>SJYX01022041.1:10790-27225 GCA_006410675.1 Oreotragus oreotragus
AAAACACTGATGAAAGAAATCAAAGAGGACACTAATAGATGGAGAAATATACCATGTTCATGGATTGGAAGAATCAATATAGTGAAAATGAATATATTACCCAAAGCAATCTACAGATTCAATGCAATCCCTATCAAGCTACCAGCGGTATTTTTCACAGAACTAGAACAAATAATTTCAAGATTTGTATGGAAATACAAAAAACCTCGAATAGCCAAAGCAATCTTGAGAAAGAAGAATGGAACTGGAGGAATCAACTTACCTGACTTCAGGCTCTACTACAAAGCCACAGTCATCAAGACAGTGTGGTACTGGCACAAAGACAGAAATATAGATCAATGGAACAAAATAGAAAGCCCAGAGATAAATCCACACACATATGGACATCTTATCTTTGACAAAGGAGGCAAGAATATACAATGGAGTAAAGACAATCTCTTTAACAAGTGGTGCTGGGAAAACTGGTCAACCACTTGTAAAAGAATGAAACTAGATCACTTTCTAACACCACACACAAAAATAAACTCAAAATGGATTAAAGATCTAAATGTAAGACCAGAAACTATAAAACTCCTAGAGAAGAACATAGGCGAAACACTCTCCGACATAAATCACAGCAGGATCCTCTATTCACTTTTTATGTTTTTATGTTATCATGGCAACCCACTCCAATATTCTTTTCTGGAAAATTTCATGGATAGAGAAGCCTGGTTAGACTACAGTCTCTGGGGTCACAAAGAGTCAGACATGACTAAGCATGTACACATGCATATAATAGTAGAATATACATTTTAAAAGAATGAAATTTTTTAAAAAAATCTTTACAATGCTGAACACATAGTTGGCATTCAGTAAACCCTAATAAAATTGAAGTCCATTGCTGATAGATGAAAGCTAGTGAACATATCCTTTCTTCCTTTTTTGAACTCTAAAGTAGCAGGTATTGAATTTATTAGTCAATTTAACTCAGTGCCAAGCACATATCAGCTGCTACACTGTGCAAAATATTGTGGTGGGTGCTGGGTGATAAGTTGAGAGATGTGGTCTTTGTCTTCATGGAATGATTGCTACAGAATTCTATTCTTTATTAATGTTATCAGAATTGAGTTTTTTCTTTGCTTGGAATGTTTCTTATCTCTGTGACACACCTCACCTAGATAATATCCTGTCTTACTCCCTGCTTCATTTAAATCCATCCTTGCTTAAATGTCTCTCCACTGAAGATGTCTTCACTGACCATTTTTCCTAAAATTAAAGTACCCCTTTATTCTCTTACTCTGGTTTATGTTTCTTCATAGGTTTTGGTCCTAAAATAGTGCCTTGTAAAGTAAATGCTTAATAAGTATTTGCTTTGTCAACCAATGATGAATTTAAAAAATGAATTCTTTATTCAGATGATTATAGCTCTTTTAAGTTTCAACAATTTGTAGCTTGCTAGAATTTCCCATTGATGGCCAGCTGTACTAAATATCACTAAGAATACAGTTTCCAAACTCACTATTGTTTATGTGGAGGGTGTTCTAGGTGTAGATTTTAATTGCACATTTCCCAAAAAGCATTAGTGCTGAATCAAGATACCTAAATCCTTCACTGTTAACTATCTATGGTTAAGTTAAATTCCAAGTTTTTATACTTTGATTCTAGTAGCTAATTCAAAATGACCCTGGTCGTTTTACATATTGAGAAGATCTTTTAGGCCTTTTTGTTTGTTTTTAAGGAAAAAATGTATTGTACCATTACTCTGCTTTGAATTTATTGTGTACTTTCAGAGAGAAGAGTTGTGTCTGCCTAAGCATTATTTCAAATGTTATGAAAAAATGTAGTTAGTCCCAGACACACTGAATCCTGTAATTCAGAAATTATCATTCTAGCAGCTCATGTGGAGTGATAGGATTAATTTTACTGTGAGTATAGTCAGTAAAGTGAACAGGATTGTTATACTTAGAATATTTGATGTTTTAGAAGATTACCTTTAAGGTCTTTTAATTATACATTTTCAATTTATGAGAAAGTATCTGAGGTTATTCTACCATCTTTTTTTTCTAAAATGCCCACAAAATAGATTTTTTTGTATATTTTTACTTGACTTACACATTTATTAATATGGTTCAGCAAAATGAAGCAAACCAATATCTTTTATTATTAGATATAAAAAGGATCTGTAAGATCATTTAGCTCTACTTTTTCAATTTACAAAAACAAACAAACATTTTTCAACAGGAAATGGTATAGTTCTTGCTACAGTGCTATACAGTCCACAGTTGGTTGAACCAACAGACAAGGAGGGCCAACTGTAAACTACAGGTGGATTTTCAGTTTTGTGGAGGGTCAGTGCCTCTAATACCCATGTTGTCCAAAGATCAACTGTATAAATACAATGGGGTAATTCAAAATCTATGATATTAATTTTATGACATGTGTCAGCTGTTCTAAAAAGAAAGCTTTTTCTGGAGTGGCATCTCTGCAATAAATTTTACAATAAATTTGCTCAAAATCACCTGCTTTTTAGATAAAAATGACACCTTTAAAATATCAAGGTTTTCAATTATGAATATATTTCGTTATTTAATATCTTCCTAAATTTTTTTCAAAGCTTTATAATCTCCAGTACAGCGTCCTTTAGTAATTTTTGCTAAATATCTAAACAACTTTGTTGATGCTATTTCAAATAATATTTTATTACATTTTCCCTTTGTTGATACACAAAAATATATTAAGATTTTTATACAGTTTTTGTATTCAGTAACTGTGCTAAATTCACTTATAAATTCTAAGAGTTTACAACTTATTTCCAATTTTTTACATATAAAAACATGTCAATTGTGAATACAATTTTATCTTCTTTTTTCTAACTGTTTTAATCTGATAATGCAATCTTTGGAATATTTCTCCTATGTTTATGACAAAAATTAGCCTGTAATTTTTTTCTTCTAAGGTCCTTGTCAGATTTTTACTAAACATTTACACTGCCTTCATAGGATAAATTGGAAAACTGTTCTCTCTTTTTCTAATTTCCGGAAAAATGTGTTCAGTCGCTCAGTTGTGTACAACTTTGTGACCCCATGCACTGCAGCATGCCAGGCCTCCCTGTCCATCACCAACTCCAGGAGTTTACTCAAACTCATGTCCATTGAGTCAGTGATGCCATCCAACCCTCTTGTCCTCTGTCGTCCCCTTCTCCTCCCGCCTTCAATCTTTCCCAGCATCAGGTCTTTTCAAATGAGTCAGTTCTTCTCATCAGGCAGCCAAAGTATTGGAATCTCAGCTTTAGCATCAGTCCTTAGATGAATATTCAGGACTGATTCATTTAGGATAGACTGGTTGGATCACCTTGCAGACCAAGGGACTCTCGAGCGTCTTCTCCAGCACCACAGTTCAAAAGCATCAATACTTCGGCACTCAGTTTTCTTTATAGTCCAACTCTCACATCCATACATGCCTACCGGAAAAACCATAGCCTTGACTAGATAGACCTTTATTGGCAAAGTAATGTCTGCTTTTTAATATGCTGTCTAGGTTGGTCATAACTTTTCTTCCAAGGAGTAAGTGTCTTTTAATTTCATGGCTGCAGTCACCATGAAATTGACGTTATTTGATGTAAATTGATGTTATTTCTTCTTTTTAATGGTTTTGTAAAATTCACTGGTAAAAGCCAACTGCTTTTGTAGTAGCATTTTCAGTTAGATTCATGTCTTAAATGTATAGACTACTTTTCCTAGTTGTATTTGCTTATGAATGTGTTCATTTGATCTAAATTTAAGTCATCTAGCATAAAGCTATAGACTGAATGTTTGTGTTCCCTCCAAAACTCATATTGAAGCTTTAACCCCCAATGTGATAGTATTTGGAGGCAGGGTCTGTGGGAGGCAAATAGGTTTAGATAAAATCATGACAGTGAAGTCCCCATGATGAGATTAGTGCCCTCATAAAAAGAGAAAAAGACACCAGATTTTCCTCTCTCATCCATGCAAGGATTCTGCAAGCCCAGATGAGAGCCCTTATCTGGGAAATAAATCTCCTAGCACCTTGATCTTGGACTTCCCAGCTTCCAGAACTGTGAGAAATACACTGTTGTTTAATCCACCCGGGCTACAGTATTTCATTATAGGGCTTCCTTGGTGACTCAGACAGTAAAGAATCTGCCTGCAATTCAGAAAACCCCGGTTCAGTTCCAGGGTCCAGAAGATCTCTTGAAGAAAGGAACGGCTATTCACTGCAGTAATCTTGCCTGGAGAATTCTATGGACAGAGGAGCCTGGGAGGCCACAGTCCATGGGGTTGCAAAGAGTCGAACATGACTGAGCAACTGACACTTTCACTTTAAGATGACCAACAAAGCGATTTACAGCGTTTCACTGCAATGTCTATGAGTTGCGCCAATGCTCTCTTTTCATTTCTGATGATAATTACTTGAGCCTTCAATATTTTTCATGTTGAATTCTGCCAAGGTTTTATCAACTTTATCAACATTTTCAAAAGACAGTTTTATTGACTCTATCTTTGGCTTAGTTTTTAAATCCTTACTATTTTTAAATCCTTACTATTTTCTTCAATATCTTCTTCATTCCACTATCTTTGGGTTTCATTCACTGTTCTAATTTCTTACAAAAGACTGCTTAAATAGTGGGCTCTCTGCTTTTCCTTTTTTCTAATACAGTCAACCCTTGAACAATACAGGTTTAAATTGTGAAAATCCACTTACAGATGGAGTGTTTCCATATATACATTCTACAGTACTACACAACTGTGACTGGTTAAATCTGCAGAGGCAGCACCTCAGACACAGAAGGTCAATTGTAAAGTTATCCATAAATTTTACAGTGTGGAAAGGTGAGGTTCCAGCCCCTGTGTTGTTCAAGGATCAAAACTTAAGGCTGTAAATTTTCCTCTAATAACAGCTTAATTTATACATTAAACTTTGTGATATTTTTCAGTTTAAATTATTTCATTTTCATTTTTCTCACTGTATACATTTCTAATTCCCACTGTGATTTCTCATTTGACTCACGGGTTACTAATTTTTATTGTTTTTATTAGTCTGCTATGGTACAATGAGTGGTCAAAAATTTAGCAGCCTAAAACACCAACTAACTAACTCACACTTCCCTAACGCAGACAGGAAAGAGAAAGAAAGAGCAAAGGAGAGCATGAGCATGCCCAAGAGGGCTCACACAGAGAGAAATATTTTCCTCTAATAACAGCTTAATTTATACATTAAACTTTGTGATATTTTTCAGTTTAAATTATTTCATTTTCATTTTTCTCACTGTATACATTTCTAATTCCCACTGTGATTTCTCATTTGACTCACGGGTTACTAATTTTTATTGTTTTTATTAGTCTGCTATGGTACAATGAGTGGTCAAAAATTTAGCAGCCTAAAACACCAACTAACTAATTCACACTTCCCTAACGCAGACAGGAAAGAGAAAGAAAGAGCAAAGGAGAGCATGAGCATGCCCAAGAGGGCTCACACAGAGAGAAAACGATAAAGCAATAGGGCCAAGATGCAAAAAACAGTGAAGTGCTGATCGGCCTGAAACACAGGTGGAAGCTGTATGTACTACTCTTACAGCTTTTGAGGGAGTCCCTGGTATCTCCACTGGTAAAGAATCCACCTGCAATGCAGGAGACCCCAGCTCAATCCCTGGGTCAGAAAGACCCCCTGAAGAAGAGACAGGCTGCCCACTCCAGCATTCGTGTGCTTCCCTGGTGGCTCAGCTGGTAAGGAATCCATCTGCAATGCGGGAGTCCTGGGCTTCTATCCCTGCGTTGGGAAGATTCCCTGGAGAAGGGAACAGCTACCCACTCCAGTATTCTAGCCTGGAAAATTCTTTGGGGTTCCAAAGACATGGACACAACCGAGTGACTTTCACTCAGTCTGCATAAAAGACAGATGGAAGTTATATGCACTATTCTTACATCTTTTAAGTTTGAAAGTATATTAAAATAAACATTCAAATCCCCCAAACAGGTAATACATAATTAAAAATAAATTTATATACACACATATACACATAGTCAGAGGCTTTAAAATTCATCTAAAGTTTTAATTATGTGAGGTGATGGATCTGTTACCTAATCTTATTGTGGTAATCATTTCACAATACATACAATCAACAAATATGATTGTATTTGATGTACGATTTAAAATGTTTTATGTCAATTATATCTTTTTTTCACTCACTTTATTTTTTTTAATTTAAATTTATTTATTTTAATTGGAGGCTAATTACTTTACAATATTGTATTGGTTTTGCCATACATCAAGTAAATTCTCCTCTGTTCATTAAAGATCAACTGAGCAAAACATAAATAAGGGTCTAGATTCAAGACAATGTGATATAATAATGAACAAAGTGAATCGTTTATCATGTGGTTTCTGCTGGTCTCAGTAATTCTCACTTATATTCTACACAGAGGTCTGTCTCAGTTGGCCACTTTCTTACAGTTCCTACAGTCCATATCAATGTCCTTTACCACCAACGATGATTAATTTTCTGCCTGGCTGTGGTCATTTAAAGTCTAAACTAGGTTCAACTGGTTCTCAACCATGATTGCACGTAAGAAACAACTCTCAGTATCATTTCTGCTTTGTCTTTATATTTTTAAAATACATGTGTATAACTCAACCAACAAGGTTCTTGCCTCTATTTTTGAAGCTCCAAAAGTGATTCTGATGCTCAGCCAGGGTGAAAATCTCAGCTTACGCACTGCACTAATTTGCTATATTGTGAGATTTATGAAGACTTCTGTATCTTTAAAAATACACAAATTACCTACTATAGTTGGTTAATTCCCCCAAAGTGGTACAAATCTTTTTGAGTATAATCATTTGGGGATATTTTTTCAGTTTTCTATCATGTGCATATTGTGGTCATTGGAGAATGAAAGGTTAGTGAGAAAAAAAGGTGCTGTGTTACTCATTTCCCTTTGATATTTGGGGTGTGAAACTTTCTAAAGAAACCCAAATCCAACCAACTCCTACACTGATCTGCATGACTCACTGGGGTTTACAATTTAGCCATGTCTTGCTCAATACTGTAAAGGCAATACCATAAGCATAAAACGCCATGTTTATATTTCAATTACAGGTATGAGTCACTTCTTGGTGTCTGATATTGGTGAAATTACTGAGGCAAATGCAGTTTTTCAAAATTTTCCACAAATTTTATAACTGAAAAGATTCCACAAATAGTATATTCATATTTTGACAGCATTTTACATGTATGAAATGAGAAAGGGGACTAACAATTTCTATGTAAAACCATTTTTTTCTATTAATATAAGGAGTCTATTCTGTGCTTAGTCGCTTCAGTTGTTTATGACACTTTGTGACCCCATAGACTGTAGCCCTTCAGGTTCCTCTGGCCATGGGATTCTCCAGGCAGGAATATTGGAGTGGGTTCCCATGTCCTGCTCCAGGGGATCTTTCTGACCCAGGGATCAAACTCGCATCTCCTGCATCTCTTGCATTGCAAGTGGATTCTTTACCACTGAACCATCAGGGGAGCCCAATATAAGGAGTTTATAAGTATCTAAAAGAAGACATGGGAATAATAAAAGATCCTATAGGAGGATTAATGAAGACTGTATGACTATATGTAAAGTTATGCAGAATGCTTTGTACAAGTACCTCCCCAATAAATATTCACAGAATAAATGCTTTTATGGTCATATACATTCTAAACCGTTCAACTTCAGCTTCTTCAGCATTACTGGTTGGGGCATAGACTTGGATAACTGTGATATTGGAAATTATGGCTTAAGTATTGTTTCAGTGGTAACATTTTCCTCTTGGGGTAGATACTCCAGAGAATAAATCAACAGAATAAATCCACATATTAGAACATTAATTACATTAAAGGAAAGTTCTTTATGGTTCTCCATGAAAATATTTTCTAAAATAGATAAATTAAGGTTTGTTATTAGCAATTGAGTAAAATCACATTGCCCACTCCCCCACCCCAGATTATTTAGTTTAGTTGTAAGATTGTTAACATATTTCTAAATTGTTGATTTTGTTAAGAATTGTCATGTGATTCTAGAGAATCACTGTGCCTTTTCATGGAAAGATTAAAATGAGTTGTTGATATTGCTGAGTAAGAGAAATCTCTGCCTTATGCTTGTTTCTTCATATTGCTTCTTTCTTCTCTAGATCTTGAGGAAATTCAAGTGCCAGAGACAAGGCTGATGTTGAACAGGTTTCTCCAAAAAGCTGGAACTTTAAAAAAGAAGTTGAACTTTAGCTTTCATCAAAGTTCCTGATCTTACCTTACTTATTCGTTATCTTAAACTTCTGAAATGAGGCCAGCATGTCTGCTGCTGAAAAATGGCCTTAGAGTTCCTCTTTTAGTGAAGTTGTATATTTGCCTGTACATGTCCACAATCATAGAGTTTAGACATTGATTTAGCATGATAAAGCTCTGGAAAGTTTGGCTTTTCTACTGAAAATCACAGTAACCTTTTTTCCTTTATACTTACAGTTTCCAGTAAGATATTAAAACCACAGAGAAAAACAAGCCAATAAGATCTCACAAATAAACAATGTAATTCCATAACATTGAATTGGAATGATAGCCATGAAACCCAAATGAATCAGCTATATAGATATATATCCCCCTGTGCAATCTAACAAACATTTTAGGTTTCCAAGTGGTCTTTGAGTGAAATTCACTTTTCATTACAAAAATCTGTTTACATTAAAGCATATGCTCCATTTCTTTCCAGAAAACGGGAAATCATAGCCTACTGTGAATGCATAAAAACATACAAACACAATACATACACGTTAAATTAAGATGGATAGGTATCATTCATTATTTTCAATGTGCGCTTGAAATTGGAAAAGCATAGTAATGAACTTAGGTGGTTAATACCATCACATTTCCCACTGTTTATTCAGGATCGTGGTGTACAGTGACCTCTAAAACTATTTTTGCCTTTGTACTTTAAAAAATGTTTTAAGCTGTTCCAGTCATTTAGAAAACAGCAAAAAATACCTGCCTTCCCATGAGAATTCATGACAAGTCTAGCATGACAACCAAAAAGACTTTATTTGTTGAGTCCTTGCCTCAGGAGATGGTATGCTGTCATGCAGATGCGTTCATTTCAAGGCAGAACACCACATTATTTGATGGTATTTATCTCTGTAGGCGCTTTCCTGATTTTAAACCTTTTGTGAAATGGGTAAAACAAGTCTTGAAAACAAATGGGATACTGTTGAATGCAAAACTGTTCTAAGCTACTAGGTGAAAATGGTCAATCTCAGCCATATAAGCATCAACCTAAGACAATAAAGGGTATTTTACAGTTCTTGTTGCTATGAAGTAAATGTCAATATAAAATAAAACAGCAAGTGCAAATCTTGAAACTTATGGTAAAATGTTCAGAGGTTTCATTTGTACCTTTTTAATAAGATGCACACTCAGCTTACTATCTGTTGTTAATATTATAGTGTTAATAATATATAAGCATTTAATGAACATAGTATCAAAACATTCGATTTCAACTTACAGAGCAATTTTAAATTATTATGATGCAACTGAAAAATCAAGTCAGATGATTTAATTTTTAATGAAATTATCTTACCTAATTTCTAGTTTTTTAGTGATTTTAAGTCAAACCATTGGTCATATAAAAAGTCTCTGTTCTCACAGCATTACCTTTGTCCCATTGTGAAAGTGAAAGTTGCTCAGTTGTGTCCTCCACTTTGTGACCCCTGGAATTCTTCAGGCCAGAATACTGGAGTGGGTAGCCTATCCCTTCTCCAGCAGATCTTCCTGATCCAGGAATTGAATTGGGGTCTCATGTATTGCAGGTGGATTCTTTACCAGCTGGCTACCAGGGAAGTCTTTTGTCCCATTAGTTTCCTCTTCAACCATTTTCTGCCCAATGTCTTGATTGTAGTTCTTACAATATATAGAGAAATGAAATCAGTATTGACCCAAATAACCAAGTTTTTTTTANTTGGGGTCTCATGTATTGCAGGTGGATTCTTTACCAGCTGGCTACCAGGGAAATCTTTTGTCCCATTAGTTTCCTCTTCAACCATTTTCTGCCCAATGTCTTGATTGTAGTTCTTACAATATATAGAGAAATGAAATCAGTATTGACCCAAATAACCAAGTTTTTTTTTAATATCTCTTGCTAATCATTGTACCTGATAATTAAAAGGGAAGGTAATTGAGCTAGTGAAACTACTTTAGACAATCTTGATGAATATATATCTAAAATATACCAACAGATATCTCAGGAAACTTCTTAAAATTATATTGGTTTCTTAGAGTTTCTTTGCCAATTATGTTGGAGAAAACCCATATGACTGGTGATGATGGGATAATTCTTTGAGTGAGCATAATAGTAGTTGTGTATGTGAAATTAAAGGGCCATGTTAATATTGATAGAATTTTTGCATTAGGTATTTTTTAGGATATCAGGGGTCAAATCTGTGGGACTCTTTCTAAAAAGATACATGGATGACTCAGTTAATTTCTGTGGAGTACTCCTAGAAAAAAGACATTTTGATTTGTCTGGTTGCAGAATAATCCAGCCATTTATTGTCAACACTTTTTAGTTGAAAAGCTACCTTAATATAAATTTCCAGCACTAGATACTATATAAACCCAATTGTTCTAGCATAAAGTTTGGACATGTTCATAAATGCGGATCAATATTGGTGAAGAAGGTCTTGATTTTTAAATTTTTAAATCATTACTTAAACCAAGATTTTCAGTAAAGAGCAGAAATTGATGAGCATTTGAGACAATAGTGCTAAGGGACATAGTCAAAATAGTAACTTCTGTCACATTTCTAAGTATGGGAGTGTGAATGGAGCTGTTTAGAGAAGCTGTGAGTTCCTCACTGCCTCCAGCTTAACCAGCTTTAACTGGATTGGGAGAGTTCCAGTGTGTAGGTATTGCCAGTAACTAGAAGAGGGCAATGGGTCAACTGACTCCACAAATCATGTCTCCAACTCTTCAGTATGATTTGCTGAGTTAAGGTATAAAAAAACACATAGCCTGATACCTGGCACACAGTAAATGCCAAATACATGGTAGATGTTACTAAGGGTAGTGAAAGTGAAAATGAAGTCGCTCAGTCATGTCCTACTCTTTGCGACCCCATGGACTGTAGCCCACCGGGCTCCTCTCTCCATGGGACTCTCCAGACAAGAATACTGGAGTGGGTTGCCATTTCCTTCTCTAGGGGATCTTCCCAACCCAGGGATCGAACCCAGGTNTCAGTCATGTCCTACTCTTTGCGACCCCATGGACTGTAGCCCACCGGGCTCCTCTCTCCATGGGACTCTCCAGACAAGAATACTGGAGTGGGTTGCCATTTCCTTCTCTAGGGGATCTTCCCAACCCAGGGATCGAACCCAGGTCTCCTGCATTGCAGACAGACGCTTTATCCTCTGAGCCATTTAATGGCTAAAGAAGCATGGATTCTGAAGTCAAACCAGATGCATTTTCATCTTCTACCATAACCAGCTGGGTAAACTTGGACATACTGTTTAACTTCTGTGAAGCTTACAAGATACTAATAGTTTCTACCTCACATAATTATCAGAAAAATAAATGAAGGAATACATAGAAAGCAAATAAAACAATGTAGAGAATGTAGTAAGCACTCGAGTTACATATCAGCTGTGTCTACCACAACTACAACTACGATGATGACAAAGCTCTTCCCAGTACTACCACTGATACTACAACTACTATTATCTTTCCTATCTTGTTAGGAATTGGCTGGATTGAGATTTTGGATAGCAACATTACATAAGTCACAAGCTGATTAATATGACCAATTTGGACAGGGCAGAATCTTACTTTGTAACACCTGTGAATCAAGTACGAAAAAAAAAAAAGGTTAAAACAAATAGTAACCAATATGAGAAAACAAACACTTTTATAAACATTAGCAAAGAATTTATAAGTAAATGATGAAATGATACTCTTTAGATCAAAGATTTAAGGTATGCCAAACTCTTACCAAGAGGAAAAGACCTGAACACCAGGATTCATGAAGAAAAATCTTACGTGATATGAACTTTGAAACAGTTTTCTAGCAGTGATTTGGGGTGTTTTAAAAGAATTGATTTGTTTCTTTTTTACTGTGGTAAAATATGCATAACATAAAAGTTACCATTTTAACCATCTTCAAGTGTACAGTTCAGTGATACCAAGTACTTTCACGTTGTTGGGTGACCATCACTGCCACTCACCTCCAGAGCATTTCCATACTCCCAAACGGAAACTCTACCCATTAAATAGCATCTCCCCATCCTTCTTCCCCCTAACCCCTCACAACCACCATTCTACTGTCTATCTCTATGAATTTGATTAGGCACTCATGTAAATGGAATCATATAATATTTGTCCTCTTGTATCTGGCTTATCTCACTTAACATAATGTTTTCATCATTCACTCACATTGTAGTACTTGTCAGGATTTCATTCTTTCCAAAGGCTTAATAATATTACATTGTAGACTTTCCTCATGGCTCAGCAGTAAAGAATTCGCCTGCAGTGCAGAAGATGCAAGAGACATGGGTTCAATACCTGGGTCAGGAAAATCCCTTGGAGGAGGAAATGGCAACCGGCTCTAATAGTTTTGCCTGGAGAATTCCATGGACAGAAGAGCCTGGTGAGCCACAGTTCATGGGGTCACAAAGAGCTGAGCATGACCGAGCATGGCGAGTGATATTACACTGTTTACCCATTCATCTGTGGGACACTTGACTTACTTTCTTCTTTCCATATTTTGGCCTTTATAAATAATACTGCTATGAATACTGATATACCAGTTTCTCTTTTAAGACTACTATTTAACTTAGGCTTCCTATTGAAATCAACTTTCTCCCATAATAGTTTCAGTTAGTGAGCTTTTTCTTGTCTTATATATTTGATATTAGAATGCTACCTTAAAACAGTCGTTACTAAACTTTAGTATGCATCAGAATCAGCTATCTAGAGAGCTTGAGAGATACAGACTGCTGGTCCTGACCCCAGAATTTCTGATCCAGTTGGTCTAGAGTAGGGCCTGAAAATGTGTCCCCCTAACATATCACCTAGTGATGCTCTTCCTGTTGGTCTGGGGACCACACTTTAAGAGCCATTGCCTTATAGCATTGTCTTAGTTGATAAAAATACTCTTTGGTGTTGGTTTCATCACTAACTTTGTCACTTTGAGCAAGCTACTCTCTCTCTTCATCTAAAAACTGAAGTGGTATACTAATACGTGTGAACTTTCCTCTAATCTAAAATTTTACATATATATGTATGTCAAGATCTTAATGGGAAACAGATGATGGTCCCAAATTAGGATAACTGGAGGAGGTTTATAAAAAGATTTATGTTCAAAGGTGCGTCCAGGAAGCCACAAGGATACTTCAGTAGCCCAGGTTAGTATATGCCCTTTACTGTCCCTAAGGTTCAAGAGGAGAGAAGGAGCAGTTTGAGAAGGAAGGTTAAGAGAGATCGTCATCTAAGGAGATGAGCCTTTAAGCAGTCCTTCACCTCTTGGATATAAGCCTGGAGAATAAATGCCTCTCCATTTCTGCCTCCACTCCCCACCAGCTGAACACAAAGAGAAGTTGAGGCAAGACAGGCAATCAGTCATAGTGGGCATCCTTTGGGAGCATAAAGCAGAGTCGGTCAGGGTGGAGTGGACATGTGGCGGGAGCAAGCAGAGTACCCAGCACAACAGAACTGTAAATAGAAGTGAGAGTGTGTGCTAGGCTGTGTCTGACTCTTTGCAACCCCATGAACTGTAGCCCCCCAGGCTCCTCTGTCCATAGGATTCCCAGGCAAGAATACTGGAATGGGTTGCCATTTCCTTCTCAAGGGCGTCTGTTCAATGCAGGGATTGAACCCATATCTGTTGTGACTCCTGCATTAGCAGAGAGATTCTTTACCATTGAGCCACCTGGGAAGTCCAAATAGAAGAAGCAACTGCTAGAAATCTATCATAATAAGTTGCTTTTGAAAAATCACAGTTAATTTTTTTTTCTGTTGCCACTACGATGTCTCAAAACATGATCTTTAATTATGTTTCTTTGCCTTTTCAGCCCCAAGTGAGCATAATTGCCCTGTCTAACAGATGTTGATTAGTCATATTCATTATAGTCTAGGGCTTTGTTTATGTCACAGAAACATTTGCAGGTGTGATTACATGTAGAATGAGGCTTGGAGGAGAAGAACACTGCCTCCACTTGATTTCAGTTTTCTCACTGACAGTAGATCAACAAGTGATATGTTCGTAAAATCCATATGGCTTGGTCTGACTTGTAGTTGATTAAAAGGGCTCCTACTTTCTTCCTTTTTTAAAAAAATAAATTTATTTATTTTAATTGGAGGTTAATTACTTTACAATATTGTATTGTTTTTGCCATACATCAACATGAATCCACCACAGGTATACACATGTTTCCCATCCTGAACCCCCCTCTCTCCTCCTTCCCGGTACCATCCCTCTGGGTCATCCCAGTGCACCAGCCCCAAGCATCCAGTATCATGCATCGAACCTGGACTGGTGATTCATTTCATATATGATATTATACATGTTTCAATGCCATTCTCCCAAATCATCCCACCCTCGCCCTCTCCCACAGAGTCCAAACAACTGTTCTATACATCTGTGTCTCTTTTGCTGTCTCGCATACAGGGTTATCGTTACCATCTTTCTAAATTCCATATATATGCATTAGTATACTGTATTGGTGTTTTTCTTTCTGGCTTGCTTCACTCTATATAATAGGCTCCAGTTTCATCCACCTCATTAGAACAGATTCAAATGTATTCTTTTTAATGGCTGAGTAATACTCCATTGTGTATATGTACCACAGCTTTCTTATCCATTCATTTGCTGATGGACATCTAGGTTGCTTCCATGTCCTGGCTATTATAAACAGTGCTGTGATGAAGCAACTAGCAAACAACTAATCTCAAAAATATACAAGAAACTCCTGCAGCTCAATTCCAGAAAAATAAACGACCCAATCAAAAAATGGGCCAAAGAACTAAATAGACATTTCTCCAAAGAAGACATACAGATGGCTAACAAACACATGAAAAGATGCTCAACATCACTCATTATCAGAGAAATGCAAATCAAAACCACAATGAGGTACCATTTCACACCAGTCAGAATGGCTACGATCCAAAAGTCTACAAGCAATAAATGCTGGAGAGGGTTTGGA
Source organism: Oreotragus oreotragus (assembly GCA_006410675.1). Taxonomy (NCBI): domain Eukaryota; kingdom Metazoa; phylum Chordata; class Mammalia; order Artiodactyla; family Bovidae; genus Oreotragus; species Oreotragus oreotragus. Next base: position 25,992 of record SJYX01022041.1, read on the forward strand.
GAAAAGAGAACCCTCTTATACTGTTGATGGGAATGCAAACTAGTACAGCCACTATGGAGAACAGTGTGGAGATTTCTTAAAAAACTGGAAACAGAACTGCCATATGACCCAGCAATCCCACTGCTGGGCATATACACCAAGGGAACCAGAATTGAAAAAGGGCTCCTCCTTTCTTTGATCAGGTATTTTTTTATCATCTGATTATGGTTCTCTATCAAAAGAGAGAAATTCAGAGTTCACAACAATCACCATCCTACTCTAATGAAGCAACTGAGCATCCCCAGCATCTTTGGCAGGACTAATCTGTTATATTGGAAACCCACAATTTATGTGTCTATCTAAGAATGGATTCAAGACAAGTAAAATAACCAAGGAAAGAATATGAGTTAAGCTGATCACTATATTCACTGAGTAAGTATTATAGGCAAATAATTGACTGAGGTGCTGGGAGAAATACAAAGAACTACAACTACTTTTTATATTTACTTTATAGAGTAAGTAGTTATTCCTCTAACTACTTTGAGTCATATTTATGACCTTAAGTTTGTTTGTAGAGAAAAAGAAGACATGTTTGAAAAAGTCAAAGTAGTCATATAAAGATTGAAAACCTCCCTAACTCTTCTAAGTTGGATCAATGTTCTTGTATTGCTTCTTTTTACAGAATTCATTACAAGTTATAACTATGTATTTGGAGAAATTATTTATTGAATGTCTGTCTCACCCTAGACCAAATAAGAATAGAGTTAATACAATAATTTATCCCTCCAATGGAGCACTGGGGCTTCCCTGGTGGCTCAGATGGTAAAGAATCTGTCTGCAATGCAAGAGATAGGTTCAGTTCCTGGGTCTGGGAGATTCCTTGGAGAAGGAAATAGATACTCCTTCCAGTATTCTTGCCTGGAGAATCCCGTGGACAGAGGAGCCTGGTGGACTACAGTCCATGAGGTTGCAAAGAGCCAGATACAGTTGAGTGACTAAGCATGCACGCACATGCCAATGGTAATGTCTGTTGGTAAACTGGTAAATGTAAACATTGGCAAATGTCTGCTGGTAAATGTCTGTTGAATCAGTTAATTGAATAACCATATAGACACAGCAAAAATAAGTCATAAGGTTAATAGTTGAAAGTGGAAAAGAAAAGGTTTACTGTCTGTCTACTGGGAGCCAGAGACTGCATAGATCTCCTTTAATTGACCTCGTCAGGATGAGGATCATAAACAAGGAAGTGAGGATG
>SJYX01022041.1:27447-46543 GCA_006410675.1 Oreotragus oreotragus
GAAGGAGAAATCAGAAGCTTTACAGACAAGCAAAAGCTGAGAGAATTCAGCACCACCAAACCAGCTCTCCAACAAATGCTAAAGGATATTCTCTAGACAGGAAACAAAAAGGGTGTATAAACCCGAACCCAAAACAATAAAGTAAATGGCAACGGGATCATACTTCTCAATAATTACCTTAAACGTAAATGGGTTGAATGCCCCAACCAAAAGACAAAGACTGGCTGAATGGATACAAAAACAAGACCCTTGTATATGCTGTCTACAAGAAACCCACCTCAAAACAAGGGACATAAACAGACTGAAAGTGAAAGGCTGGAAAAAGATATATCATGCAAATAGAGACCAAAAGAAAGCAGGAGTGGCAATACTCATAGCTGATAAAATAGACTTTAAAACAAAGGCTGTGAAAAGAGACAAAGAAGGCCACTACATAATGATCAAAGGATCAATCCAAGAAGAAGATATAACAATTATAAATATATATGCACCCAACATAGGAGCACCGCAATATGTAAGACAAATGCTAACAAGTATGAAAGGGGAAATTGACAATAACACAATAATAGTGGGAGACTTTAATACCCCACTCACACCTATAGACAGATCAACTAACCAGAAAATTAACAAAGAAACGCAAACTTTAAATAATACAATAGACCAGTTAGACCTAATTGATATCTATAGGACATTTCACCCCAAAACAATGAATTTCACCTTTTTCTCAAGTGCTCACGGAACCTTCTCCAGGATAGATCACATCCTGGGACATAAATCTAACCTTGATAAATATAACTACTTTTTATATTTACTTTATAAAGTAAGTAGTTATTCCTCTAACTACTTTGAGTCATACTTATGACCTTAAGTTTGTTTGTAGAGAAAAAGAAGACATGTTTGAAAAAGTCAAAGTAGTCATATAGAGATTGAAAACCTCCCTAACTCTTCTAAGTTGGATCAATGTTCTTGTGTTGCTTCTTTTTACAGAATTCATTACAAGTTATAACTACGTATTTGGAGAAATTATTTATTGAATGTCTGTGTCACCCTAGACCAAATAAGAATAGAGTTAATATAATAATTTATCCCTCCAATGGAGCACTGGGGCTTCCCTGGTGGCTCAGATGGTAAAGAATCTGCCTGCAATGCAAGAGATAGGTTCAGTTCCTGGGTCTGGGGGATTCCTTGGAGAAGGAAATAGATACTCCTTCCAGTATTCTTGCCTGGAGAATCCCGTGGACAGAGGAGCCTGGTGGACTACAGTCCATGAGGTTGCAAAGAGCCAGATACAGTTGAGTGACTAAGCATGCACGCACATGCCAATGGTAATGTCTGTTGGTAAACTGGTAAATGTAAACATTGGCAAATGTCTGCTGGTAAATGTCTGTTGAATCAGTTAATTGAATAACCATATAGACACAGCAAAAATAAGTCATAAGGTTAATAGTTGAAAGTGGAAAAGAAAAGGTTTACTGTCTGTCTACTGGGAGCCAGAGACTGCATAGATCTCCTTTAATTGACCTCGTCAGGATGAGGATCATAAACAAAGAAGTGAGGATGCCCCTTAACTGTGGTAATATGGCACTACCAGTCTTACTGTGTGATTATTATTCACTCTCCCTTTGTCTCAGCTGTTATGCGCATGTCCTCACATGCCTCTGGCATTGATGCATCCACACCTTTTCATTTTGAAACACTTTGAAGTGTTTTTCACTTTATGGAGGAACCGACAAATCTCCATAGCACCTCTAGGGAGAATGTGGTATCTTCCCCACTTTAAAAAGGAAGACAGAGACTCAGAAATGTGATGACTTTCCTAAGATGACGCAGCAAGTAAATAGCAGAACAAACTTAAACGGGGTCTTCCACTTCCAAATCTAGTGCTGCTGCAAGCAATGGTGCTCTTGCTTGTTTCTAGTGATTGTGACAGCATCTGAAGTGGTCAAGTTTCCTTTTTGTTCCTCCTCTCCCTTGATGTTAAGTTTTTGAGACAAAATTGGGGTTCACATTTAGAATTCTCAAGTACTGGAAGGTGCTTTCCCCTGTGGTTTTGAATTAGATGTACCAGTAGCATGCAAAAAGGTTAAACTGTTTATCGAACTAGAACATTTTGCACAGCAGAAAAGAATCCGGGAGTTGCATTGCTGTGTTGCTCCAGATGTCTTATGCTTTGAGCTGCTTTATTTGCATTTGGTATTTCAAAGCTTGTGATCAATTTACAATTATAATTGCCATCAAAATTTTTCTTGAACTAGCATTTTGTGAAGGAAAACATCAATTTACATTATTTTACAGAGTTGGAAAATATCTAATGATTTGTAAAACAAAATTGGGTTTCATCAAGACGAGTGAGTACAAAATTGCTGTTGCTGTTCTGTGTTGTAATCATTTCCTAATACAAGATCCTGTTATTTTCATACATGTGTTTTACATTCACTGTGCTAGTCCGTAATAAGATAATTTTAATCATTGAATTATACAGCTGCTCTAAGAGAATGAAGAGCCCAAATGTGAAGAAAAAAGTGAAACATCTGACTATAAAATGTGCATCGAATGTCTGTCTAAGCAACACTTGTAACTAGATCAACTGTGAGCCTAATTCCATTTTAGGTGTTCCTTACTTCTTAGGTCTTTTTAAAAATGCAAAAATGTACTCACTACAAACAATATCAATAGAGTTGTCAGTGAGATTGAGAAATTCCAATAACTGTCTGTTTTCTTAAGCTCTAATAATAGCAGACAGAAAAGAGATGTAAATTATGCATTGAATATATTGTTTTGAGAGTTGATAGACAATAATAAATATTTACTAAGTACTTGTGTTAGGCACTGTGCTGAGAACATTATATACATAATCCATTTAATGCTTACAAAAATCTTTTGAGGGTAAGCGCTTCTACTCTTAGGAGCCCTTTCTTAAAAATGAGGAAACTAAAGTTAGGGTGTTTCAGTTGCCTAAGGTTTTACTTCTTATTGCCAATAAGAGGTAGATAAAGCATCAAATAATACAGTAGATTTTAAAATAAAAGTGAAATTGAAGAAAATGCAAAAAGTACTAATGCCTATTCCTGAATTTTATTACTAGTCTGATAAAAATAAAATAATTGACGTGCAAATTATACAAGCTTAGCATAAGAAAGAAACTTAGATTGAAACCTCTCTGAAAACAGAGTCTGTGTCTAATTCATTTTTAGATCTCCTTTCATACAATATCCCACAGAAAGTATTGAATTGAATTGTGTCCAACTCAAAGCCTTTCAAGGTTAAGGAGTTTGTGATCCTATCTGTACTTGAAAAGTTCTAGGCATTAAAAATTATTTTATCTGTTAGGTAGCAATCTTTCTCACCATAATTTCCCCCTGTTGAAATTGTCTGATTGTGGACCAAAAAGGAATATGATAAATATTGATGATATTTGTATAAAAAATGGATAAGATTCATACTTAGCTATCAGCAGTCCAATGTTAGTTTAAACTGCTGACCTACAGTAACTTACCTCAAAGAAATGGTTCTCTTCTCTTGCTTACTTTTTTGGGTCACCTGGGAAAGCACTTAAAAATTATCAATGCCCAGATCCCAGCTAAGATCAGATAAACTGAATATCTGGAGATGGCCCATACATCAGAATTGTTTTAAACATCTCCTCAGGTAATACTAATTAGCCAGAATTGAAAATTGCTCTTTTAGAAAAACACACACTACATATGAAGAATTATTGTCAGGCAAGGAGCAATCTAGCTGCCCAATCAAGACAGTCTAGAATGGTGTAATTTTTGTGAATTCATCAAGACTTGAAGTCCAAAATGGGTTCTCACACTGCATAGGAATTAATCAAACCCTAGGAAATTGATAGTATGTTAATCAAATACAAAATTGTCTGCTATAGAACACAGAATGCTGAGATTGTGGGGACTGTATATTGGGCACATCCATTGTCTGAAAACTCTTTATTCTGTTTTAATTAGTTGGTTAATGTATTTATTAAATTATTGCTCTGGATGACTGGAAGCTGAGCAAAAAGGATCAGGTGCTGGCATATTTTGCTTAAGGTGTTCAGTTCAGTTCAGTTCAGTCATGTCTGACTCTTTGCGACCCCATGAATCACAGCACCAGGCCTCCCTGTCCATCACCAACTCCCGGAGTTTACTCAAACTCATGTCCATCGAGTTGGTGATGCCATCCAGCCATCTCATCCTCTGTCATTCCCTTCTCCTCCTGCCCCCAATCCCTCCCAGCATCAGAGTCTTTTCCAATGAGTCAACTCTTTGCATGAGGTGGCCAAAGTATTGGAGTTTCAGCTTCAGCATCAGTCCTTCCAAAGAAATCCCAGGACTGATCTCCTTTAGGGTGGGCTGATTGGATCTCCTTGCAAGCCAAGGGACTCTCAAGAGTCTTCTCCAACACCACAGTTCAAAAGCATCAATTCTTCAGTGCTCAGCTCTCTTCACAGTCCAACTCTCACATCTACACATGACCACTGGAAAAACCATAGCCTTGACTAGACGGACTTTTGTTGGCAAAGTAATGTCTCTGCTTTTTAATATGCTGTCTATGTTGGTCATAACTTTCTGGAATCCTGATAAAATGTTCCTTCCTTAAAAACTAATGCCAATGCTCTTTTGTACAAATTCTCATGTCCTAGAGGTTCAGAGCTGTATTCTTGAAACTGTCCCCTGGATATTCTAAATTAACAATGCCAAATCTACTTCTTTGACTCCAAGGAAGCATTTAGCATTGGCAACAATCTATTTCTATTGTATTTCCCTGATTGAATTAGTAAGGGCTCTAGAACTCTTAGAGCATAGACTATAGAACACTCATCCAATGTGCAGAAGATAGGACATCTGGAGGGATAGAACCAGCATTAGAAGAGAAGTTAATTCTTAACCTATTTTTCTGCTGAGACAGTCACCAGGAGGGATGTTCACTTGCATGGCATACCTAATTTTGAAAATTTTGTCCAATTGTCTCTGTTTCCTGTTTCTTTATCTGGGGCTCTCACATGTTTAAGCTTTTCTCAAATGTGTGATGATTCTTGATTGTCCTTTTATATTTAGGAACAAATCAATAAAGGAATTCAGCATGGAGAAGCAGGTGTAGCTTTAGGAAAAGCAGACAGAGCGAGTGGACAGAACATTGAACTGGGTACTTAGTGCTGAGCTCCCCTTCCATCCTTGGCACCACACACACATCCTGGAACCCTCACCATACAGGTTAGTCTAATTCTTTTAAGGAGCTCTTTGAGTTTTGTCTCAGGATTTGGGATGGAGGTATAATTATCTTGAACTCTATCTATAAAAAATACTTTTAATTGCTCTTCCAGTTTTCCAGCCTAGGCCTCATTAGGACTCCTTTTTCAGCTGCAGTCCCTAGAATGTCACTAGGCTGCATTACTTCTTGCCCTGCTTCATCATTTATCACTCCTCAGTCCGGTTTTCATCTTCCAATACTGATGGCAGATTCCTGTATCTGCTTCACTGTATCATTGTGTATTCATCATATTTTTGAAAATTCCATCTTTAGTTTAAAAATATCTCAGGAGGGAAAGAAGACAAACACTTGTGTGTAAAGTAAAGCAGACCTTCAGGAAAATGGTGAACGCAGGCTGAAGCATGGATAAGTAGATATAGACAATGCACAACTCCAGCTGCTCCAGCTGTATTCTGGCTCCTTGTTCTTCTCAAGAAGCTCTTACCAATTGCAAAAAGATAAAAAGAAAGGTTGTTGATAGTATAGAGTTATTGTTGTTGTTGTTTTTTAACTTCTCGAATCAAATTCATGGATGCGGGTATTTGAGTGTTAATGAGAAATTCCTTCTGACCCTCTTCACAACTCTTTATGAATAGCCACCCAGTTGTAACACTAATTTAAAAATAATTTCATTAGAAAACTCGAGAGCCTGGAAGATCTTCACAACCTATAATTATGGGAATTATCTGGCAAGGTAACAATTAATACTGGTAGATGGAAGATTGTACTTGAGTGCAGAAAAATTAGCAGATGAAGTGTACAGGCTGGGAGAGATGCAGTGGTAACAGAGAATTTACTTCAGCATTGAGCTCCAAGGATACAGCTATTTCTAAATTATTTTACATCCCCTACCCTCTCCAGATAGCGCAGTGGTAAAGAATCTGACTGCTAATGCAGGAGACTCTGGAAACAAGTATTCGATCCCTGAGTTGGAAGATGCCCTGAAGTAGGAAATGGCAACCCACTTCAGTATTCTTGCCTGGAGAGTTCCATGGACAAAGAAGCCTGGCAGGCTACTGTTCATGGAGTTGCAAAGAGTCGGGCATGACTGAGCTACTGAGCTCTCTTGCACAGACTAGCCCCTCCCATAGCATTTAGCTCAGAGCTTTGTCCACAGTGAGTACTCAGTTCTCCATTGATCAATTGAATTAGTTTCCAGGACCCTGATAGCCACTAACATAAAATATTAGGGCTGGATGGGATTTATCAGATTATCTAGTTTTTTCTTGATTGTAAGACATTTTTCTTTTTATATATTGTCCTTGCTGAAAAGAGAATGTGTATGAAAACTGGGATGCACAGGTATGCATTAGTGATTCTCTTTCCAAAAAAACACACAAACTTTTGTTTTATCTTTTACATTGATGAATTGTCTCAGAGTTGGATGCATTTAAGAACTAAGTAGCCAGGGCGGGCCTGGGGCAGGAAGCCCAGGCTGGGAAAGCTGGCCTTCCCGGACTGACCTGTTCGAGGAGAGCCAACAAAGAACATGTCTGATCCGACCAAGCCCTGACGATTTCAGTATGTTTCTGAACGCAGAAGAGATCCAGTGGAAGGGTGGCAGTGGCATTTGAGCTCAACATCACTAAACGAGCTTGACCTTTCTTCCCAGACCCCTTTGCTGATACAAGTAAGGGTGATGATCTGCTTCCTGATGGTACTGAGGATTATATCCATATAAGAATTCAACAGAGAAACAGCAGGAAGACCCTTACTACTGTCCAAGGGATCGCTGATGATTACAATAAAAAGAAACTAGTGAAGGCGTTTAAGAAGAAATTTGCCTGCAATGGTACTGTAATTGAGCATCCAGAATATGGAGAAGTGATTCAGCTACAGGGTGACCAGCGCAAGAACATATGCCAGTTCTTGTTAGAGATTGGACTGGCTAAGGACGACCAGCTGAAGGTTCATGAGTTTTAAGTGCTTTTGGCTCACTGAAGCTTGAGGATTTCCTTGCAGTGAGTAGAATTTCCCTTCTGTCCCTTGTCACAAGTTTAAAAACCTCACAGCTTGTATAATGTAACCATTTGGGGTCTGCTTTTAACTTGGACTACTGTAACTCCTTCATGCAATAAACTGAAAAGAGCCAAAAAAAAAAAAAAAAAGAACTAAGTAGATACATCCTTGCTTGTTTCTAATGTGCCATATTTTTTTTCTTCCCTCTCTTCTTTTGCACATATTTTTATCATTGCCTGGAATGCCTATTTCTTCTTCCTGTCTTCGTGAATTCCTCACTAATTTTTTCAAAACCAGTTCAGATATTATCTTTTGTGAAAACTTCCGGGATCCTCACAGAAACAACTAATGCTATCTTCATCTTTATTTATAATAGTCTTCAACTTTTTCATTTTATGTAGCAAAATTCATCCAGAGAAATGACTTGGGTTTTCAAGACTTCACATCATCAAGGCCTCAGAGAAGCAAGAGGAGTCTCATTTAAGACCCATGTAATCTCCATGAATCTAGCTGGGTGAATCTAGCCCACCTGGGTTCTGGATAGTTTCTGTTTGGGTTGAATTCTAATGATATTTGAGGAGGAAACAGGGGAGTTGGAAAGTTCAGGAGTTCATTGTAAGGGGGGTTTTCAGAAGACTTCTTCACCATGCAGTTCCTGTATGTGCAGAAACACAGCAATGTATTTTCCACTGTGATTTTGGCCAGTGAGCTCTCTATACAGAGGCAGCTGGTACATTTGGTCCTGCAGAATCAGGCAGGACCTGACCCTTTAAGATGTGTAGTCTGAGGCAGAACACACAGAAAAACTGCTAGCGCATGTGATCACATGTACAGATAGCTGAGCATATCCTCACACTACAAGGAGGACAGAAAGATATTTACTTGTTTCTCAGTGGTGAAGAACCTGTCTGCCAGTGCTGAAGACATAAGAGACATGGGTTCAATCCCTGGATTGGGAAGATCCCCTGCCAAGGGAAATGGCTACCCACTCTGGTATTCTTGCCTGGAGAATCCCATGGACAGAAGAGTGTGGGGGACTACAGTCCTTGGGGTCCCAAAGAATTGGACATGACTGAGCTTCTTAGTGCACATGCATGCAAATAGTTGAGCGTATCCTCAGATTACAGGGAGGACAGAAAGATATTTACTTGTTTCTCAGGAGAAGTAATGTTGTCTCCAGCATTCTCCATCATCAGTAGGAAAGCATTTCCATGTCCCAGGACTGTGCTTTTTAAAAAATATGACTGCCATAGTTCCCAATTCTCTATTCCTGGCACAGACTTGTGCTGGGATTTTCAAGTTGCAGAGGGAGCTCTGCAGGAAGCTCTGGAATGTGGACAGTAATCACTGTTAATGGGTTGAATTGTGTTTCCCTCAAAGATGTCAATATGCCAGAAAATATGGAAAACTCAGCAGTGGCAACAGGACTGGAAAAGATCAGTTTTCATTCTAATCCCAAAGAAGGGAAATGCCAAAGAATATTCAAAATACCACACAGTTGCACACATTTCACATGCTAGAAAAGTAATACTCGAAATTCTCCAAGCCAGACTTCAATAGTGTGTGAACCGAGAACTTCCAGATGTTCAAGCTGGATTTAGAAAAACAGAGGAACCAGAGATCAAACTGCCAACATCCACTGGATCATAGAAAAAGCAAGGGAATTCCAGAAAAATATCTATTGCTGCTTCATTGACTATGCTAAAGCCTTTGACTGAGTGGATTGCAACAAACTGTGGAAAATTCTTCAAAAGATGGGAATGCCAGATCACCTTACCTGCCTCCTGAGAAATCTGTATGCAGGTTAAGAAGCCACAGTTAGAACTGGACATGGAACAATGGACTGGTTCCAAGTCAGGAAAGGAGTATATCAAGGCTATATATTGACACCCTGCTTATTTAACTTATATGCAGAGTGTATCATGTGAAATGCCGGGCTGGATGAAGCACAAGCTGGAATCAAGATTGCTGAGAGAAATATCAATAACCTCAGATATGCAGATGAAAACAAAGAAGAACTAAAGAGCCTCTTGATGAAGGTGAAAGAGGACAGTGAAAAGTCTGGCTTAAAACTCAAAATTCCAAAACTAATCATGGCATCTGGCTCCATCACTTCATGGCACATAGATGGAGGAAAAGTGGAAACAGTGACAGAGTTTATTTTAGGGGGCTCCAAAATCACTGCAGATGGTGATTGAAGCCTTGAAATTAAAAGACACTTGCTCCTTGGAAGAAAAGCTATGACCAACCTAGACAGCATATTAAAAAGCAGAGACATTACTTTGCCAACAATGGTCCATCTAGTCAAGGCTATGGTTTTTCCAGTAGTCATGTATGGATGTGAGAGCTGGACTAAAAAGAAAGCTGAGTGCAGAAGAATTGATTCTTTTTGATTGTGGTGTTGGAGAAGACTCTTGAGAGTCCTTTGGACTGCAAGGAGATCCAACTAGTCCATCCTAAAGGAAATAAGTCCTGACTATTTGTTGGAAAGACTGATGCTGAAGCTGAAACTCCAATACTTTGGCCACCTCATTAGAAAAGACCCTCATGCTGTGGAAGATTGAAGGCAGGAGGAGAAGGGGACGATAGAGGATGAGATGGTTGGATGGCATCACTGACATGAGTTTGAGCAAGCTCTGGGATATCGTGAAGGACAGGGAAGCCTGGCGTGCTGCAGTCCATGGGGCTGCAGAGTCATACATGACTGAATGACTGAATCAAAACAAAAAAAGAAGTCAAAGTTCTAGCACCCAGGACCAGTGAAGGCACCTTACCTGGAAATGGGATCTTTGCAGATGATAAGTTAAGATAATGATCATTAGAGTAGATCCTAATCCAATATAACTGTGTCCTTATGAAAAGGGAGAATTTAGGCAGAGACAGATGCAGAGAGAGATGACTCCATGAAGACACGATGTGAATGCCATCTATAGGCCAAGAGCACCTGAGGCTACCAGAAGCTAAGGGAAAGGCATGGAATTGATTCTCCCACATAGCACTCAGAAGAATTCACTCTGCTGACACCATGAGTTTGGACTTCTAGTCCCCAGGACTTTGAGACAATAAATTTCCTTGTTTAAACCCCATAGATACCATGGCTGAGAGCCACTGTACCCTTCTCCAATCTCCTGGAGAAATTTACTGTACTTCCTTTCTGTGCCCTGGAAGTGATGGGAAGAGTTATAGTAAAGACTCCCTGCATTTTATGTAAACATCACAGATCTCTGACCTTCTGTCTTTTTATCACACCTGCCTGAAAATTTCAGGTCTGATAGTCTAAGCTGGTGATCATAGCTTGTATTCACCACACAGATGGGTTTTATTTGCCTGCACAGTGTTTGATTAAAGTAAAAAAATAATAATAATAACAGTTGCAAAAATATAAAAATTACAAGATTTCACATCAATATTTGAATTTCTGGCACAGTAGGCTGGCATTCCCACGCAGTAATGATGAGCCATTTCCAGCTTGTTTTCAATGAGCGGTGATCACTTTTGAAGGGTTCACTTTCCACTTCACTGCCTCCATCCCTCCATCTTCTTCCTGCATCAGGCCCAGTGCTGGCTTCTCTCACGGATACTATATCCATGGGTCCTACAGGCATTTGAGTTTGTGGCCTCAGTAGATATCATTATGAGAACTATTTGTTTGCTTACTTATTCCTCTGGGAGTCTAGAACTTAAGTCATTTTAGATGCTGGGAAAGACTGAAAGCAAAAGGAGAAGAGGGCAGCAGAGGATGAGATAGTTAGATAGCATCACTGACTCAGTGGGTATGAATTTGAGCAAACTCCAGGAGATGGTGAAAGACTGGGTAGCCTGGCATAATACAGTCCACTGGGTCACAAAGAGTTGGACAGAACTTGGCAACTAAGCAACAGTAGCAACATTATATGTCTATGTAGATATATACCCTGTAATGAGTATGTATATGGCCCAATAGTGGAATATATATGGTGGAAATTAAGCAAATATTTATTTAAAGTCTAGTTTGTCCACTCTCTCAAAATCAATGCTTTAAGTACCAAGAGGTCTCTAAAGATAGATCAAATAGTGATGCTGCCCCAGAGGTTACAGTCTGCCCTCGGAGGTTACAGATGTTGAAATCATCCATGTAAGAGAGTCAAGAAAAAAATGAAAAGTGTAAAGGAAAATGCAGAGGAAGTTAAACAAATGCAAACAAAGTTAAACACAAATTCAGAGGAAGGAAAGCACCATTCTGGTGGAGCCACCAAGAGGAACCATCAGGAAAGTTCTGTAGTGGCAGAGGGGGGTGTTTTAACTGGGTCTTGGAGAGTGTAGAATTTGGCCAAGCATGAAGAAAACTGAGCATTTGTGTGGGCAAGTACGGGATAATTTGAGAAATAATAAATAGTTCAATTTGCCTGAACTACTAAGGGAAGTTATGGAGAATAAGATAGACAGGATTACTTGGAGCCATCTAATCATAACAGGAACGTCAGGCCTAAGGTTAGGCAGCGGTGAGTTATGAGTCTTAAAGAAACTCTGTTTATTCTTTGGCTAAGAATAGGCAAGAATAACTAAGATTTAAACAAGAAGGCTGTGTCTTAACCTCTGGTGCTCAAGAAGAAAACTAGCCATTTAACATTTGCATAGTGGATGCATGGTGGAAAATTTCCCTTCATTTATTTATTCTTTCGTTAAGAGTGGTTTTCAGGAAATGGGTCCAACACAACTCCTGGTAGGTAGTCCTAAAGAAGTAGCGCAGCGTTATTTCTGCTGCAAGTTCGCCGCCCCAGATTTCTCATATGAGTGTGTTAGTGTGCCTCACTTTTCCAGAAGCATTCTCAGTGACTTACTGAGTTTCACAGCTGTTCATTGAGAAATTTCATCTGTCATTTTGAAACTTGAGCTAAATTATTTCCTCTGATCTTTTTCTATCTCTATTCCACCCACCCAATGTTCCTCCACTCTCCCTCCTAGCTCTGTGTCCCCTCCTTCCCTTCCTTTCTTTGTTCCCCATTCTTTCTCTTCTTCCTCTTCCCATCCTCTCTTCCTCCCTTCTCCCTTCCTGATTCCTTTATGCCTTTGTAATATAAAGCAGAGGTTAAGAATAACTTGGTAGTCACATGGTCTGTATTATAATTCCAGAGCACCTATTGACTGGTTGTGAGTCCCTGAGATAGCTGTTTAGCTTCTTCAAACCTCAGTTTTCTCATCTGCAAGATAGGATAATAATAATACTCACCTCATAGGGATCTTGACAATATTTATACATTAATATATGCAAAGCACTTAGAGCATGGCACATGTTAAGTGCACAGTGTTAGCTAGTATTAACTCATTGTTAGCTTGTTGTTGTTCTCATTGAAGATGGGCCCTTTCTAAAATACGAAAAGAAATTGTGCTATTTATCACTTAATTTTAGACCTAAAAGATTTATTTTGATATTGAAAAAAAATTATGAAATGACTTGTAGAGTCTATAACCAAGGTTCAGATAATGAAAACCATGGATTATTGGAGGCTGACTGATAAATAGGTTAATTTTACAAATATAATCAACATTAGATCACTTTTAGGAGAAGATAGCTATATTGTAGAAACCTTCTTCTAGTCTCTTGAGAAAGAGACACTTTTCTGTCATATGACATACTTTATACATAAGGCCTGAGGGCTCTTGGGTTTCTTTAGGATTTTCCAAGAGCCATATGATTTGACCATTTATCCAATTTCTCTTTTCTCTTTTCCTTATGGGAGTAACCAGCCTATCATACCTTGACATTTGAAAAAGTCAGTATTTTTCCACATGCTAGTAAGCATGTTTTACTTAAAATATGTGGAATAATGAAGTTCTGAGACATCTTTGTTAGGACAATGATTTTTAGCAAAAGAAAAATATCACAACTTAAGCTTGTTCTAGTAAGTGTAGATTCAACAGGTATGATCGTTGAAATCCTAATAAATTTGACAAGAACGTATACAGATGTAACATTCTTGACACCATTTTGAAGGCTTTTGTATATTTGTGTACCTTGCTTCCTGAAATATTTATGTTCATTAACCTTTTCAGATGTTGATTTTTCAAGTGAAGTGTGGAATGTGAGTAGGAGTGGAGTCTGCCTTCCTTCCTTTCTCTCTTCCTCTCTCCCTCCCATTTCTTCTTTCCATCTCGTATTGATTTTTTTTTTTTTTGCAGCGTTATTTCTGCTGCAAGTTCGCCGCCCCAGATTTCTCATATGAGTGTGTTAGTGTGCCTCACTTTTCCAGAAGCATTCTCAGTGACTTACTGAGTTTCACAGCTGTTCATTGAGAAATCTCATCTGTCATTTTGAAACTTGAGCTAAATTATTTCCTCTGATCTTTTTCTATCTCTATTCCACCCACCCAATGTTCCTCCACTCTCCCTCCTAGCTCTGTGTCCCCTCCTTCCCTTCCTTTCTTTGTTCCCCATTCTTTCTCTTCTTCCTCTTCCCATCCTCTCTTCCTCCCTTCTCCCTTCCTGATTCCTTTATGCCTTTGTAATATAAAGCAGAGGTTAAGAATAACTTGGTAGTCACATGGTCTGTATTATAATTCCAGAGCACCTATTGACTGGTTGTGAGTCCCTGAGATAGCTGTTTAGCTTCTTCAAACCTCAGTTTTCTCATCTGCAAGATAGGATAATAATAATACTCACCTCATAGGGATCTTGACAATATTTATACATTAATATATGCAAAGCACTTAGAGCATGGCACATGTTAAGTGCACAGTGTTAGCTAGTATTAACTCATTGTTAGCTTGTTGTTGTTCTCATTGAAGATGGGCCCTTTCTAAAATATGGAAAGAAATTGTGCTATTTATCACTTAATTTTAGACCTAAAAGATTTATTTTGATATTGAAAAAAAATTATGAAATAACTTGTAGAGTCTATAACCAAGGTTCAGATAATGAAAACCATGGATTATTGGAGGCTGACTGATAAATAGGTTAATTTTACAAATATAATCAACATTAGATCACTTTTAGGAGAAGATAGCTATATTGTAGAAACCTTCTTCTAGTCTCTTGAGAAAGAGACACTTTTCTGTCATATGACATACTTTATACATAAGGCCTGAGGGCTCTTGGGTTTCTTTAGGATTTTCCAAGAGCCATATGATTTGACCATTTATCCAATTTCTCTTTTCTCTTTTCCTTATGGGAGTAACCAGCCTATCATACCTTGACATTTGAAAAAGTCAGTATTTTTCCACATGCTAGTAAGCATGTTTTACTTAAAATATGTGGAATAATGAAGTTCTGAGACATCTTTGTTAGGACAATGATTTTTAGCAAAAGAAAAATATCACAACTTAAGCTTGTTCTAGTAAGTGTAGATTCAACAGGTATGATCGTTGAAATCCTAATAAATTTGACAAGAACGTATACAGATGTAACATTCTTGACACCATTTTGAAGGCTTTTGTATATTTGTGTACCTTGCTTCCTGAAATATTTATGTTCATCAACCTTTTCAGATGTTGATTTTTCAAGTGAAGTGTGGAATGTGAGTAGGAGTGGAGCCTGCCTTCCTTCCTTTCTCTCTTCCTCTCTCCCTCCCATTTCTTCTTTTCATCTCGTATTGATTTTTTTTTTTTTCAAAAACTCTAGTATCATTCTATTTCTTTTAAATTTGTAAAGTGAAGTGAAAGTCGCTAAGTTGTGTCCGACTCTTTGTGACCCCATGGACTATAGTTCATGGAATTCTCCAGGCCAGAATACGGGAGTGGGTAACCTTTTCCTTCTCCAGGGGATCTTCCCAACCCAGGGATCGAATCCAGGTCTCCCGCATTGCAGGCGGATTCTTTACCAGCTGAGCCACAAGGGAAGCCCAAGAATACTGGAGTGGGTAGCCTATCCCTTCTCCAGCAGATCTTCCCAGCCCAGGAACTGAACCAGGATCTCCTGCATTGCAGGTGTATTCTTTAACAACTGAGCTATCAGGGAAGTCCAAAACTTTTAAATGTTGCCATTAAATAGTTATCACAGAGACCTTTGCCCTCTGCTCACTGTCAGTTCATCAAATAAAACATATTAGTTGTATTTATATGTGAAAGTGAAAAGTGAAAGTGTTAGTCACTTAGTTGTGTCCAAATCTTTGCAACATTATGGCCTGTAGCCCACCAGGCTCCTCTGTCCATGGAATTCTCCAGGCACTGGAATGTGTTGCCATGCCCTCCTCCAGGGAATCTTCCTGAACCTCGGGATTGAACCCATGCCTCCTGCTTGGCAGGCAGATTCTTTACCATCTGAGTGCTCAGGGAAGCACAGTCTATTAGACTGGGAGTGCCTTTGAGTGTTAGTTGCTCTGTTGTGTCTGACTTTTTGCAACCCCATGGATTGTAGCCTTCCAGGCTCCTCTGTCCATGGGATTCTCCAGGCAAGAATACTAGAGTGGTTTGCCATCACCTTTCACAGTACCTGGAAGTCACAGGGACATGTGATCATGAGTGACCCCTTGCCCTGGCTGTGGCTTTGTTTCTTGTACACTTGGATAATGATTCTCACCCTCTCTGTCTACCTCACCAGGTCGTCATATCATTACAGCAGTAACAACAACATGACTTGTGCTCAGCTCCTAAACACTTTTAAGTTTCCTTGTACAAAGTAATGAATGTGAAAGCCCTTTGAAATATAAGATGCAAATCAAATTCAAGGTATTGTTTTCATTAATAAGTTTAAGGCAAACTATACAGAAAGAAGTCTGTGTGATGCCATTAAGCATTTAATTTTATTTATCAAATTATGGATTCATTCCATGAGAGGTGATGTGTGAAGCAGCATGTGTGAAGTAGGATTAGCATAATGCATAAATGTTGTTCCAGGAGAGTTGGGAAGGCATCAAAAATGCCTACTTTTGCCATAACTTGAAATAGCAAAATGATCATGCTTCTTGGTTAGTTCTGAAGAGCTAACAGATTGACAGTCATATGAAAAAGATCTAATTTTAGACTGATGCAGTTTAGATAAAATATATAAGTGTTCTGGTGTTAGAACATGTGTACTTGTTTTAAGTTTTGTTCAGTTGGACATTTTGTGTACCTATGAGCACAGTACTCCTATTTCAATCATATTCAAGCAGATGTTAGAATGATGGAAAGTATTATTGTTGTAAATAACTTTAGGAATCACCTAATCAGTTTATTTATGGGGAAGCTGAAAGCTGGAAAGGTGAATGAAATTGCTATGTTCACATAGCTTTTCAGTGGCTGAGCCAGACTCTTTTTATATATTGCCCCCTTACTTTGCCTGTAATAATTACAATTATGATTAGTTTAAGCTTCCTGAGGACAGGTATTTTGGCCCATCCATCCATCCATCTATCTATCTGTCTGTCAAGAATTTATAAACAGCAAAATGAAAACCCATATGTATTAACACTGTGTTATAACCTAGACAGTATATTGAAAAGCAGAGATATTACTTTGCTAACAAAGGTCCGTCTAGTCAAGGCTATGTTTTTTCCAGTGATCATATATAGATGTGAAAGTTGGACTGTGAAGAAAGCTGAATGCCGAAGAATTGATGCTTTTGAACTATGGTTTTAGAGAAGACTCTTGAGAGTCCCTTGGACTGCAAGGAGATCCAACCAGCCTATCCTAAAGGAGATCAGTCCTGGGTGTTCATGGGATGGACTGATGCTGAAGCTGAAACTCCAATACTTTGGCCACCTCATGCAAAGAGTTGACTCATTGGAAAAGACCCTGATGCTGGGAGGGATTGGGGGCAGGAGGAGAAGGGGACGGCAGAGGATGAGATGGCTGGATGGCATCACCAACTTGAGGGACATGAGTTTGAGTGAGCTCCGGGAGTTGGTGACGAAGAGGGAGGCCTGGCGTGCTGTGATTCATGGGGTCGCAAAGAGTCGGACATGACTGAGCGACTGAACTGAACTGAAGTATTGGAGATACCATGGTAAATCAGATGAGGGGACTAATCCCAAGGAGTCTGTAGTCTTAGAGGAAGAGAAAGGGAGAGGGGCTGAGGGCGGGGAAGAATGCCCACAATTGAAATACAATGTAAAAAACGTAGCAAATATCAAAGCCACTAACAGACAATGAAGAAAAAGGTGAATGATTGCTCTGCAGAGCAAGTCAGAGAAGGATTTCGAGAAGAGATATGTGAGTTGGATTGTGAAATATGATCAATTCCTTACCCAGCAAAAGATCTTCAGTTTCTTGAATACATAATTGAATAATCGAAACTTGATAACTTTCTAATATGCCTCTGCTGTTACTAACATCAAATACAAATGAAGAGTTTGAGATTGAAGCTTTCCATATAGTATTTGCTTTCTGAACCCCCCCCCGCCGCCTGTTTTTTAAAAAAATTTTTTTGGCCCATGATAACATTTCTTCATATCAACCCCACCTTATTAAGATAACAACTTTAGTCTTCTAAAACTTAAGTTGTTTCAGAAGACCTAGAACAAAGCAATAAAATGTTCGTTTATTTGCAAAACAACCAAAAATAAAAACAAAGAACTGTCCTTATAACTCCCTTTTACAGAAGAATTTCAATGAATGCACATAGAAAGAATGAGAGAAACAGAAAGTCACCATTAAAACATTGCAGTGATAGCTGTAGGCAAGATCCACCAACATACACTAACACTGTTTGTTGTTTAGTTGCTAAGTCCTGTCCAGCTCTCTTGCGACCCATGGACTGTTGCCCACCACGTGCCTCTCTCCATGGTATCTCTCAGGTAAGAATACTGGAGTGGGTTGCCTTTCTTCCTCCAGAGAATCTTCCTGACCCAGGGATCGAACCTGCTTCTTCTGCACTAACAGTTGAATTCTTTACTGCGCTACCTGGGAAGCCCAAAGGATGAGGGTACTCAGCAACTCTCTACTACTTTGCCACTTTCCTATAAGATTAAATTTAATTCAAAGTTAAACCCTCAAAGATAATTCTCTCTCTACATTGTGGACACTTCTAAATGATTTGAACTTTGAAGACAGGGTAAAATGTTGAAAGTCATTTCATTAAAGAAAATGTCAAAATACTAAGAAAGGAAGCATTTCTGCAGCATTTTTTTCTAGAGTTTAAATAAGTTATAGAATTTAATTATAGTATCAGTTCAGTTAAGTCACTCAGTCGTGTCTGACTGTTTGAGACCCCATGAATTGCAGCACGCCAGGCCTACCCATCCATCACCAACTCCTGGAGTTTACTCAGACTCACGTCCATCGAGTCAGTGATGCCATCCAGCCATCTCATCCTCGGTCGTCCCCTTCTCCTCCTGCCCTCAATCCCTCTCAGCATCAGAGTCCTTTCCAATGAGTCAACTCTTCGCATGAAGTGGCCAAAGTACAGGAGTTTAAGCTTCAGCATCATTCCTTCCAAAGAAATCCCAGGGTTGATCTCCTTCAGAATGGACTGGTTGGATCTCCTTGCAGTCCAAGGGACTCAAGAGTCTTCTCCAACACCACAGTTCAAAAGCATCAGTACTTCGGTGCCCAGCTTTCTTCACAGTCCAACTCACATCCATACATGACCACAGGGAAAACCATAGCCTTGACTAGATGCACCTTAGTCAGCAAAGTAATGTCTCTGCTTTTGAATATGCTGTCTGGGTTGGTCATAATTTTTCTTCCAAGGAGTAAGCGTCTTTTAATTTTATGGCTGTAGTCACCATCTGTAGTGATTGTGGAGCCCAAAAAAATAGTCTGACACTGTGTCCACTGTTTCCCCCTCTATTTCCCATGAAATGATGGTACCGGATGCCATGATCTTCGTTTTCTGAATGTTGAGCTTTAAGCCAACTTTTTCACTCTCCTCTTTCACTTTCATCAAGAGGCTTTTGAGTTCCTCTTCACTTTCTGCTATAGGGTGGTGTCATCTGCATAGCTGAGGTTATTCATATTTCTCTCGGCAATCTTGATTCCAGCTTGTATTTCTT
>SJYX01022041.1:48092-61676 GCA_006410675.1 Oreotragus oreotragus
GCCCTTCCTGACCTTCAACGTGGGATGGCTCCTCTAGGCCCCCCTGTGCCCATGCAGCCACCACTCCTTGGACGTGGGGTTGCTCCTCCTGGCCGCCCCTGGCCTGGGATGCAGGGTGGCTCCTCCCGGCTGACACCCCTGACCTCGGACGTGGGGTAGCTCCTCTTGCCCATGCTTAGTGTGCCAGTCACAGCCCACTTTTATTAAAGTAATCATTTGAGCCTGAGAAATATCAGAATTAGTCATAACTTCTTTAGTGACCTCCCCCCATATTTTGATTTTTACACTGCAAATAGTATATAATACAAAAAAAGAAAATGTGTGATTTCTCAAGTATTTCCAGAAGGTTGATTCTGTAAAATAGAAAGACTGCAGAAAGACAAATAATATATGATATCACTTATATGTGGGCTATAAAATAATGATTCAAATAATTTATTTACAAACTAGAAATAGACTTGCAGACATGGGAAACAAACCTATGGTTGCCAAAGGGGAAAGTGATAGAGGGATCAATTTGAAATTTGTAATTAACAGATATATACTACTGTATATAAAATAGATAAACAACAAGGACCTACTGTATAGCACAGGGAATCATATTTAATATCTTGCAATAACGTATAATGGAAAAGAATCTGAAAAAAGAATACATACATATAAATGTATATATACAAATATAAATATGTATATAATTCATGTATGTGTATATGTAATGTGTATACATATATGTACATATATATGCAAAGCTGAATCACTTTGCTGTGTACCTAAAACACTCTAAATCAACTATAATTCAATATAAAAATTTTAAATAAATAAAAACTATATGCACAGGGGAAAAAAAGCAAAGGATGTAAGACCCCCTTCCCTGAACCCTTTACCAAAGAAAACAGATTTTGCTTCCCTATAGAAAACATTTTGATTTGAGATTATTGGCCGATTGTCACAGTTTGACTTCCTCATGATGAAACTTTCTAATAATATTTGTGTTACTCAAATTGTGTCTTTCTTAGGTTTTTCTTTTTGGCCATTGGCTGATGATTTGAACTGAGGGATTTTCTAACCTATTGAAGTATGAGTCCTTCAATTCAGTTCAGTCGCTCAGTTGTGTCTGACTCTGCAACCCCATGAATCGCAGCACGCCAGGCCTCCCTGTCCATCGCCAACTCCTGGAGTTTACTGAGACTCACATCCATCGAGTCAGTGATGCCATCCAGCTATCTCATCCTCTGTCGTCCCCTTCTCCTCCTGCCCCCAATCCCTCCCAGCATCAGAGTCTTTTCCAGTGAGTCAACTCTTCGCATGAGGTGGCCAAAGTACTGGAGTTTCAGCTTTAGCATCATTCCCTCCAAAGAAATTCCAGGGCTGATCTCCTTCAGAATGGACTGGTTGGATCTCCTTAGGTATTTCTATTTCAGTGTTTAGAATTCCAAATGTCTGTCTATACTTCTAAAACGTGTAAAGGTTTATTTGTTTGGCCTTAACTGAGCTAACTGGGTTTTATTGTACATTATTTCTAAAAATATCATGTGTTTGAAAATTCCACTAGTTTAAAACAGGTAGATTCTGGGCCTAATGACTAAATTTTCATTGCTCGAATTTCTGTGCAATGAAGGTGAAAGGGTTTGTTTCCAAGGAAACAAATGCACTCCATTTTCGTCACGTAAAATGTTTTCTGCAAGAAAATTCCATAATCAGTCTCCAGGGAGATACCATGTCATAAGATAGCTCTCACTGGAGATTTCTCCAAAGAAACATTTTATTTTTGTTCCCTTGAAAATCAGCCTGTATTAGTGTAATTGAGAATGTATTGGATTTCAAAAAAAAAATTAACAACAGAATCATTGTTATCACCTTATTAAAGTCATAAAATGTCCAGTTCCAGGAGAATGTGATTTTCCTCTGGCCGTTAAGTCTCATTTATATTGGAGTCTAAATAGCATGTATTTGAGATGTTCACTTGAGAAGAAACAGCCTCTTCAAAGGATATTTCTCACGCTGAGGGCTGAAGACCTTCACTCTTTATCAATTATTATTTGAGGTTAAAAGTGACTGCTTTTTCTTAAGAAATTTGAAAACCGTATAAGTAGCTTGACTTCATATACTCTAAAGGCTGAACCACAAGTAAAACTGAAGGGAGCAGATTCAGCTCACAAAGGTCCAAGGCTTTGTTCTGACACACCTCTGATGGCGGCTGTCTGTCTTACCCCTGCGAGTCCCTGCATTTAGTGACACTGTTATTCATCTGCAGTGTGGACTTGGTATAGAATAAGTAGCACAAAAGTGTTTCAGAATAGAATGAAAGAACTAACTAATCATACAGTAAGAAGGCAAATCTTTGAGGGAGACAATAAAATCACTGAGATATTATTCAGGGTGGACATGGCATAATGGTCAAAATTAGAAGCTATAGCCCTGTTCCTTACAAACTCTCAGCAAGTCACTTAAACATCTCTGTAAATGTGGGAATAAGTACTTATCTCATACAATTGTTAATTAATATGTTTTTAAAATGTATTCATTATTGGAATTTCTTTAAAATATGGGATCTATTCCATGAAGAGGAGTGTAAATTCTTACTTTATAAAAGAAGTAACTGCATAACATGACTTTCTCTTGACTCAGATGTATAACATTTGCTTATACAATGCTTAATTTGCTAGGGAGGCAAATCTCATATATGGGCCTGCCGAAATGAAATAATTAGAAAATATTGCCTTGTGAGGCTAGCCTGACAACTTAAAACATAGAAGTGATTTTTGAAAAATTATATAAATGATTAGACTTCAGTCAGCCTCACCGTGATGCTAAAAATCCCTCAAATTCTGTTTTCAAAGGTTCGACATGCTGTCTAACTTAATCTACTTAGGCCAGTCCTTTCTATAACTTAGAAGTGCAGCTGTTCAAGCAAATAAAATGGGAAAATGAATCAGTTTGTAAAATGGGGACAGGTCCTTCATGGTAGATGCAACAAAACCTCCCTGAAAAGTTGTCTTTGTAGTCACATATTTTATGGAAGAGAGACATAGGTCATAGGCAATAGCACATGGGAAACAGCAAATATAACAAAATGTGGCATCAGTAAAACATTTATTCATTTTTCATTGTTCATTCAAATGGCAAATTTTTATTGTCATTTAAGTGTCTGGAACTAGGCTAAAGATGCTTTCAACACACAAGATTTCATTTGGTATCACATGAATTCTGGCAAAGAAATATGACTAACCCCACATAGTTAATGCTGTGGGGCACAATCCAGACATCTTTTGGGGCCAAAGCACTCATTCCCCCAGCTATCCCCAAGCATTAGCAGTTGAAGCTTCTTGTCTGACTCCCTGTCAGGAGTTGATAACAACCAAAGACAGCCCCTTGTCCAGGTCACACTTCCCCCTCTGGGCAGTCTGTATCCAGTGACTGATTGATATGGATTATCAAGATCCGATACCTAGTCTCAACATCACTGAAAGGGCATCCCAGCTCCAAGGCATCAATAGGCTCAGCTGAGGCCTCTGTTGCAGCATCACAGTTCATCTACTCTGCCCAGTCCTTTGTTCCACCCCTGATTGTGTGATGTTCTCAAAAGCATCGGCCCACAAATCTCGTGCACACAAATCCTAAAGACTCAAAATCTATTAGAAATAATCCCCTTTGGGGTCTGTTTAGTCAAAGGTCCATATAGTCAAAGCTATGGTTTTTCCAGTAGTCATTTATGGATGTGAGAGTTGGACCATAAGAAAAGCTGAGTGCCAAATAATTGATACTTTTGAACTGTGGTGTTGGAGAAGACTCTTGAGAGTCCTTTGAACTACAAGGAGATTAATCAAACCAGTCAATCCTAAAGGAAATTAATCCTGAATATTCTTTGGAAGGACTGATGCTGATGCTAAAGCTTCAATACTTTGGCCACCTGATGCAAAGAACTGGTCATTAGAAAAGACCCTGATGCTGAGAAAGACTGAAGGCAGGAGGAGAAAAGGGAAACACAGGATGAGATGGTTGATGGCATCACTAACTCGATGGACATAAGTCTGAGTAAGCTCCAGGTGTTGGTGATGGAAAGGGAAGTCTGGCATGCTGCAGTCCATGGGGTCGCAGAGAGTCAGATTCAACTGAGTGACTGAACTGAACTGAGGTTTGTTTAACTTCTCAATCCCAGACTGGCAATATGATGCTTTCTGAATTGGTCTAAAGGGTTGTGCAGCACTAATTCTGAGGGCAGAGGGATATGTTGAAATGTCACCATTAGCAGGAAAAGGACAGGAGCTAGTGGACAGATAAAACTTGGTGAAAATATTGCCAACTGGAGGCAAGCATTTACTTCCTTTGTTCTATGGTGACCTTGTTAATAGGTCAATTCCACTTTGTAGATATGCATTTAACTTTTTTGTTTTCAATATGATACCAAAAATTGAATAGTCAAAATGAGGAGCTGTAAACAACATAAAATATTTATGGGAAATCATGTTTGTTTTTTTTTAAAGAAGTTGTTAGTAATATAGAAAACAGATTCCGAATTTAGAATAGGTATGGATATGAGAAAAAAATTGGCATTTATAATAAACAATAATTATATTGTTCAATATAACAATATTTATAATATTTATAATTATAAATATAATTAATATAACAATATTATATTGTTTAATATAACAATAAGAAAATGCCTATGAAAATGCAAAATCAAACTTTATGCCACTATTAACCTCTAGTATTTTGTGAATCCCAAATATTTATTAATGCCCAAGGAAAGGATGATGATTTAACATTTTGAGCTTTTCTGATAATAATAACAAATTAATTCAGTTAAGAAATATTTATTGAGTGCCTGCTGTGTGCCAGGCACTGAACAGTGAGTGGGAGGCATGGTCCTTGTCATATCATGTTACCTTATTCCAGGGGTGCATACAACCAACATCTTACCTTATACCATGGGTACACAGACAACCAACACCTTACATTATACTAGGGGTACACAGATAGCCAGTAACTTGCCTTATACTAGGAGTAGACAGCCAACACCTTGCCTTATACCAGGGGCACACAGACAGCCAATAAGTAAATAAACAAACATGTAAACGATGTTAATCTGTGAGCTGACATCTCAATTGTTACAGGTCAGCCACTTCAGTATCTGTGAAAAGGACCTTCAGGCAAAAGACCCATGCAGAACCCTATGAGGGAATGAAGGGAACTTTGAAAGAAGGGCTGGATGGCTGGAGCAGAGCAAGAGATGTGGAGAGTTTAGAGGAGGCCCCAGGATTAGTGAGGGCCAGGTTACTAGTGGATCATGAAAGAGAGTTTCAATTTTAATCTAAGTGTGATAATTCATTAGGGTATCTTAAACAATGGAGTAACATGACCTTATTTGTATCTTTATGAGATTGTTCCAACTTGGAGTGGCCCTGAAAAATGTGGGCTTTTTCAGTAGCCCCTAAAGCATTAGTTAGTGTCACGGGTGAAAGAAGAGATGGTGAGAAAGCAGTCAGTACAGTGAGTGGGGAGATGAGACTCAACCTATTTCAAATTCCAGCTCCGATTCTTCCATATCAGAAGTTATCCTCTGAGTCCCAGTTTCCCCATATGTGAAAGAATGAAATGACTCATGTGCAGTGCCTGACACAGGGTAGCTGTTTCATATTTGTAACAGAGATGAATGCAGAGCATAGCACTGAATGAATACTGATATAACTATGCTGCCTTTTCTCTGATCTTTCTTTTGTTGTGCTAGAAAGGCCTAGACATAAACTCTGACCTTTATTAAAGAGAAAAACAATTGTTTTATTGGCCTTTTGGCTTCAAAGAGAGTTGGAAGTGAAAGGCTGCTGAGTTTATGAGACTGGAATGTTTCTGTTTTTCTCATTGCCTTGAAATCCTATACCTCCAGCTGAATGTTTTTGTTGTCTCCAGGTCATGCAACCCTAGATAGCAGCCTGGGCTGACACGAGTGATGTACGCTGTGTGTGCATTTGCATTGAATAGTCCTCTTCTTTGCTTTAGAAATGATTCAAGAACAAAGCACCAGGGAAGACCTAAGTTGTCCAACTTTTTTAACAGGCTTTTCAGGATTAGGGGAATTCAGATACAACTCAGCAGCAGCAGCAGCAACATAGCATGAAAATATTATGTTTGGAAAATCTATTCCTCTGAGTGGCAATTGGATGCAAGAGTTAATGCAGTCAGGGTTCTTTGCTTAGAGGGTATGCATCAAAGGCAAGGTGTGCCAGTGATCCTTCTAATATTGTGATGTGGTGATTTTTTAAAAATTTATTTTATTGAAGTATAGTTGATTTACAATGTTGTACTAATTTCTTCTGTAGAGCAAAGCGATTGAATTATTCATGTGCATGTGTGCTAAGTTGCTTTAGTCATGTCTGACTCTTTGCGACCCCATGGACTGTAGCCTGCCAGGCTCCTCTGGAATTTTCCAGGCAAGAATACTGCAGTGGGTTGCCATTTCCTTCTCCAGTACGACTCTAGGGCAACCTTGTCTTTGGCCACTGGGCCCTGCAGATTGGCTTGACCATGTAAAGAAGCCTATTGTCCCTGTCCTTATAGTTTGTTTAGGCCTGGCATTCTTTTGTTGCTTCCTTGCCATGCGTGTGGCCCAGGAATCTTAAGCAAGTTTTCCTCTGATCCTGTGTGCATAGAAACCCCAGGAAGCCATTTTCCTCCTGGAGTCTTGCCACCTTCCTGATGATACTGCTGAAGAACAGAGCTCAGGACTTCTGTCCTCTCAGGAATCTGGCCTTGGGTGGTGGGGAGAGTTGCTAGCTGGGGTTGAACCCCTTTCTGTGTTCCCATTATCTACTGTCCTAAAAGCATTCTGCCTTTCCTTATTTCTCCCTTGAGACAGTGAGCTCAGAGCCTACCTCTTAATTCAATGAATTTAGAGAACAGGGAAAAGGCAGGGAGGGAAAAGCGTAGGTTGTTGTCTCAAATATCATATAGACAAAACTGGAAAAAAAAGACTGCCATGAAAGAATAGGAATCTTTTCTAAGATGAGATAGAGATCCTGATGAATATGTTAAAACCAAAAGAACAGCTTTTTTGTTGTGCCAGAATCATGCTGGCTTCCTACAGAAAACATACTCTGATTCAGCCTGAGAAACAATTGTATCTCCAATGGAGAGTTACAGAGTTGGCACTGTGGAGTCACTTTGGATAATTCAGTGTCCTGATGCTGGGAAAGAGTGAGGACAGGAGGAGAAGGAGAGGACAGAGGATGAGATGGTTGGGTGGCATCACCGACTCAATGGACATGGGTTTGGGTGGACTCCGGGATTTGGTGATGGACAGGGAGGCCTGGCGTGCTGCAGTCCATGGAGTTGCAAAGAGTGGGACACGACTGAGCGATTGAACTGAACTGAAGTCATTGTGTGGTAGTTTAAAAACTTCTTTATTTAATGATAGGATGCATTAAGATACAAGTGGTACAGAAAGCAGATTTCCCAATGGTCCAATGGTCCTTCACCTCATCTCTTCACAAGCAAACAACCCTAGTTTCTTTTATTTTTATTATAATTTGATTCTTTTCTTTTTGGTATTTCAGAGCTGGAGAAAAAGCCTGTTAACAGTATCAGAGACTTCATGCCTTATTTCACATATGTATTCAGGTTCAGCACTCAAAGCTGCCATTGTGGTGGAGTGGGCTAAACATGGATCCTGGCCCTAAAATACACAGATACATGTCTGTTGCTANTTTATTATAATTTGATTCTTTTCTTTTTGGTATTTCAGAGCTGGAGAAAAAGCCTGTTAACAGTATCAGAGACTTCATGCCTTATTTCACATATGTATTCAGGTTCAGCACTCAAAGCTGCCATTGTGGTGGAGTGGGCTAAACATGGATCCTGGCCCTAAAATACACAGATACATGTCTGTTGCTACACTTAACGCCCTTGGTTGTCGTTAGCAGGTTCCTTGTGCTATCTAAGGCTCATAAAATAGGAATTTAAATATCTACTTCATAATTATATTCTGTAAGCTGAAGCTCCAATACTTTGGCTACCTGATGTAAAGAGCCAACTCATTGGAAAAGACCCTGATCCTGGGAAAGATTGAAGGCAAAAGGAGATGGGAGCAGCAGAGGATGAGATGGTTAGATAGTATCACGGACTCAACGGGCATGAATGTAAACAAACTCCAGGAGATAATGAAGGACAGAGGCGCCTAATGTGCTATAGTCCATGGGGTCACAAAGAGCTGAACATGACTTAGTGACTGAGCAACAACAAATTTTGTTCTGAGAGTCAAATGAAATAGTATGGTGAAAGGAGGTAAAAAATGTTATACATTTCCTGCCTTTTTTCCAAAAGTGTTTGTTACATGTGTGAAAGTGAAAGTGAAGTCGCTCAGTCGTGTCCGACTCTTTGCAACCCCATGGACTACCAGGCTCCTCTGTCCATGGGATTTTCCAGGCAAGAGTACTGGAGTGGGTTGCCATTTCCTCCTCCAGGGGATCTTCCCGACCCGGGGATTGAACCCGGGTCTCCCACACTGCAGGCAGACACGTTACCATCTGAGCCACCAGGGAAGCCCTCATGCCAAACACTTTGCTTGTAGCTATATAGATAAAATACAATCAGTTCCCTCCAGAAATATAATATGATAAAGTAGAATGATAGATGGAGAAGGCAGTGGCACCCCACTCCAGTGCTCTTGCCTGGAGAATCCCAGGGACGGGGGGAGCCTGGTGGGCTGCCGTCTATGGGGTCGCACGGAGTCGGACACGACTGAAGCGACTTCGCAGCAGCAGCAGCAGCAGAATGATTAACAGAAAGATACACATGAGGCAGTGTCTTCAGATACAGAACCATGTCAATCATGTATAAGAGAGGTAACTACATAGTCTGTTTAAGGAAAAATAATGCTAGAATGGGCTTTCTGAAGGAATTGATACCGAAATTGGGTCTTAGAGGGTGAAGAGTTTGATGGTATGAGGAGGATTGGTGAGAAAAACATTCCACTGTATCAGTGACAGGACAGGACAGTAAAGGAGCAAATGCCCAGGCCTTGGTGTGTGTTGGTAAAAGCAGAGGATCCAGGCATATCAGTATGGCTAAGCATACAATTTGAAGCAAAATGTAACTAGAAATGAAAATGGAGAAGTAGTTAAGGGGCAGAATACTCTGATAAGAGAATTTTTCAGGTATTGAGAAATCACCAAAGGGTCATCAATACCATCAGATTTTGAATTTAAATAGATAACCACAATGCAGGGCTTCACTGAGTCAGCTATAGATGAACATATCAAGACCATGTTCAAAGAAGCTAGTCCAGTAGTCCAATGAAAACAGGGAAGAAGATTTGAGCTAGCACAATGGCATTGAGAATACAGTTTTAAGAATAGAGCAATGCTTAGAAATTGATTTGGCTGTTGAGGATATTGACATAAGTATGGAAATCAAAGATGGAAATCAGGGATGATCCCATCTGAGAAAAATAGAGGTAAAAATAAGTTTAGGGAAGGAAGAGTTTAGTTTGAACATGTATTACTTAAGGCATCCAGGTGAAGATGTGTGGTTGAATGTTAGAATTATGAACATGAAGCCCAGAGAAGAATCTGGGCCAGTAATATAGATTTATTCATTATATTTAATAAATGCAACTTGAGAGACAGTAGTCATTGAGCTCTTTTAGTCACCTTTAGTTACCCAAGTAGTCTCATTTAGTAATGAACATATCTGATCTCATGTCATAGCTGAAATTTCAAATCTTCATTTAAAGTCAAAGCTCCTGCCTTACTGAATTGTGAGCAGACAATACATGGAAGAAGGAGAAAACTAAGGATCAGAAAGTCTATCTTGACTAGCACCAGTATAATCTGGTTCAGTTCACTTCAGTTCAGTCACTCAGTCGTGTCCGACTCTTTGCAACCCCATGAACTGCAGCACAGCAGGCCTCTCTGTCCAACACCAACTCCCAGAGCTCACACAAACTCATGTCCATTGAGTCAGTGATGCCATCCAACCATCTCATCCTCTGTCATCCCCTTCTCCTTCTGCCCTCAATCTTTCCCAGTATCAGGGTCTTTTCAAGTGAGTCAGCTCTTCGCATCAGGTGGCCAAAGTATTCGAATTTCAGCTTCAACATCAGACTTCCAATGAACACCCAGGACTGATCTCCTTTAGATACTGGCTGTATCTCCTTGCAGTCCACAGGACTCTCAAGAGTCTTCTACAACAGCACAGTTTAAAAGCATCAATTTTTCGGCACTCAGCTTTCTTTATAGTCCACCTCTCACATCCATACATGACCACTGAAAAAAACATAGCCTTGACTAGACAGACCTTTGTTGGCAAAGTAATGTCTCTGCTTTTGAATATACTATCCAGGTTGGTCATAACTTTCCTTCCAAGGAGTAAGCGTCTTTTAATTTCATGGCTGTAGTCGCCATCTGCAGTGATTTTGGAACTCCTAAAAATAAAGTCTCTCACTCTTTCTGCTGTTTCCCCATCTATTTGCCATAATCTGGTATCGAGTTGCAATGGTTGTTCCAGATGTTTCAAGGTGATTCTTTCCCTTTTGAACACTTCCATGGATGCATTGGAGAGTTGAGTCCTGAACTATGCTGACTATACTCCTAAAAATAAAGTCTCTCACTCTTTCTGCTGTTTCCCCATCTATTTGCCATAATCTGGTATCGGGTTGCAATGGTTGTTCCAGATGTTTCAAGGTGATTCTTTCCCTTTTGAACACTTCCATGGATGCATTGGAAAGTTGAGTCCTGAACTATCCTGACTACACACACCAGCAGTTTGTCTCCTTAGACTGATTACTTATCTCTCCTCCCCATCCTTACCCCTGCACTTTCAGTTTGTGAGGATACATTGGTACAGCTCTAACCTAAGATGTGCTTTCCACTTTCAGTTTTGCTCAGGTACTATAGAACTTCACGTTAGAACGTGGTACTAATTGACATCTGTTGTCTTGGGGCCTCAATCAAAACCCAAGTAGATCGAATCCTACTTTCAGATCCTGTTTCAGAGGTGTGTGAATTGTTTCATTAGAAGTTATGACTGAAATGTTTAGACTCCCACCTCCCCTAGGAAAACGCTCATGTGAAAAGACAAGTGAATAGGGACAGATTGCCAGTGGAAACCATCATTCCAAAAGAGAGCTGAAGCAGAGAAGGAGAGAGACAGAAACAATAGTCATCAAGGCCATGAACCAGGAGAGGAAGGAGTCACAGAAATTGCAGACTGGGTCTCAAGAAGGAGGGCATACTCAGCATATCAGACACGTGTGACTAGATAACAACCAGAATAAGAAAATGTTAGAGTTAGCAATGAGGAGGTCAGTCATTACCAAATCAAGCAAATACAGTAAAAGAAGGGGAAGGAGTGAAGCCTTCTGAGTTTAGATGAAAGAGGAGAGATCTTAGATGTGCGAGGGAATGTGGGATTAATGATTTTGGAATGAGAGATTTAAGCAGGCTCATGGGCTGAGGGAAAACGGGCATTAGTGAGGGGTGATTTGAAGATGCAGAGAAGAGAGAAGATAACTGCTGGTAAACGGTTAAACCTGACTACTTCTTTGTGTGCATTTTTATCACCTGATGGGGTGTAGGAAAGAAAGAGATCAAGGACAGCTAGAGCGCTAACAATACTGGCACTTTTACTAATACTCAGCACTAGCAGGTACCTGTTGAATTTAATTGATTAAAGAGAAATCATCAGTTACTTCAAGCAGACTTGTCATTTATTTGCATGTATTTAAACCCTTACTCTGATACTAAATCCAAATTACCAGACCAGGCTTACTTTTCTTAGGTAAATTCCCTTTTAGGACCTTTACTTTATTTTATTGCTAACAAAACTAAGTTAGAATCTTCTCAGTGCATAGTAATATGTTATAATAACTTGTAAAAAAATTAAAAAGCAAGTTATTTATAAAACAGAAACAGAATCACAGACTTACAAAGCAAACATATGATTCCACAGGGGAAAGTTTGGAGGGGAGGGATAAACTGGGAGCTTGGGATTGACAAATACACACCACTAAATTTAAAATGGACAAACAACAAGGACCTACTATAGAGCACAGGGAGCTCGGCTTAGTATTCTATAAGAACCTAAATGGGAAAAGAAATGGAAAAAGAAGAGATACATGCTTATGTATAACTGAATCACTCTGCTGTACACCTGAAATGAACACAGAATTGTTAATCAACTATCAGTTCAGTTCAGTCGATCAGTCATGTCGAACTCTTTGCAACCCCATGGACTGCAGCAAGCCAGGCTTCCCTGTCCATCACCAACTCCTGGAGTTTACTCAAACTCATGTCCACTGTGTTGGTGATGCCATCCAAGCATCTCATCCTCTATCATCCCTCTCTGCTCCTGCCTTCAATTTTTCCCAGCATCAGGGTTTTTTTCCATTGAGTCGATTCTTCATATCGGGTGGCCAAAGTATTGGAGTTTCAGCTTCAGCATCAGTCCTTCCAATGAATATCCAGGACCGATTTCCTTTAAGATGGATTGGTTAGATCTCCTTGCAGTCCAAAAGACTCTCAAGAGTCTTCTCCAACACCGCAGCTCAAAAGCATCAATTCTTCAGTGCTCAACTTTCTTTATAGTTCAACTATCACATCCACACATGACTACAAACTACAGCTTTGACTAGATGGACCTTTGCTATTAAAATAATGTCTCTGCTTTTTAATATGCTGTCTAGGTTGGTCAGAGCTTTTCTCCCAAGGAGCAAGCATCTTTTAATTTCATGGCTGCAGTGATTTTTCAGCCCTCCAAAATAAAGTCTCCCACTGTTTCCATTGTTTCCCCATCCATTTGCCATGAAGTGATGGGACCAGATGCCATGATCTTTGTTTTCTGAATGTTGAGCTTTATGCCAACGTCTTCACTCTCCTCTTTGACTTTCATCAAGACGCTCTTTAGTTCTTCTTTACTTTCTGCCATTAGTGTGGTGTCATCTGCATAGCTGAGGTTACTGATATTTCTCCTAGGATCTTGATTCCAGCTTTTGCTGGTGAGTGATCACACTATTGTGATTATCTTGGTTGTGAAGATCTTTTTTTGTATAGTTCTTCTGTGTATTCTTGCCACCTCTTCTTACTATCTTCTGCTCCTGTTAGGTCCATACTGTTTCTGTCCTTTATTGAGCCCATCTTTGCATGAAATGTTCCCTTGGTATCTCTCATTTTCTTGAAGAGATACCTAGTCTTTCCCATTCTGTTGTTTTCCTCTATTTCTTTGCATTGATTACTGAGGAAGGCTTTCTTATCTCTCCTTGCTATTCTTTGGAACTCTGCATTCAAATGGGTATATCTTTCCTTTTCCCATTTGCCTTTTGCTTCTTTTCTTTTCACAGCTATTTGTGGCCTCTTTAGACAGCCATTTTCATGACCCAGATATCATGATGATGTGATCACTAATCTAGAACCAGACATCTTGGAATGTGAAGTCAAGTGGGCCTTAGAAAGCATCACTACAAACAAAGCTAATGGAGGTGATGGAATTCTAGTTGAGCTGTTTCAAACCCTGAAAGATGATGCTGTGAAAGTGCTGCACTCAATATGCCAGCAAATTTGGAAAACTCAGCAGTGGCCACAGAACTGGAAA
>SJYX01022041.1:67710-95282 GCA_006410675.1 Oreotragus oreotragus
CTTCTCACACTTCAAATCCCCCAGACTTTGCCTTCTGCTTTATCTCTCTCCTGCCTCCAGTAGAAGAGCATTCTCTGTTTTTAAGGACTCACCTTGATTAGATTGGGCTCACCATGATAATACAAGATCATCTTCCTAAAGTCCATAACCTTAATTATATCTATTATGTCATAATTATATTCTATCTAACATATCTAATTATTTTGTATCTTTTGCCTTTTGATGTAACATATTCACAAATTCTGGAGCATTTGGATATGGGCATCTTTGAAGGCCCTTCTTCTTTCTACACCCTCCCTCAAGAAACAATAGGGCTTCTTACTCAGAACAGCCACTGAAGTGATTCTTTCTGTAACAATACATATCTGCTCCAGGGCCAGATACTTACTGTCTTTCCAGCTCTAGCTAGAAAAGAGGTGGACACAGTAATGGGAAAAATCAGTTTTCATCAGGCATCCCCTTGTGTATATACTAGGTATAGGACTACTCTTGACCTGTATGAGACGCTTAGTATTAATAAATGAGAGTCGGCGTGATACTGTTGACAGCAATGATCTGCCTACATTTGACATAAGACTCAATGCTAGTGACTGAAGCAGATTCAAAGCAAATGAAACATAGCCTCTACCTAGGAAAAATAACAGTTATGCAGATACATATATGGAACAAATGAGATGGAAAGTGCTTTGAGAAGGGGTGCTTCTTTTCCTCTAGATGATGTTCCTGACGCTCCTTTTAAACTGTCCTTGTTGCTGTCATTGTTTGGTCACTAAGTCGTGTCCCCGTCTTTGCGACCCCGTGGAAACCCTTCTTACCCAAATAAAAAGTGATGCGAAGGGTGGAGAGCAACTGGTTAGCATGCAGTTTGTCCTGGCTGGTGCTCACACTCTGCAGAGCCAATCTGGTGAGCCCAGAAAGGCCAGCTGCTGCTGCTGCTGCTAAGTCACTTCAGTCGTGTCCAACTCTGTGTGACCCCATAGACGGCAGCCCCCCAGGCTCCCCCATCCCTGGGATTCTCCCGGCAAGAACACTGGAGTGGGTTGCCATTTCCTTTTCCAGTGCATGAAAGAGAAAAGTGAAAGTGAAGTCGCTCAGTCTGTCTGACTGTTAGCGACCCCATGGACTGCAGCCCACCAGGCTACTCTGTCCATTGGATTTTCCAGGCAAGAGTACTGGGGTGGGGTGCCATTGCCTTCCCCGGAAAGGCCAGCTACTTGATGAAATTCCCTCGGAGAGGGCCAGCAACTGGGAAAAGGTCAGCAAAGCTTCTCAGATTTAAAAATAGAGAGCTAGGAAACAAAAGATTCAATGCAACTTTTACAACTACAAATTAAATGCAAAGAATGACACATCATTACATAAGCAGCATAAAATATAATTTAAATGTCAAAAGAGCTGAAGCTTCTTTAATCATGTGAGGAAAAAAAATGGCAAAATGTGTTAAATGTCTCCATTTGTACTCTGCAAAAAAAGTGAAAAGTAAAAATGGCATTGTTTTATAATGCAAAAATTTTTAAATTAGTTGTGTTTTTTTTACTGTTTATAGGAATCTTTATGTTTATTTTGTCCAACTCTAAAAATATCTATCTTTTAAAAGTTCTTTTGACTTTCAGGAACTGTGGATATATTTGAATACAAGGAGGTATCATTCAGCTTATGACAGTGCTTGAATGTGATATGTGTGCTTATTAAAGTTAGAGTTAAGTCTTAGATATGTGAAGGGTACATTTTCATTGGAAGGAGTAGGCGTATTACAGATTGCTCTTGCTCTACTACTTGGAATAGGATTTCACATACATTTTGCTCTCTTGAAAATTAGCTTTGTGGCAGTTGGTTTCCCTACTTCTGCCACCCACTTACATTTTAGATCTCTGTTTTGAAGCTTGTGAGATATATTTAAAAACATCATATTAACGTTTTAGGTCTCTGTCTGGATACAGTGGTTTCACATATGCTGTTCTTCAACAGATGCAGAATTTTACTAGCTTTTGGTTATCAAAGATGTCAATCTAATCAAAGTTAAATATGTACCACATATGTGTATGTGTTTGTGTGTACGAGTATATATGTGAAAGTGAAAGTGAAGTCACTCAGTCGTGTCCGACTCTGTGACCTGTGGACTGCAGCCCACCAAGCTCCTGCGTTCATGGGAGTATATATATGAAGAGTAATTTTACTCTTCATTCATTTCAGCACATTCAGTTCAGTTGTTCAGTCATGTCCGACTCTTTGTGACCCCTTGGACTGCAGCATACCAGGCCTCCCTGTCTTTCAACAATTCCCGGAGTATACTCAAACTCATGTCTATTGAGTCGGTGATGCCATCCAACCACTTCAGCCTCTGTTGCCCCTTTCTCCTCCTGCCTTCAATCTTTTCCAACATCAAGGGCTTTTCCAGAGAGTCAGTTCTTCCCATCAGGTGGCCAAAGTATTGTAGTTTCAGCATCAATCCTTCCAATGAATATTCAGGACCGATTTCTTTTAGGATGGACTGGTTGGATCTCCTTGCAGTCCAAGGGACTCTCAAGACTCTTCTCCAACACCACAGTTCAAAAGCATCTTCATTCATTTAGTAAACATTTATTAAGCTCCTACTGTGTTCTTTTTAGTGACCTGAGCACTGGGAATGCTAATGTTTATTAAGACACAAGATCCTGCTCTTGAGCACTCAGAACTCAGGTTGAGAGAAACTTGAAATAGTGTATTGTGGTAAATGCTGTCCTAGCAGCCAGTGGTGCATGAAGAGAGCTTTGGGAATACACAGGAGAGAAACCTACCCTAAACTAGGGCAGAAAGATTTGAGCCAGGGTTCCTGGAGATAACTATTTTAGTGAACCAGTCTTTAGAAGTAATTTCTTTATTTAGGTCTCTGCTATTTTCAATATCTTAATCCCCAGTTTATTGGAGGATGAGATATAAGGGAAAGGAGATTCAGTTAGGATAA
Source organism: Oreotragus oreotragus (assembly GCA_006410675.1). NCBI lineage: Eukaryota > Metazoa > Chordata > Mammalia > Artiodactyla > Bovidae > Oreotragus > Oreotragus oreotragus. The sequence continues at coordinate 70,655 of SJYX01022041.1, forward strand.
AAAGAGAGAGTGAAGAGCTATCTCAGAATTCTTTTGTGATTTGCCCTGGGATATAACTTCCATTACAGGTGACTGTTTTTGACTCTGGGTTTCTTAGAAGCAAGGAGTCATTCCCATGCTTATAGGGGAAACCACAACATAATATATATAACTCTCTCTGGGTCTATGAGAGGCAAGGCATGAAGGACATCTTAAACAATGCCTTAGAGCAGCATTTCCTCAGCCAGTCTTGATTGGTAGTAAGTGACCACATGAACTTGCCTTCCAGGTCAGTCATTGCTCCAACTAGGAAAGCGACGCAAGGTGTTATGCACCTGAGGTATCATGAAAACAGCAATGAAATAGAAACAGTTCTATGCAACCTCTAAAAAAGTCAGTAAAAGATGATGCTATAAAAGATTCGAAGTCACTTCTGCCAGTTCACAAGTTGCTTCGCAAGGCTCTCCCCGAAATTAGACCAGCTCTTATACAGTCCTTTGCCAAGAATTTAGTATGGAACTATTTTCTGATAAAGAAAACCATAGGAAGAACTTGAATTTTATTGCAGTATGCCAACATACTCACAGTGTTGTTTTTTTAAAAAAAAAAAAAAACCAGAAAACAACAATAGAAAGCAAGCACAATAGAATTTATTTATAAGAACACCTGCTTTAAAAATAACCCTACTGTTCAGAAGGAACAGTTTCTGAACTGTTTTGTTTTTCTGCAAGGAAAGATCCACAAATGAGTTGAAAATTATCAAGTTCCTGTTAGTTGTATGCACAAAATTTGCCTTGTGGGACCAACTGTATATTTCATTTGCAGTGTCAGGGTCATAATCAAATGTAATGATATTATATTGTAAGACAAACACACACACATATATATAAAATCTTACTAAAAATCCTGAAATGAGTTTTTGGCCAGCCCAATATAGCTATCCTTCAAAATAGAAGGGCTAGAAGGAAGAAACATTCGAGGGTTGTCTTNGTGGGACCAACTGTATATTTCATTTGCAGTGTCAGGGTCATAATCAAATGTAATGATATTATATTGTAAGACAAACACACACACATATATATATAAAATCTTACTAAAAATCCTGAAATGAGTTTTTGGCCAGCCCAATATAGCTATCCTTCAAAATAGAAGGGCTAGAAGGAAGAAACATTCGAGGGTTGTCTTCAACATTCACATCAACCACCAGGAAAGATCTCCAAAGAAATCCTCCCAGTATCAGGGAGTGGATGAATAAGATGTAAAATAGCTGAGACAGAGATAGTTCCCTTCAAATTTCATGCTTTGCATCTGTGTTATAGCAAGTATTTATAAAGTAGATGCAGAATGAGAATCTCAACACAGAAGCCAGATAGTAATTTAGAAAAAGAAGCACAGAAAATGCTTGAAGAATCAAGAAAAAAATCACATTAGTATGTTGTAGTTGTTGTCCAGTCGATCAGTCATGTCTGAGTCTTTGCAGTATGGACTGCCGCACGCCAGGCTTCCCTGTCCTTCCCATCTCCCAGAGCTTGCTCAAAATTATGTCCATTGAGTCGATGATGCCATCCAACCATCTCATGTTCTGTTGTCCCCTTCTCCTTTTGCCTTCAATCTTTCCAAGCATCAGGGTCTTTTCTAATGAGCCAGCCCTTTGCATCAGGTGGCCAAAATATTGGAGCTTCAGCTTCAGCATCAGTCCTTCCAGTGAATATTAAGGGTTGATTTCCTTTAGGATTAACTGCTTTGATGTCTTTGCAATCCAAGAGACTCTCAAGAATCTTCTTCAGCACCACAATTCGAAAGCATCACTTCTTCAGTGCTCAGCCTGCTTTATGGTCCAACTCTCACATCCATTCATGACTACTGGAAAAAACCATAACTTTAACGATATGGACCTTTTTTTTGGCAAAATAATGTCTCTGCTTTTTAATACACCATCAAGGTTTGTCATAGCTTTTTTCCCCAAGGAGAATCTTTTAATTTCATGGCCACAGTCACCTTCTGCAGTGATTTTGCAGCCCAAGAAATTAAAGTCTGTCACTGTTTCCGTTGTTTCCCCGTCCATTTGCCATGAAGTAATGGGACTGGATGCCCTGAGTATTTTTGAATGCTGAGTTTTAAGCCAGCTTTTTCGCTCTCCTCTTTCACCTTCACAAAGGGGCTCTTTAGTTACTCTTCACTTTCTGCCATATGGATGATATCATCTGCATATCTGAGGTTATTTCTATTTCTCCTGGCCATCTTGATTCCAACTTGTGCTTCATCCAGCCTGGCATTTTGCGTGATGTACTCTGCATGTAAGTTAAATAGCTTTGATATACTGCTTTCCCAATTTTGAACCAGTCCATTGTTTCATGTTTGGTTCTAATTGTTGCTTCTTGACCTGCATACACATTTCTCAGGAGGCAGGTCAGGTGGTCTGGTATTCCCATCTCTCTCAGAATTTTCCACAGTTTGTTGTGATCCACACTGTCAAAGGCTTTGGCATAGTCAATGACACAGAAGTAGATGTTTTTCTGGAACTCTCTCGCTTTTTCGATGATCCAGTGGATGTTGGCAATTTGACCTCTGTTTCCTCTGCCTTTTCTAAATCCAGCTTGAACATTTGGAATTTCACAGTTCATGTACTGTTGAAGCCTAGCTTGGAGGATTTGGGGCATGACTTTGCTAACATGTGAAATGAGTGCAATTGTTTGGTAGTTTGAGCATTCTTTGGCATTGCCTTTCTTTGGGATTGGAATGAAAACTGACCTTTTCCAGTCCTGTGGCCACTGCTGAGTTTTCCAAATTTGCTGGCATATAGAGTGCAGCACTTTCACAGCATCATCTTTTAGGATTTGAAACAGCTCACCTGGAATTCCATCACCTCTACTAGCTTTGTTCATAGTGCTGCTTCCTAAGGCCCATTTGACTTCACACTCCAGGATATCTAGCTCTAGGTGACTGATCACACCATTTTATCCGGGTCATTAGGATTATTTTTGTATAGTTCTTTTGTGTATTCTTGCCTCTTCTTAATATCTTCTGCTTCTATTAGTTCCATACTGTTTTGTCCTTTATTGTGCCTATCTTTGCGTGAAATGTCCCCTTTGTATCTCTCATTTTATTGAAGAGATCTCTAGTCTTTCCCATTCTGTTCTTTTCCTCTATTTCTTTGCTTTGATCACTGAAGAGGGCTTTCTTATCTCTCCTTGCTATTCTTTGGAACTGTGCATTAAGATGGGTATACCTTTCCCTTTTTCCTTTGCCTTTTGCCTTTCTTCTGTTCTCATCTATTTGTAAGGTCTCATCAGCAACCATTCTGCCATTTTGCATTTCTCTTTCTTGGCAATGGTTTTGATCACGTCCTCCTGTATAATGTTATGTACCTCTGTCCACAGTTCTTAAGGCAATCTTTCTATCAGATCTAATCCCTTGAATCTATTTGTCACTTCCACTGTGNTTTTCCTTTGCCTTTTGCCTTTCTTCTGTTCTCATCTATTTGTAAGGTCTCATCAGCAACCATTCTGCCATTTTGCATTTCTCTTTCTTGGCAATGGTTTTGATCACGTCCTCCTGTATAATGTTATGTACCTCTGTCCACAGTTCTTAAGGCAATCTTTCTATCAGATCTAATCCCTTGAATCTATTTGTCACTTCCACTGTGTAATCATAAGGGATTTGATTTAGGGCATACCTGAATGGCCTAGTGGTTTTCCCTACTTTCTTCAATATAATTCTGGATTTTTCATTAATGAATTCATGATTAGAGTCACAGTCAGCTCCCTATCTTGTTTTTGCAGACTGTATAGAGCTTCTTCATCATTGGCTGCAAAGAATACAATCAGTCTTATTTCAGCATTGACCATCTGGTGATGTCCATGTGTTGAGTCATCTCTTGGAGGGTGTTTGCTCTGACCAGTGCTTTCTCTTGGCAAAACTCTGTTGGCCTTTGCCATGCTTCATTTTGTACTCCAAGGCCAAACTTGCCCATTACTCTGGGTATCTCTTGACTCCCTACTTTTGCATTCCAGTCCCCTCTGATGAAAAGGACATCTTTTTTTCACATTAGTATAAAATATACTTATTGAGGAGTTACTATTTTGCCAGACGCTGAGCTGCAGTAAAATATAAGGCATAGCCTTTATCTTCAAGATTTTGCCTTCCAATGAGGGAAGGTGGTCCATCTACAACTAATTATATCCTAATACAGTCTAACCCATTAGTACACTAAAATGCTGATTAATTCCATCAGGAGAAGTAAGAAGGCATCACTGAGTAGGAAACATTTGAGTAGAGCCTTGACAAATATGGAGGATATCAACAGGCAGAGAAGAAAATAGTGGCAATAATAGGTCCAGATCCAGCATTTGATCTGCAATCCAAGATAACATTCTGAGCATGGTCAAAACATTAAGAAGTGAGATAGGATAATGAGACTAACAAGAATGGTGAATTGGAACAGGACAATATAGTCAGAAGACCCTTGACACTCTGCCAGCCAGGGTGCTTATAAGATAGATGGCAGTATAGAAGATACTGCTAGGTGTCCAGCTTGTATCCATCCCCTTTTTTTTTTCCTTGTTAATAGGGACCTAATTCTAATGTAGGAGGCAAAGCTCTGCATAAAATACCTTACCTTCTAAAAACTCCCTTGTATCCAGGGATGGATATGTAACTTAGTTTAGACCATTAAGATTTAAGCAGAAGTTTCTCAGGATATTTTTAAAAGGGGACACAGCTGACATCTGTATTTTTCATATTGACTTTGCATTTCTTTCCACCCATCTCACAGAGATGAATAGCTATTTCATAACTAGGGTGGCAAAAGTCTTATAGTGAGGATCATAGAATAAGAAGGAGCCTGGTTCTCAAGCGATAGCTCTGGTCTACCTACCCTAGATCCCTTGTTATGGGAGAAAAATAAACTAATTTGTTTAATCCCTTGTGGCTAGGTTCCTATTAATGCAGCTAAGTTCAGTCCTGATTGATAGAGATGGCTTGTAGGGGAAAGCAAAAATAATTGAAAAAAAAGTAAGAGCAATTCTTACTGGAAGTTGAAGCCCCAAGAATTGTGAGGGTGGAAGCAGCCCAGCACCAGCCTTGAGCACCCCAACCCCGTGTCCATGCAGACAGGCCACCCACCAGGGGTCGACAACCACTCTGCACTCCCCACCCCAAAGCCATGTAGCCAATGACATGGAAAGCCGACTGTGCCATCCAGTGGGTCTGCAGCCACCACATGAAGCAAGGCTTTCCAGCTAGCTGGGCTGTGGGCCAATCCCACCAACCAGTATGCCTATGTCAGCCCTGCCACAACGGGAGGGTGAATGGAGCCCACACAGAAAGTGCTCCTAGAACATATAGCTCTGATGACCAGAGGGGATTGTGCTCTTAAATCTAATTGGATATCTTCTATATAAGGTCTCTTCTCCTGGGTCAGGAAATGTAATCAACCTACTTGACAAAAAGAAATAAACACAAGGAAGTAGACAAAATGATAGACAGAGGAATACTCTCCAAATGAAGAAATAAGACAAAAGCTCAGAAAAAGAACTAAAATTTAGAGGTAAGAAATCTACTGGATAAAGAGTTCAAGTTGACGATTGTAAAGATGCTCATTGAGCTCAAGAGAAGGATGGATGAACACAGTGAGAGTGAGAATTTCAGCAGTTAGCAAATGTAAAGGAGAATTAAATGGAGCTGAAGAAAACAATAACTGGNTAAATTTGAATATTAATACATAACTTTCAAGACATTCAGAAAACATTACTGGCCACCCGTTATGTATCTGAAGCTGTGTTAGGTGATGAGAAGACAGAGTGGCATGTTGCCTGCCCTCAAGCTCCTGGGAGCCTGTGCATGAGATGTGTATAAGAGACAGGAGCTGAAGAAAACAATAACTGGAAAAAAAAAAAAAACTAGAGTCAACAGCTAATTCAATGATACAAAAGAATGGATCAGGAACTGGAATACAGAGTAGTGTAATCATTTAAGCTAACCAGAAAAAAAGAATTAAAAACATGAGGATAGTTTAAGAGACTTCTGGAACAAAATCAAGTGTGCTAACTTTCACATTATGAGTCCCAGAAGAAGAGAGTGAGAAAGGGGCAGAACTAATTTGAAAATGTAGAGTTGTTAGAATGAACTTAAACAATCACCAACTTAAAATAATTACATGTATTTATATACATGAACTTTATGGTAACCACAAATCAGAAACCTATGATAGATACACCTACCAAAAAAAAAAGGAAAAAGAATCTAAATATAACACTAAAAATAGTCATCAAATCATAAGAGAAAAGAACAAAAGAAGAAAGAAATGAAAAAGTATGAAAACAACCAGAAAACAATATACGAAATGGCAATAAGCACATACCTATCAATAATTTCTTTAAATATAAATGGACTAAATGATCTAGTCAAAAGACCTAGAGTAGTTGGATAAAACAAAAACACAAGAACCATATATATGCTGCCTGTAGGAAACTTATTTCAGAGTGAAGATGCATACAGGCTGAAAGAGAATTTGGAAAAGTATTCCATACAAATGGAAGCAAAAAGAAATCTTGAGTAGCAATATGTATATCAGACAAAATTGACTTTAAAGCAAATATTGTAATAAGAGACAAAGAAGGACATAACATGATAAAAAAAGATCACTCCAACAACAGGATATAGCAATTAAAATATACATACACCCATTATGCTGCTGCTGCTAAGTCACTTCAGTCATGTCCGACTCTGCCACCCCATGGACGGCAGCCCACCAGGCTCCCTGGTCCCTGGGGTTCTCCAGGCAAGAACACTGGAGTGGGTTGCCATTTCCTTTTCCAATGCACGAAAGTGAAAAGTGAAAGTGAAGTTGCTCAGTCGTGTCCAACTCTTAGCGACCCTGTCCATGGGATTTTCCAGGCAAGAGTACTGGAGTGGGGTGCCATTGCCTTCTCCATTATAGGAGCTCCTAAATAAATGAAACCAATATTAGGAGATATAAAAGAAGAAACTGACACAATAACAGTATGAAACTTTAACATTCCACTTACATCAATGGACAGATCATTTAGGCAGAACATCAATAAGAAAACACTGGCCTTAAAGATTACATCAGCCCAGGTTAAATTATAGATATATAGACTGTTTCATCCAAATCAGCAGACTAAGCATTCTTTTCAAATGTACGTGTAGTGTAACATTTTCCTGGGTAGATCACATGCAAGACCAGAAAACTTATGAGTTTTACCTGAGGAGAACAAAAACATTAATTTGAAAATATATCCACCCCAATGTTCATTGCATAGAATTTGGAAGCAACCTAAGTGTCCATTGATATCTGAACAATAAAGAAAATATGGAATATACACACACACACACAATATATATATATACACACACACAGTGTTACATTACTTAGCCTTAAAAATGAAATTGTGCCATTTGTGAAAACATAGATGGATCTAGAAGGGATTATGCTAAGTGAAATAGATCAGAGATAAAAAGTGTATAATTTCATTTATATGTGGAATCTAAGGAATAAAGCAAACAGATAAACAAAACAAAAATAGATGCCTAGATTCAGAGAAGAAACTGGTGCTTCCCAGAGAGGAGAGTTGTGGGGGGTTGGACAAAATAGTTGAAGAGGATTAAGGGATACAAGCTTTCAGTTATAAAATAAATAATGCCCAGGGGATGTAACATACAGCATAAGGAATACCATAATAACTTTGTATGGGATGGATTGTTACTAGACTTATCATACTGATCATTTTATAATGTATGCAAATGTCAATTCTGTATGGAGTACACCGGAAACTAACATAATATTGTATGTCAACACTATTTCAACAGAAAAAAATGTTGTGAGAATGGAGAAAAGTAAACTTTCCTGATCTTAAATCAGTACTTAGCAAAAGTTCCAGTTCTTCTTTTCTTTCCTATTGAACTATTATTCATTCTTAGAACATCCATCCATTCATCATTTAAATAAATATGGACGGTGCACTTGCTACATGTCAGGCATTGTGCTAGGTTCCAGGGATACAAAAACAGTTATGATGTGGCTCCTCAGGAAGCACATGATCCAGTGAAAACGAGTATCAGATTTAATCACAGGGACTTCCCTGGTGGTCCAGTGGTTAAGAACTCACCTTGCAACGCGTGGGACGTGGGTGGGATCCCTGGTCAGGGAACTGAGATCCCACGTGCCTTGGAGTAACCAACCTCATGCGCCTCAAGCCCACATGCCAGAGCTAGAGATTCCGTGCACCTCAAGGAAAGATCCTGCATGAGGCAATGAAGATCCCACATGTCACAATGAAGACCTGATGCAGCCAAATAAATAAAGTAAATCAATATTAAAAATGTAATCATAAGTCTGGATTTGAAAATGGGACCTGAAAAGTTTCTGAAATTCTAACATAGAATAAATTATTCTCTTTCAGCTGCACTAACAATTTGAAGTTTAAATTGGTTACCGATACATTAGTACCACAGAAGAAAAGGGGCCTTCATGTTTTATTACTAGTGATCTTGAATTAAGGAAACACACAGTTAGCATCTTTCTAAAGGAAAATGAATTAGGTAGCTGAAGACAGAACGTCTTAGAAGACATGTAAATGCCACCTCTGGACAGTTATGGATGGTTACACTGCTTTGATAAAATTCTATACACGCTAATCTCCACTTTTTCAAACCACTGCACCCCATCAAACATCTAACTTCTTAAGGCAGTAAAATGGACTAGTGTATGTCACAGAACCTCCTTAGGCCCTGATAATGCTCTGTTGTTTAGTGGACAAGTCTTGTCCAACTCTTTTGCAATGCCATGGATTATAGCCTGCCAGGCTCCACTGTCCATGGGATTTCCCAGGCAGGAATAGTGGCGTAGGTTGCCATTTCTTTCTCTGGGGATCTTCCTGACTCAGGGATTGAACCCACGTCTCCTACACTGCCAGACTGATTCTTTACTGCTGAGCCACCTGGAAAGCCCCTGATAATACTCTAGGGATCACAAAAAGAAATCCACTGCTAGCTCTTAAAATAAACATTAAATTTGAATATTAATACATAACTTTCAAGACATTCAGAAAACATTACTGGCCACCCGTTATGTATCTGAAGCTGTGTTAGGTGATGAGAAGACAGAGTGGCATGTTGCTTGCCCTCAAGCTCCTGGGAGCCTGTGCATGCAAAAGGAAACAAGCAGGTAGCAGTTTCCAGAGCAAGCACCTAGCAGAGCTGCAGGAGATACATGGATGTTAGTTAGTAGGAAGCCTAACAGCTTTAATGGTATCAGAGCCCAAGAGAATCTTGTAAATAGAATAACTCAAGCAGTTTAGTGAGGCTACTGCAACAATGAGTAAGACTATTATTTCTCTGCCCAGATATTTGTGGACCTTATTACAAATAGGTATGTAACTTGAGGTTCTGTTAGCTCTCATATACTGAAAAAGTAAAAACGTGGGTCTTTGATGGAAGGAAGGGCACCTCATTATCCCTCTTTGTATGATGCATGCAGTGTGTTTTGAGATCTTGAGTCTCAGGGATTTCTGAAAGTCATTTTCAAGCTTTTTATTTAAGTAACAATTGTGTGGTCTTCATTTGATGGTAATGATTTCTGCAAATGCTTTTATGCCTTTTAATTGCTTGCCCTTTAAGAAATGTGGGATAAGATAAAATGAAGAAGGTGCCTTTCCAGCTGTTTCATTGCTCCTTTGCTTCCCACAGTGGATTGTTGTGGTTTTTAGGACAGATACTTAATATTGTTTTCCTCCTAATTATTTCTGCAGAGGGATAGTAGCAGCTCTCTGACACTGAGTGATGATCCCTGCTATTATTAAGATTTTGTGAGTGTGTGTTTTGAAAACAGTGTCACTGATATATGACTGCAATTTTGTTTCATTTCACAAAAGTCAGTAAGGATAGAAAAACGTTTGAAAGGCCAACCCAGTCCATCCCCCTACTCATTTCCAGAAGTGACTTCTTGAAACCTGCTGTTAGATATTCTTCTCCTTTTTTGTTGTTGTTGACAATATAATAATAAGAATATATTAAAACCACTCATCCTGAACACGACGTAGGAGAAGGCCATATCCTAGGTAGCATGACTTTTAGGGACTTGTCTACTAAGACTGACATCTAGATGAAGAGCTGAATAATTACTACTGTTGCATAGCTCTGGGGGCCAGTGTTTGAATCAGAGTCTACGTGGATGGTGACCTTGACACTGTGTAATAAATAATCCAAAAAGTCAAACCTCATAGCTTTGAACTAAGATACTTGAAATCTGCCCACCTTATACATTTTGGGAGTCTGCTTGCTTTCCTGAAAGACTCAAGGTTATATATTAAAATTTCATCTAAATTTTGACCCTATTCTATGTCTAAGTGTTTTAAATTTTTTACCAGAGGCAAATGAAAGCCCCAGAAAAACTCACTGTATTTAAAATCCTGTACTTATACCCATTGCACAGTAAAAATGATGGGTAAACACAAAGGATGACTTCTCTGCTGAGTTGCTGTGGGCAACTCCGGGGTCTGGAAATTCAGCCTTTTTTGATCTGAGAGTCCATGCTTTCCAGGCTACATTAATGAACCAGCCAATAGCCCTGACATAGGTGGACAGGCTCTGAAGCCCAAGTGAGCCAATTTGTGTGGGAAGGAATAATTCATGTGGAAGAAAAAATAAGAATAACATCTAAGTTCAGTCAGTATGGTATACTTTGCAAAGTTCTCTGACACTAGACTGAGCTTCTTTAAATCAGAGACCATTGTAAATTCATTATGTCATAGTTTAAAGTAAATTCTCAGTAAAAGATTTATTGAGCTAAATAACATTTGTTTCTGACCCTCTCTACAACATTTCAAGTTAGGAAATGCTGCTGTTTTCCAGATAATGGATTGGAGATTGAGAGTCAACTTGCTCAAGATAATGTTGGTTCATGGCAGAACTGGGAGAGGGAATGTGAACCCCTGCCCACTGGTGCATCAGCAATGCACCATCCACCACCCTAGTTACCTCCCACTCGCCCGCATTCAGGCTCTCCTCTCAATAACCACACAATTTCAAGGTCCACACAAATTGCATTGTCTTTTCTGGTTCAAATACCTGATTTAGAGTAAAAGCTTTTTTCTAAATCTGTTAAATCTTCTTGTCATCTTGGATTCAGTCAAACTTCAGGATAGAATGAACAAATTCTAGATGGCAATAATAGGGTGCTTCCAGGCGGTTATTTCTTACTTACTTCTTACCTACTTTATTCTGCTTCTCAACGTTCCACTCAGAACTGTTTTAAATCACCCAGGAAGAAAAACTAGAATGAAAAAGTCTGACTTGCAGTAGGAGCTCTGTTCTGATGGGTATCTACTGCTTTTTTTACTCTGTCATTGGAGGCTATAATTATTTGCACTCTACTAATATAATTATACTAAATTTTGCAGAAAGACAATAGAAAATTAGAATATGTTTTCTTTTCTTTCTGGGATGGCAATCTTATCTGTATCATTAAAGGAATGCATTCACGCAAATGTAAAAATTTGTACTCGTTTTCATGGAATTTCCTATGATCTGCTTCCTTGTGTCTAAATCCTATCTGTTTTTCAAGGTTTCTGAAATCTCCCTCTTCCTTAAGCTTTCTATGGCAATTCTATCTCCCAATAGTAGCTTCCATATCTGACATCAGCAGCACATTTTTGTTTTAGCATCTTTGTTGATGTATAATTCACATGCCATAAATGAATCCTTATAAAGCATGCGATTGAATCATTTTTAGTATATTCATATAACTATGCAATTATCACCAAAATCTAAGTTTAAAATATTCCCTCCCCAAAAATGCACCCTGTGCTAGCATTTATTTTCCATTAGCATTCACTTTCCAATCTCACTCTCTTCAGCTCTAGGCAATCACTAATTAACTCTCTACCTCTATGGATTTGCTTGCTCTAGACATTTCATGTATTAATAAATGGCACAATACATGTGGTCTTCTGTGACTAACATCGTTCACTTAATATATTTTCAGATATATTCATGTTGTAGCATGCATTGACACTTCATTTCTTTTTATCACTGAATAATATTCTATTGTATGAATATACCACTTTTTGTTTACCCATTTAGCAATACATGGGTTGTTTATAATTTTTGGCTGTCATGAATAATGCTGCTATAAACATTCATATAGACGATCTTGTATATAACTAGGAAGGGGATTTCTAGGTCTTACAATAATTTTTTGAGAAATTGCCAAACATTTCTAAAGTGGCTGAGCCATTTCCTAATCCCAGCAGAAGTGAACGAGTGTTCTAATATCTTTACATCCTCACCAACACTTGTTATTGCCATTTGTTATTATTTAGCTATCCTAGTGGGAGTAAGTAGTATCTAATTGTGTTTTGATATGTGTCTTTCTTTAATAATGACTACATCTTTTATGTGCTTATGAACATTTCTTCATAATTTTTTGCAAACTGTCTTTTAAAATGAGTTTTTATTAATTAATTGAGTTCTTTATTTGACACAGATATATGCAGTTATCAGTTATAAGATTTGAAAATATTTTATCCCATTCTATTTGTCTTTCACCTTCTTGATGGCATAATTTGTACACATTAATTTTGATGTGGTCAAATTTCTATTTTTATCTTTTATCGCTTATGCTTTTGGTATCATATCTAAGAAACAACTGTTGAAACTGATGTCATGAAAATAATAAAACAGTGTTTTGTTTGGAAAATTTTAAGTTTTTTGTATTATATTTAGGTCTATGATACATTTTGAGTTAACTGTTGAATGGGTGGTAGGTAGGGGTCCAACCTTACTAATTTAAATGGGGTAACTGGTTTTCTCAGCACCCTTTATTGAAAAGACTATTCTTTCCCCCATTGAACTATCTTGACATCCTTGTAGAAAATCAGTTAACCATAGATGGATGAATTTATTTCTATATTCTCAGTTATATTCCACTTATCTATATGTCTGTCTTTATGGTAATACCATACTGTTTTGATTATAAGTTAAGTTTTCCTTTCATGACATTTAACACAATTTATTCTAAACATTTGTTTTATCAGTATACAGCATATAAGAAGGTAGCTTCATCCCTAATCCTATTAGATTTAAAATTTTTGATTTGTTTTTAATTTTTATTGAAATATAGTTGATTTACAATGTTGTGTTTGTTTCAGGTATACAGCAAAATAACTCCATCATATATATATATCTATACAGTTTCCTTTATAGGTTATTATAAGATATTGAGTATGATTCTTGTGCTATACAGTAAGTCCTTGTTGATTATCTATTTTATATATAGTAGTATGTGTATTTTGAACCCAAACTCCCAATTTATCCCCCCTTCCTTTTTGATAGCCATGTTTGTTTTATATCTCTGTGAGTCGATTTCTGTTTTATAAGCAAGTTTATTTGTATCATTTTTTATATTCCACACATAAGTGGTGTCATACAAGTTAAGTTTTGAAACTGGAAGTGTGAATCCTCCACCTTTGTTTTTCAAAGTTGTTTTGGGCAATGTGAAATCCCTTGTAATTTTATAGGAATTTTAGAATCAGTTTTTCTGTTTATGTCAAGAGAAAAGCCTTTGGGATTTTGATGGAGATTTCATTGAATTTGTAGAACACTTTAGGGAGTATTGTCATGTTAACAACGTTCAGTTTTCCAATCAGTAAACTTGGCATGTCTTTCTATTTATTTAATTCTTTAATTTTTTTAAGCAACATTCCATAGTTTTCAGTATTCAGGTCTTACATTTCCTTGATGTGCGAGTCTGGTAAGGATGCTATAACAAATATCACCAACTGCTGATGTCTCTTCTGCTGCTGCTCATCAATCTCTATGTCATGTCCAACTCTTTGGTGACCCCATGGACTGTAGTCTGCCAGACTCCTCTGTCCATGGGATTTCCCAGGCAAGAATACTGGGGTGGGTTGTCATTTCCTTCTTTGGGGGATCTTCCTGACCCAGGAATTGAACCCATGTCTCCTGCTTGGCAGGCAAATTTGTTACCACTGAGCTACCTAGAAAACCCACCACCAACAGGGTGCCTTATAAACAACAGAAATGTACTGCTGACGGCTCTGGAGGCTGGGAAGTCTAAGATCAGGGTACCAGCATGGTTGCTGTCCCGTGAGGGCCCATGTGCTTGTTCATAGCCAGCATCTTCTCACTGTGATCTCAATGGTAGAAGAGGCTGGAGGTCTCACTGGAACCTTTTTCATGTGGCACTGATCCTATTCATAAGAGCGTCACTCTCATGGTGTAAACATCTTCTAAAGGGCCCATCTAGTAATACCATCATATGTGAGGCTTAGGATGTCAACGTATGAATTTTGGGAGGATGCAAACATTCAGACCATATCACTTGATCAAATTTATTCCTAAATATTTTATTCTTTGTGATGTCATTGTAAATGAAACTGTTCTCTCAATTTTATTTTCTGATTGTTTATTGCTAGTGTATAGAAATTGATTTTTGTATATTCTCCTTGTATTCTGAAACCTGACTGAACTCATTTATTAGCTTTAATAGTTTTCTAGTGAATTCCTTAAGATTTTCTATTTTTATCACCAAATAGAGATGTTTCTACTTCTTTCTTTCCAATCATGGTGCCTTTTATTTCTTTTTCTTGCCTAACTGTACTGACTAAAACCCCCAATGCAATGGTGAACAGAAGTGATAAGAGCAGACATCCTTTTATTGTTTTTGATTATAACGGGAAATCCTTTAGTTTCTCACTGTTAAATATGAAGATAGCTGTGGGGTTTTCATAAATTAAGGCAGTTTCCTCTTATTCCTAGTTTGCTGAGTGTTTGTGCTGTGAAATTATGTTGGAATTTGTCATATGCTTTTACTGTCTCTTTTTGAGATGATTGCTTGATTTTTATCCTTCACTTTATGAATATTGTATATTAATTGACTTTTATATGTTAAACCAACCTTGGATTCCTGGGTTAAATTCCACTTTTATGCTAACACTTCTTATATGTTGCTGAATTCAGTTTTCTAGTATGTTGTTAAGAAGTTTTGCATCTATCTTCATAAGGGAATATAATTTTCTTTTCTGGTGATACCTTTGAGTGGTTTTGAAAGTAGGGTTACTGGCTTCACAGAATGAGTTGTGAAGTGTTCCTCTTCTATTTTATTTTTTTGGAAGGGATTACTAAGAATTTGTGTAAACACTTAAATGTTTAGAAGAATGTAACAGTGAAGTCATCTGGTCCTGGACTTTTCTTTGTTGGGTGTTTTGGGGTCAGAGGATTTATAGGCAAAGAGGACAGGACGATATACTGGATTTTGACCGCTTGTGCAGAAACAGAAAGCCAAAGTAGCTGGAACTGAAGTGATTCCTCATTGCCTGCATGTTGAAATTTAATCTCTTTAGCTTGATTCATGACTCTTCCTAGTGGGGAACTTGCTTAACGACTCCAGCCTCATTCATCTCTTGTCACTACTTCTCTCATACTGTAAGCATCATCTATGCTGAACTAATGATAATAAATTATTCTCTTCCAGGCACTATGTTAAGTCTGTAACACAATCTCAGTTAGCAATTCAGTTTCCCAGAAATTAAAGCCCTTCTTATTTCATGACTTTATTTGCAAAGTTCCCACTGCACAATGACTATGCCTTGTGTTCATCCCTGCTGTATTCCTCCTTCAGTCTTGTGCAGTTACCAAACACCTACTGATGGATTAAGACTCAAGTGTCACTTTCACTATAAAGACTTTTTACGTTCCCAAATAAAATATCAGTGAAGAGCATCTAACAAATTTGAGTACTTTTTCTTAACCTGCTATTCTCATGTACTATAAATAATTGATGGCAATAACCAAATTTGATTCATCTCTTTATCTCAAATCTAGTAGAGTGCCTGTCACATAGTAAACATTCAACAAATATTTGTTAAACTAATAGACAAACCTAGCTATCTACAATGCTGGTTTTCCTCCAGCATTGTATACAGCTGAGATATTATTATGCTTCTCTGTGCTTCTCACAGCACCTGATATGATACTGATAAATGCTCATTGAAGTTAACTCAGCTGAATGACAATTTAATATTATAATGTTAGTAGCACGTTTTGAACCCTTCAGTAAAAAGGCACCATAAAACTTTAAAGTAGCTGTAGAAAATAAAGATGATAAAAATCTATTTGGATGACATCTTTTATTGAAAATACAGAAACAAATCTGTTGTGTTTTCAAACATAATTATACTTGAATATTTTCAGTGTAACAGAGCTGTGTTTGGGGATTCTGGTTATCATCACAACACTGCTTGATACTAGGGGATGAGAAACTCATTTTAGAAGCTTTTCAGTGACAAGTTTTGTTTTCTGTATCTGGGAGCTATCCCCAGTGCTGTTTACTTAAATGTCTTGGAATATGGAAAACTTAATGTCATTGTAGGGTCCCCAATGGGAGGAGCACATTTAGTATAGCTTACATTCTCCCTCTGTCCCAAGACATAGGGAGCAGTTGGAGAGGCAGCATTACCTTAGCCTCATTCATCTCTTGTCACTACTTCTCTCATACTGTAAGCATCATCTATGCTGAACTAATGATAATAAATTATTCTCTTCCAGGCACTATGTTAAGTCTGTAACACAATCTCAGTTAGCAATTCAGTTTCCCAGAAATTAAAGCCCTTCTTATTTCATGACTTTATTTGCAAAGTTCCCACTGCACAATGACTATGCCTTGTGTTCATCCCTGCTGTATTCCTCCTTCAGTCTTGTGCAGTTACCAAACACCTACTGATGGATTAAGACTCGAGTGTCACTTTCACTATAAAGACTTTTTACGTTCCCAAATAAAATATCAGTGAAGAGCATCTAACAAATTTGAGTACTTTTTCTTAACCTGCTATTCTCATGTACTATAAATAATTGATGGCAATAACCAAATTTGATTCATCTCTTTATCTCAAATCTAGTAGAGTGCCTGTCACATAGTAAACATTCAACAAATATTTGTTAAACTAATAGACAAACCTAGCTATCTACAATGCTGGTTTTCCTCCAGCATTGTATACAGCTGAGATATTATTATGCTTCTCTGTGCTTCTCACAGCACCTGATATGATACTGATAAATGCTCATTGAAGTTAACTCAGCTGAATGACAATTTAATATTATAATGTTAGTAGCACGTTTTGAACCCTTCAGTAAAAAGGCACCATAAAACTTTAAAGTAGCTGTAGAAAATAAAGATGATAAAAATCTATTTGGATGACATCTTTTATTGAAAATACAGAAACAAATCTGTTGTGTTTTCAAACATAATTATACTTGAATATTTTCAGTGTAACAGAGCTGTGTTTGGGGATTCTGGTTATCATCACAACACTGCTTGATACTAGGGGATGAGAAACTCATTTTAGAAGCTTTTCAGTGACAAGTTTTGTTTTCTGTATCTGGGAGCTATCCCCAGTGCTGTTTACTTAAATGTCTTGGAATATGGAAAACTTAATGTCATTGTAGGGTCCCCAATGGGAGGAGCACATTTAGTATAGCTTACATTCTCCCTCTGTCCCAAGACATAGGGAGCAGTTGGAGAGGCAGCATTACCTGTAGTACCAGTGACAATACATCACTGCTACCTAAGTAAGGTCTGTGCTTTTTAGCATTAATATTTGGGGGTTGTATTAGTCAGAGTTTTCCAGAGAAACAGAAATAATAAGATATATATATATATATATGAATCCATAGTGAAGAATAGGGAAGCCTGGCATGCTGCAGTCCATGGGGTCACAAAGAGTCAGATGTGTCTTAGAGACTGAACAACAGTATATATTTATATATATGGAGGTGTTTTTTTTTTTTTAACTAAGGAATTGGTTCACATGATTATGGGTACTGGCAAATCCAAAGTTTGTAGGGCTGGCCGGCAGGCTAGATACCCAGGCTAGATTGATAATACAGTCATAACACAAATAGAATGCTGGAAACTCAGGCAGGTGTTAATGCAGCAGCTTTGAAGCAGGATCTTCTGGGAAACCTGTTCTTGCTCTTTAAGCGTTTGACTGCTTAGATGAGCTCCAACTCACACTATTGGGGGTAATGTTCTTTACTTAAAGTCAACTGACTGTAGATGTTAACTACATCTACAAAACATCTCAGAGATGCATAGATCAGTGTTTGATTAAATATTGATTCTGTAGCCTAGCCAAGTTGATACATAAAGCAAATCATTGCAAAGTTCTTTGTCACTTGGGCCTGCCTCTCTCCCATTTCACAACTTTGCATGCCTTTTTATGCCCCATATCAGACTATTCCTCACACCCCATACTTCCCTGCCTTCTGGTGCCTTTGCTGCCCACCCCATGCCCCCTCTAGAGTCTTTCTCCTTCTCTAGATCAGCTATCAGATTCCTCCTTTTCTCCCGTTAGACTCAGTGCAAATACCCTTTGCCTTCACAAATCTTGGCCTCTTTCCTGTTTAGATATCATCTCTCCTTCTCTAAAACCCCCAACAGATTTTCTGGCAGTACAGACAACCTTGGCTTCATATTATTCTAAAATGTATTCACAGCAACCACCCTCCTCTTTGTGGCCTGAAGGAATAAAAACCCTCATGCTTTTTTGTTTTGTTTCAAATCTCTGTATCATCTCTGTGGTGTATAGAGTTTTCATTCATGTACCGATCTTTATACTTCCTCTGTGCCAGGCCCTGTGCTAACCGCCCTTGTATGTAAAGATCAATTAGACAAGTTTTCAGCACTTTTAGAGTTTATAGCCCAGTAAAGGAAAGTGAATAAGTAAGCTGTAGGTGTCCATAAGTATTTGCTGAACTGAATCACTTCCTGCTGTAAAGGTGTGATCACTTTCCCCGCAGTGTCTCCTCACCCTAATCCTCCTACATACAGACATTAGCCAGAGCAGACAGCCGGCCGGTAGTGGGCTGGAAATTCTGTCCTCATAAAACCTGTAAAGGAATATTGTGTGTGGTATGATCTGAGGAGCATCAAAGCAGTCAACTGATCCAAAAATAGCTCTGTTGCTAAGATGTGTAATGCTTGATATACTACCATTGGGAATCTTCTCATTTGGGTTTGGAGTTATCCAATCTCCAAATGTATCTGGGAGATACTACTTAATACATGATATCTCCTGATCTCTCCTTTAAAATTCCTTTCTCTTCCTTCTGTAGCTCTGTATCATCTCCTTTAAGGGGCCTAACTGGCCCTCCCTGAAGACTCTCACCACCTTGAGGAGTTAGGGACTTCTACTCTGGGTCCCCACAACACTCTGCCTGTTACAACATACATTTCCCATCCTTTGCTGTTTAGCTGTTTATTTGCCCAAGCTGCCCACTAGACTGAGCTCTTAAAGGGAAAAAGGGAGTCTTCACCTCTGTTATCCCAACATTTAGCATAGTAGCAGACACACAGTGGGATGCTCTGGAAGGATTCCTGGTGTGACTAAGTGGTTCTTTGGTAGAAAGAGCCCTGTGCATATCTAGAGGATAGGCTGGATGAAAGGGAATCAAAGGGCAAAGATAGAGGGCATTTAAGCAGAGTCCACTTAAGGAAACAACTTTACTGCCTGGGGGCATCCTTGATCCTGCTTTTTGCTATTGTCCACTTTTTGCTTTCATTCACGGATAAAGCACCTTGTGAATTAAACATGCTCTTTTCTTTTGTTCTATGAATCACAATCTAAAGCGCTGTCAGCTGGCAGGGTGTTTTTCTCAAAGCATTTGTTGAGTGTAAAAGTGGCTATACATGCTTCACTTATAAAAGCAAAATACTTTCAAAATATCTTTTATTTCTGCTTGAATTGAGACCATAAACCTTTTCTCATGCTTGTCTCTCCCATCCTCCACACTTTGCCTTTGCTCAAAGTATAAGCTAGTAAAGATGGCCAACAAAGTATTTTTTTCCAAGTCCTCTGTGGCTGCAAGAAACGCAGACATATGCAAGTTTTCTCAAGTAATAGGGCTAGCATTTTTAAGGCGCATATAGATTGGAGCTGAAGCCAAGATGCCCTTGGAGTCCTGTGTTCTTATCTGTTGCTCTCTCATTAGCTGACTGAGCTCTATATTTCTCATGATGTCTCCTCTGTAGATATGCTCCATTTGCCTCTTGCTCCTCCTCCCCTACACGTCTCTTCTCTTTTCTAATATCTTCTGCTTACCTATAATTTCTTCTCTTGCACAACTTCAAGTAACCAATCATGACTACCCCAGACGCTGACTACCTTCTGACGTTTAAGCTACATAACACATGCCTCCAAATAGCCTCGGGTTCATAAAAATTTTAGTTTTTCCACAAATGTATTTTTCAAATTAATTTTTAGCAGATTTGATCCATAGATTGGTTAATTTCCCATAACACAATCATGAGCTGGTCCTATATTGTAGCTACCTGTCAGTTATTGTGTGTGTGTGTGTGTGTGTGTGTCTGGCTCTTTGATTGTAGCCTGTCAGGCTCCCCTGTACATGGAATTTTCCAGGCAAGAATACTGGTGTGGTTTACCATTTCCTATTCCAGGAGATCTTCCCAAGCCAGGGATCATACCTGCATCTTTTGCTTCTCCTGAATTGGCAAGCAGAGTCTCTACCACTGCCACCTGGGAAGCCCATCAGTTATTACCACTAGGTTATTTATTGTATAGTTATGTTATATATTTTACTTCATTTAGTCATATATTTATTTTAAAATATAAATGTAATATAGTTATTACTGCTAGGGCAGAGTTAAATTTTCTCTTGTTATTTCCCCCAGAACCTAGCACAATTCCTGGCACCCTGTAGGTACTCCAGATATTGAATGCATGGATAAATAAGGCTCCTGATACCCTCGCTTCTCACTCACCCTCTTCTAATGCACCTCCAAAAAAGCAATCATTCCAGAACACCAATCAAACCGTGATAGTCCCTGTTTAAAATTACTAATGACTTTTATCATCCAAATCAGTATGAGGATATTTATTGCCTACTTCTCCAGCTTTATCCCGCCGCCACTCAATCTCTTGTCCTTATATTTTTACAAAGCCAAAGTCACTCATGAAATATATTATGCTGTTCCATGTCTTGCCTTTGTACATTGGAAGAATCAATAGAAATGCAAAGTATAGGACAGAGTGAAGAGGGTCTTGGAGATAGGTTGATAAGATGTCTAAATGCTTTAGGAAAGGAAAGGAAAGTGAACGTTGCTCAGTTGTGTCTGACTCTTTGGGACCCCATGGACCATACAGTCCATAGAATTCTCCAGGCCAGAATACTGGAGTGGGTAGCTGTTCCCTTCTCCAGGAGATCTTCCTAACCAAGGGATTGAACCCTGGTCTCTCTTATTACAGGCAGCTTCTTTACCGCCATGGATTAAGCCCAGGTCTCCATCATTACAGGCAGATTCTTTACCAGCTGAGCCACTAGGGAAGACCAGGAATACTAGAGTGGGTAGCCTAGCCCTTCTCCAGGGATCGTCCCAACCCAGGGGTCGAACCAAGGTCTACTGCATTGTAGGTGAATTCATTACCAGCTGAGCTACCAGGGAAGCCCCTAAATGCTTTAACTAATGTATAAATCTCACAAAACTTACCACTGCCTTCCACATAATAAGCATTTGGTATGTTCTTACTAGAGTGGATTAAAAAGTGGCATTCATATTTTTATCTTGCCTCAGATCCAGTAGGAATGAGTGAATGAAAGAAACCTAAAAGGATGAGTTCATGAACATGAACAGTTTCATCTTTTCTCAAATTCAATAGCTGTTATTGTGACTAACAAAGCGACTCTTGTGAGTTGACCACTAACAAAAAGTAATAAGAAGAGTGTTTATGATGTCATCATAAATATTTATAAAAGGGACATGATACAGTGTTTTGTGAAATGTAGGTTATGAAAAGTTAGACTGTGAATGTTCATTTAAATTAAATCATTAAACACCTGAAACTTGTATAGTGTTTTCTGATTTACAGAGCACACTCACGTTGATTATCTTATTTAAATTTCAATTTCTCAACCTCCATTGGACCATTGTCTTCAGAGTGTAAACATTCTATAGTATTTCCATCCTTAAAATTGCCTCTCTGGACCTCATATTCCGCATCAGAAACAATTGCTATGTGTCTTCTTTTTTACAACAAAATGAAGCTGTGACTGTCTCCATCTACTTTCTCATCTGACATTCTCTCCTCAGTCAACTCAGATCTGATTTTCATTCCCACAACTCCACTGAAATTGCTTTTATTCACATATAAAAGGAACCTGTATCTTATCTATTTACTCCCTCCTCTTCAAAACATTCTTCTTCACCTATCTTCAGACACAGTATGTTGCCCTGATTTTCTAACTACTCACTGGCTCATCCTCCTTCTCCATCTTGTCATAGTCTACACTTATGAGTCTACACTATGAGGTTCCTAAGGTAACCTCAACCAAATCCTTGTTTTTAATATTGTCTGCAGCCTGGTGACTCCCACATTAATATCTTCAACCCAGTTCGCGCCTTAAGGTTGGTTCCAAATTTGTGTATCTGAGAATCTTCTCAACTCTCTCTCTAGACAAGCATCTCAAGCTTATATTTCTAAAACAAAATTCTGGAAAAAGTACTATTGCTCCCCTTCTTGAGAAGTGGTACTGAATTCATCCAGGTGCCCTAGCCAAACCTCTGGATGTCATTGTTAATGCCTCTTTCTTCAGGCCGAATATTTCATCAATCAGTAAGTCTTCATTAACTCTACCTTATGATTTTTACCTGCAGTCTGACTACTTATTACCATCTCTGCCTCTACCAGTCTAGGTAAAGCCAACATAATCACCAGTGTGGACTTCTGAAATACCCTTCTAACTGGGCTCTCTGCTCCCTTTCTTTCCCCTAGTTATTCTGTTCTCCACTGAACAGTCAAGGTAGTCATTTTAAATGTAAAAACACTCATGGGATTCCTTTTTCATTCTATTTTAAACTCACAGTCTCTTTCAGAACCTATGACGTCTACTTCTTCCTTTCCAGGTTTATTTCTACCTTAAGATATTGGCACTTACTAGTCCTGTCTGGAATATTCCTTTACCGCATTTTCCCAAGATTCACTACCTGAATTCCTTCTGATTTTACTCAAAGTTATCTTCCCCCACAATTCCATGTCCCTTAACTCACTTTATTTTTTTCTTATTCACTTACTTGTCAATGTATAGTATATTTGCTTAATTCATTATCACCCCAATTTTTCTCAGTAGAACATCAGTCCAGGCGTTGTATTATTTCAAGAGGCCCAACAAATATTTGTTGAATGAGAGAATGAGTTCAGTTCAGTTCAGTCGCCCAGTCATGTCTGACTCTTTATGACCCCATGAACTGCAGCACAGCAGGCCTCCCTGTCCATCACCAACTCCTGGAGTCCACCCAAACCCATGTCCATTGAGTCGGTAATGCCATCCAGCCATCTCATCCTCTGTTGTCCCCTTCTCCTCCTGCCCTCAATCTTTCTTCCCAGCATCAGGGTCTTTTCCAATGAGTCAGCTCTGTGCATCAGGTGGCCAAAGTATTGGAGTTTCAGCTTCAACATCAGTCCTTCTAGTGAACACCCAGGACTGATCTCCTTTAGGTTGGATCTCCTTGCAGTCCAAGGGACTCTCAAGAGTCTTCTCCAACACCACAGTTCAAAAGCATCAATTCTTCAGCACTCAGCTTTCTTTGTAGTCCAACTCTCATATCCATACATGACCACTGGAAAAACCATAGCCTTGACTAGACAGACCTTTGTTGACAAAGTAATCTCTCTGCTTTTTAATATGCTGTCTAGGTTGGTCATAACTTTCCTTCCAAGGAGTAAGCATCTTTTAATTTCATGGCTGCAATCACCATCTGCGGTGATTTTGGAGCCCAGAAAAATAAAGTCAGCCACTGTTTCCAATTTTTTCCCATCTATTTGCCATGAAATGATGGGACCGGATGCAACTCGGACATAAATCCTTTGATTAGAGATTGAGTATTTTTTTCCCTAACCCTAAAGAAAAGTGATCATCTTTGCATTTTACGATATCTCCAGAATATTCTGAAGGAACGTTTTGAGAAGCTTGACTTCAGATTTTTGTAGATAAATGAGGATTTGTTGTATTAGTGCAATGATGTAATTGCAGTTGGGGTTGGTGTGGTGCAGGCTTGTGATAGGAACAACGGTAGCATTCCATTGGCTCAGAGTCACCTCACATTAGTGCTCCACTGTGTAGACTTTTGCATAATGCCAAAAGTGGCAGGAAAAAAAGCACCCTAAAAAGTAGGGATTCTTAGATTTAAAATTTTGACACTAAGTACAGTGTATTATTTCCATGTTACAGATGTAAACCTTTCTCTAAGTTACAGAGAAATTAAATTGTTTGTTACCTGTTAATTGGAAAAATGTGATTTGAATTTAGGTTTGTGGGTATCTGACCACTGTCCCCTCCTCTGTTGTCCACCACACTGCGTTGCCACAGCTTTCTACTCCTCTAAAGGAGCCAGCACTGAGCCAACACTTTAACACTGGCACAGTCTGCTTAGGGATTTGTTATTGCTGTCGTTCATTTGCTTTTTGATGGAGACAAGTATCAAGAATGCTGCTGCTAAGTCACTTCAGTCGTGTCCGACTCTGTGTGACCCCATAGACGGCAGCCCACCAGGCTCCCCCATCCCTGGGATTCTCCAGGCAAGAACACTGGAGTGGGT
>SJYX01022041.1:95372-130195 GCA_006410675.1 Oreotragus oreotragus
CTTCAGTCGTGTCCGACTCTGTGTGACCCCATAGACGGCAGCCCACCAGGCTCCCCCATCCCTGGGATTCTCCAGGCAAGAATACTGGAGTGGGTTGCCATTTCCTTCTCCAATGCATGAAAGAGAAAAGTGAAAGTGAAGTCGCTCAGTCTGTCCGACTGTTAGCGACCCCATGGACTGCAGCCCACCAGGCTACTCCGTCCATTGGATTTTCCAGGCAAGAGTACTGGGGTGGGGTGCCATTGCCTTCCCCGAGTATCGAGTATAGTTATAGAGAAAATTTTCTAGCTATCCAAGTGGCCCCACACAAGTCTCTGCGTAAGTGTTTTATTTGCAAAATGACCAAGTTGGATTCAGTGACCTCTGAGATAATTTTTTTCTCATGGAAAATTTTCTAAAGATCTTAGTGCCTCTGAAGATCTAATTATACTGACTGTGCCTCTGAGATTTATTTAAATATGAAAACAAAGAGCCATCAAGAGGAGGTTCTCCATTAGCCTTCATGATCAGAAGCCAAGTTGGCTTCCAGCCCTCCAGCAATAATTCCAGAGTGGTGCTGTCAGAACATCAATATGTTATTATTTCCAGATTAGAGTCCTATCCTAAAGTACACGTGTGCATTGTCAGGAAGGAATTTTAAAATATCCAGGTACATCTGATCTTTTGAAAGATGAAAAACCCAGTTCTTTTCTTTTCTTGAAAATTATACTACATACTCCCAAATCATAAAAGCACATTATTTTGGAATGGTTCCTATGAGTACCTTTCTTGGCATTCAAATTGGGTGCTTGACAAGCCCCACAGAGCATCTGGAGCTCTCTAGATGACCACACTGAGAGGCGAAATCAGTGTGGTGAAGCTCATTTCAGCACAGACATGCACAAACAGGCACAGGTGTGCAAACGAGCAGAAACACACACACACATGCACACAGAGTGGCCTTTGTTTTCTTTGGAATCTGTTCTTAAGCTGGGAAATTGTCTCCTGTGGACGCCTTTTGATATCAGCCAAGTCTAAAGTATTGGGATCATCTTACTCTAAGTGTGTTTCTGGTTTAACACTCTATTCTTTGAATAAGAAAATCAGTTTGTGTTTTAGAATCTCTTTGCTAAAGAGATTTGCTACAGAAACTCAAATTATTTTTCAATTCATATTTATATGGCCTTTTATTGTTTACCAAGGGTTTGCATTGCAAACTAAGTTATCTACCAAACCTATGAAGTTGGTGATAACTATTATTTATGTGCTGTGTGTGCTGTGCTTAGTCACTCAGTTGTGTCTGACTCTTTGAGACCCCATGAACTATAGAGCAGCAGGCTCCTCTGTCCATGAGGATTCTCCTGGCAAGAATACTGGAGTGAGTTGCCATCCCCTCCTCCAGGGGATCTCCCCAACCCAGGGATGAACCCAGGTGTCCCGCATTGCAGGTTTCTTTACCATCTGAGCCATCAGGGAAGCCCTGCTATTAAAGATGAAGACTTTGATGGTATCCATGACTCATCTGGGACATATAACTAATAAGTGGTGGAGCTTCTGATAGCACAGAGCAAGGGCTTTAAAGCCAAAAATATCCAGACTGGATTCCTAAGTTCTCACCGTAATTACGTGACCTCCAATAGGTAACTTCATCTCTTGCATCTTTGGTTCTATTATCTTAAAAATGGAATTAATGATATCAAAATTACATAAGCTTCTTTGGAGAATTAAATAAGAAACCATATAAAGCCCTTAACACTCATCACTGCCAGTGTGGGTACTTATCAATGCCGAGTAGCTGTTCATCAAATGACTCTAGTTTTAATCCAAGAGCTTTACTGCTGAAAAAACAAACAAACAAACAAACAAAAACACAGTGCTCTAGTCAGTATTGGTATCATGGGAGTCTTTGTAATCTCCACACTGTTACTGCACTGAATGGCCAGGGCTGAGGTGCTTTGAGACTCTTTAAGGACTTTCCACAGCCTCAGTTTACACTTACTTGAAAATTAATGCACGGGACAAGCTGTGCTCTCACAAAGTTCTTGAGCAGTAAGGTTCATGGACTTATCTACTTCGCATTGTATCAATCTGGTGACACTTTACTCTCACACACATATAGAATCTAATCATCTGTGGCTTCTGGGCAAGGGTAAGCAGCTGTTCCATAGTCTGTCTGTTGATGCTGCCGTCTGGGATTAGTATCTAACAGCAGGTACATTTTGTTAGAACATAAATCGGACCTCAGATAAACCAACTAGTTTCCCTCTGTTCTGTGACTATAGATCTCAGCTTGCTGCCCAATCTATCCTGGTTTCTGGTCACAGTGCATGGATGATGTGGTGCTGGACCCAAGGTAAACTGAGAAATGACTTAAGGTATGACTTAAGGTTACTACTAGGATAATGGATTAGAGAAGGCAATGGCACCCCACTCCAGTGTTCTTGCCTGGAAAATCCCATGGACGGAGGAGCCTGGTGGGCTGCAGTCCATGGGGTTGCCAAGAGTCGGGCACGGCTGAGTGACTTCACTTTCACTTTTCACTTTCATGCATTGGCGAAGGAAATAGCAACCCACTTCAGTGTTCTTGCCTGGAGAATCCCAGGGATTGGGGAGCCTGGTGGGCTGCCGTCTATGCAGTCGCACAGAGTCGGACACGACTGAAGCGACTTAGCAGCAGCAGCAACAGGATAATGGATAGATGAATTACCTATTATGTTCCTGTTTGTGAGACACAGAAGACCCAGTTCAACATGACTTGAAGTCAGTTAGCCATGCTGTAGTTATGGGTAATTTATCAAACTTCCTGTGGTTTCAGTTTTCAATATTTTAAATAGAGGTAATCATATGGAGATAAGGATAATATGGATTAAATGATAATAAGTTCAAAGTGCTTACTTAACCCAATGTTTGTCATATAGTAAATAGTCAATGAATACGAACCATTGTTTTGCCATTGATTTTCTTGTTGAGGCTCAGAAGCAAGAAACAAAAAAACTTCCCATATTTATAACAACTTCCCATATTTATAACAATCATGAAAACTTTTGTCAAACAGTTTTATTTATAAACATTCTCAAGAACTGTAATTTCTTACTAGAAGAGCACAACTTTGAAGTAAAATAAAAACTGTGCTCAAATTTCTTTACTGCTTCCTGCTAGTTAAAGTATTGAGCAACTAAATTCTCCATGAGATTAATCTGCATAGTGGAATTAACAATACCTTCCTCAAATGGTATTGTGAGTGGTAGATAAGATTGCTTGGGTGGCAATACCTAGCATATGCCTAATACACTGATATTTGTTGAGACTGAATCTGAATCTCAGTTTCCTTATCTATAAAATGAAAATTATATATTTACCCCCAGAGGACTGTAATGAGGATTAAATGCAACAAAATATGTGAAAGCTCTTTGGAAAACTCCAAAGTACAATGAAAAGGTATTATTTCATCATTATTATTAATCTCATTACTATCATTTAAAATAATAAGACTAGTATTACTAATATAAAAATAATGGTAGTAAATAATTAATGATAATAAGTGATAATAATTATTGCTTATTACTACTGTTAATCATTATTGCCTTTACTATTTCTAGGTCAACTAGTATAGCATCTGTTTTTTCATATCAAATAGATCCTACCCATGTAAAGAGATGGCCTGAAAATAATTTTTCAAAATCTTTAGCCCTTAAGATTTCATTCAGAGTCACATTTATTGAAAGATACTTGAACCAATAAAATCACATTTCAGTATGTAAAATTGTTTCTGAGTGAAATTATTTTGGGGGCTTTCCCGGTGGCTCAGACAATAAAGCATCTGCCTGCAATCTGGGAGAACTGGGTTCGATCCCTGGGTCTGGAGGATCCTCTGGAGATGGAAATGGCAGCTTATTCTAGTACTCTTGTCTAAACTCCATGGACGGAGGGGTCTGGTAGGCTACAATCCATGAGATCGCAGAGTCTGACATGACTGGGCAACTTCACTCTTTTTGAAATGATTTTTTAACGTCATTGAAAAAACTAGTGAGGTTTAAAATTAGTGAAATAAAATAAATGTGCCCTATTTAAGTACTTAAAACTGCCTAGCTGCCTTTCACACTTCAGATTTTCAGTGCCAGCCTGGGAAGATCTGTACCAGGCACTGGTGCATGACTTATTACTGAATGAAAAACAGCCTGCCCAGGGAAAGTTGTTTGGTGTCTTTCATGCTATAAGCTGTTGATGGATGGCCTATGTGTCTCGGTGCTATCAGTTAACATTTTTTTCCCCTGTTGCTTTTCCTCCTTGTGAGCTTTAAGCACAAATTTTAAGATGTGTTGGTCTGTAAGTATGCAAGTCTCTGCCATTATTTTTCTTCTGTTTATTTCCTGATGTGGCCCAGCCCCCTCAGCTGGAAACTGGGGTACACTCCATCACTAAGACATGTTTTTGTAGAAATCCAAAAGAAAGCCACTTTGCAGGCATAATCCTAGAGTAATACATTTTGTATGTACATTCTTCACTCCTCCCCCCTCCGCCCCCCGCCCATTGTGAGGAATTTCTATTACCAGTAGTTCAGCTTTTAAGAAAAGATGAACAATCTCTGTTATAGGTAGCAGGGCATCCTGCACATGAAATACAGAGTCAGAGAATTTACGTTTGGACTCTTGACTCTGGGATGTTCTAGAAGAATGACAGTGAGCTTAGTTTCTTCAACTTGCTTGTGAATTCTTGTGTTGCCACCCTCATCAATTATGCCCTTGGGCTTCACTGAGATCGTAAACTTTTGTGCTTCCCAGGACATCATTAAAAAGAGGAAAGACAATTATTAGAATAGGAGAAAACATTTGTAAATTACATATCAGATAAAGGATTTATTTGCAGGATATATGAAGAATTCTCACACACTAGCAAAGTAATGCTCAAAATTCTCCAAGCCAGGCTTCAACTGTATGTGAATTGTGAACTTCCAGATATTCAAGCTGGATTTAGAAAAGGCAGAGGAATCAGAGATCAAATTGCCAATATCTGCTAGATTATCGAAAAAGCAAGAAAATTCCAGAAAAAAAATCTACTTTTGCTTTATTGACTATGTCAAAGCCTTTGACTGTGTGGATCACAGCAAACTGTGGAAAATTCTTTAAGATATGGGAATAACAGGCCACCTGACATGCCTCCTAAGAAATGTATATGCAGGTCAAGAAGCAACAGTTAGAACTGGATGTGGAACAACAGACTGGTTCCAAATCGGGAAAGGAGTACATCAAGGCTGTATATACCCTGCTTATTTAATTTATATGCAGAGTACATCATGAGAAATGCTGGGCTGGATGTAGCACAAGCTAGAATCAAGATTGCTGGGAGAAATATCAATAACCTCAGATATGCAGATGACACCACCCTTATGGGAGAAAGTGAAGAAGAACTAAAGAGCCTCTTGAAAGTGAAAGAGGAGAGTGAAAAAGTTGGCTTAAAACTCAACATTCAGAAAACTAAGATCATGGCATCTGGTCCCATCACTTCATGGCAAATAGATAGGGAAACAGTGACAGACTTTATTTTTTGGGCTCCAAAATCACTGCAGATGGCAACTGAAATTAAAAGATGCTTGCTCCTTGGAAGAAAAGTTATGACAAACCTAGACAACAAATTAAAAAGCAGAGACATTACTTTACCAACAAAGGTCCATCTAGTCAAAGCTATGGTTTTTCCAGTAGTCATATATGGATGTGAGAGTTGGACGATAAAGAAAGCTGAGCGCCAAAGAATTGATGCTTTTGAACTGTTTTAGAGAAGACTCTTGAGAGTCCCTTGGACTGCAAGGAGATCTAACCCGTCAATTGTAAAGGAACTCAATCCTGAATATTCATTGGAAGGACTGATGCTGAAGCTAAAACTGAAACTCCAATACTTCGGCAACCTGATGTGAAGAACTGACTCATTGGAAAAGACCCTGATGCTGGGAAAGATTGAAGGTTGGAGGAGAAGGGGATGACAGAGGATGAGATGGTTGGATGGCATCACCGATGTGATGGACATGAGGTTGAATAGGCTCCAGGAGTTGGTGATGGACAGGGAGGCCTGGTGTGCTGCAGTCCTGGGGTCGCAGAGAGTCGGACATGACTGAGCAACTGAACTAAACTTAAAACTACAATAAAAAGTTCAATAATCCAACTTGAAAACAGGCAAAGTATTTGAATATACATTTTTCTAAAGAAAATGCACAAATGGCCAAAAACCACATGAAAATATACTGATAATTATTTATTAGAAAAATGCAAATCAAAGCCACAGTGAGAAGCCTGTTCACACCCACTAAAACGGCTATAAAAAAGACAAACAACAACAAACGTTGCAGAGGATGTAGAGAATTTAGACTCCTCAGACATTATATTTTTTTAATTGAAATATAGTTATTTTATAATGCTGTGTTTGTTCCAGGTGTATAGCAAAGTGATGCAGTTATACAAATACAGATATATATCTATATTTATATTCTTTTTTAGATTCTTTTTGATTATACATTAATACAAGATATTGAATACAGTTGTCTGTGCCATACAGTAGGTTGTTATTGGTTATCCACTCCACATTATAGTAGTGTGTATAGTCCCAAACTCTTAATTTATTCTTTCTGTAAGTTTGTTTTTTGATTCTATTTCTGTTTTGTAAATAAGTTCAATTCCACATGTAAGTGCACATCATATATTTGCTGTTCTCTGTCTGACTTAAACTGCAATAATTATGACAATTTCTAAGTCCATCCATTTTGCTACAAATAGCATTATTTCACCCCTTTATGGCTGAGTAATATTCCATTGTATATATGTACCATGCCTTCTTTATGCATCCCTCTATTGATGGACATTTAGGTTGCTTCCTTGTCTTGGCTATTATAAAAAGTGCTGCTGTGAACATGGGGTGCATATAGTTTTTCAAAGTATAGTTTTCTCCAGATATATGCTCAGAAGTGGGATCTCTGGATCATATAATAGCTCTAGTTTTAGTTTTTAAGGAATTTCCATACTATTCTTCCTAATTGTTGCACCAGTTTATATTCCCACCAACTATATAGGTGGGGAAGCTTCAGACATTTCTGCTGACACTGAAAAATGGTTCAGCCATTTTGGAAATGACTTGAGTATTCCTCAAAATGTAAAGCATAGAGGTATGATATGACTCAGCAATTTCACTCCTAGGTATATCCAGGAAAAGTTTTTGCACAAAAACTTTTATGTGAGTGTTCATAGGAGCATTATTGATACAAAACAGCCAAAAAGTGGAAACAACAGAAATGGCAATCAACATATATTCATTTCTGTAATATACGCTTAAATGGAACATTTTTAGCAAAAAAGAGGAACAAAGTACTGATACATGCACAACATGAATGAACCTTAAAAACTTTATAGTATAAGTGAAAAAAGTTACATATTATATGATTACATTTACATGAAATTTTCAGAATAGGACAATCCACAGAAACAGAAGGTTGGTTAGTGATTGCCAAAGGCTAGGGGAGAGGTAAGTGGAGATGAGATTTCTTTTCAGTATGATGAAAATGTTCTAAAATTGGATAATGGTGATGGTTGCACAACAGTGAATAAACTAGAAGATTTGGAATTGGACACTTGATAAAGTTTAATTTTATGGCATGTAAAGTGTATCTCAATAAAGCAAAAAAAAAAACCAGGATGCAGAACTGTAAAAAAATAAAAAATAAGGAACATAAGTTTTTGGTAATCCTATGGAATTAAAACAGAATATAAGGTACCTTTCTTTTCTGTTTCTAAAATTAAGACCATAGTCTCTTGTGACAGTAGTTGTGGTAGTGAATTAGGCATATATCTTTCAAATTCCCCTTATCAGGTTTTATTAGATCAGTTCAGTTCAGTTGCTCAGTCATGTCTGACTCTTTGTGACCCCATGGACTGCAGCACGCCAGGCTTTGAATGTTGAGTTTTAAGCCAGCTTTTTCACTCTCTTCTTTCATTTTCATCAAGAGGCTCTTTAGTTCCTCTTTGCTTCCTGTCATAAGAATAGTGTCATCTGCACTTCTGAGGTATTGATATTTCTCCCTGTATTCTTGATTCCAGCTTGTGCTTCATACAGTCTAGCCTTTGATAATTTTATATTTCCTTCATAATCTAAAAACAATACTTTTTAGCATTTTCAAAAGCCATCATGCTGCCTATTTGTATTGAATGAACTACATTCCTCTATTCTGTTTAGTCCTTCTCAACAATTATATTCTTCTCTAAACCACAAGAGGAAATAAAGGCTTTTCCTATAGGCTTCCTATAGGAGATGTACTGGAGCATTCATCCTGACCCAACATATTATTTTCATAAAAATTTCTTCTGTTTAATTATGAACTGGGCCAACTACCTTCTTTGTTGTTAGCTATAAGCTTGTGAATTAGCACTTGTTTTTATTCATTTATTAATGAATTCATTTTTTAATAAACATTAATTAAGCACCTACTTTGTGCTAGGTACTAAAGTAGGTTCTGGCAAGGAAACATCAGGAATCTTATTTCTCTTGGAGTCACATTGTAGTGGGAGGATACAGAGGATACAAACATTAAACAAAGTAGGTGTGTGAGAAGCTGATAAATGCTGTGCACAAAAACAATAGAGCAAGGTAAAGCGAGTGCCAGGGTAGAGGTGGTCAGGGTAGGTCTCGGTCACAAGGTGACATTTGAGCAAAGACTTAAGGAAGTTTGGGAGTGGACCAGAGAGGGAACTGGGGAAGAGCATTTTAGGCAGAGAGAATACCCACTGAAAACTTCTTGAGACAGAGGCATACCTGACAAGTTTTAGGAACAGCAAATGGCCAGCACAAGTTCAGAGTGAGTAAGAGAGTGCCTAGTGAGCAGCAGGATTAGGAAGGCCATGGGAATTGTATCTAAGCCCTTGTACACCATTGGAAGGGCTTTGATTCCCAATTAGAATAAAAGGGAACTAACTGAGAGGTGCTGGGCTAATGAATAATGTGACCTGAGTTAGGTTTTAAAGAATTACCCTGACTGCTGTTTTGACAATAGACTGTGGTGGGGCCAGGACACAAGAGGAAGTCTAGTTAGAAAACTGGTTTTCATGTTAAGCTTTGATCACCTGTGAATATATTTATATATGCTTATATATGTATATTTATACCTTATATATAAAAACTTATACCTGTAGCTGCCTTGCATAAAATGAATTCTGTCTTAAGGTCAGCTTCTATCAGACATAGTGAGGCTTGGGTAGTTAAAATGTGAAGGCAAATCTGAAGTAATGAAACCAAATATCCCTTTAGAAGCACAGATTTATTTAAAATACAGGATTATTAAAGGATGTTAAATGAAACTAAGTCCTATAACAAGGGACAAAGGGGAAGCCATGAAGACATGTCTCATCTCCTCTTTTGAATGCAAACCAGTGTTTGTCATATGAGCCTTAGATATTATCACATTCCACTTGGAGATCCAGGATGCTGAGATCTTGTCTTTTTTGTTGACTGTCTTTGGGGTATACTTTGTCACTCTGGGAGACGCCTTTAGTTCTTCATTGTCTGAGGATTTTTGAACCTGTTACTGCTGTGCAGTGTTAATAATGATCCCAGTGGCAGTTTAGATCTGTTGTATCTGCTTAAAGGCCAGTCTTCCTGGGCCAGAGGTTGAGGTTTAAATAGCCACCAGCGTGCTTAGGGCAGTCAGGGATGTTGATCCCAAACCTGGGCAAAACAGATTTTGTTATTCCAGTCACACTGTTATTTCTTTGTGTAACATAGACATTTTCTTTGCTCTGTAATCTCCTGTGATGAAAAGGACTTATAATCTCTCTGGGGTTTTCTTCTTTGTTGTGGTCTAACACATGTCATTCAGGAAATCTGACCCTGTGTGTTAGGTGTTCTTTCATCGTACTCCGAATGGGCTGAACAACGCAGAACGAGGCAGACAGGAGGTTTGATAGCTCCAAACGCCATGCAAAAGGTAGAAGGAGAGAGGCTTGTATTTGATTAATCTGATCACTACCTCAGGTAAAAGAAAACCCGAAAACATGCTGACACATCACCAAGCACGGAGGAGAAAATGCAAAATGAGAGAGAAAACAGAGGATACTGTTTAAAGGGAGATTGTTCAGCAATCTTAGCAACTCAGATGCTTTCCTTTTCTGAGGTAAATTGGAAGAAATGCTCCACGCACCACCACGGGAAGCTATCATTCAGATATGACTGCAGATCGATTTTCTCATTTGATATCTAAAGGAAACTACTGATGATGTTCCAGTTGAATGCTTACATGTTGATTGCTAAGTCATTTGTATTCATATCGAAAATGATATCTACTCTGCACTGGGAAGTGGCATGCCATCGGAAAGAAAATTAAAAGGACAAAGAGCTAAGCAGTAGCTATGTGGCAGCAAGAACACAGGGAAATTAATGAAAATGAACTAAGTTCCTGAGTGCTGGGATCCTGAGAGAAGCCCAGCCCTTCAGGATGTTGCATGTTGGAGACTTACCACCTCCCCGGAGACATTCATGGATATGGTAGGTGTTGGTAATGTTGTGAGCAACAAACTTTATCTGACAGTTAGAAATGGAGCTGGGACGTGGTTTCATATTTAAAATCACTGAATAATAAGAAATCAAATATAAGCCAAAAGACTAAGGAAAATGTTATGCTTTGTAAAATCATGTGATTTTTTTTTAGAAAAAAATAATCTGAGTACCTTCATATATTAAAAGTTCTCTACATTATTTTTTTTTTAAGACTATAGGAGTAGATAGTGAATTGAGTGAAAATTTTCTGTAAGAATAAATTATCTGTTTTCCCAGGCCATGGTAAAATTTGTGAATGATATCATTTAGAGAGTCATTCTTCTCTACTTGAAGTTGAAAGTAGACTTTCTGAAAAGCTTTCTTTTATTAGACTCTTAGAAAAAGAAATATAAGAAAATGAGCAGGTACTAGGAATTGTAACCATTCTCAAATATATGTACTTTTATGTGGCTAATGAATAGGTCAGTATTTTTTTTTTAAATCTTGTTTAGAGCTATGGGAAGAGGTAAACTACTTTGCATTGTTTATGCATTTCATTGTCTATGAACTGTGTCTTCATTTTGAGAGTTAAGACAGTAAGACACATGGAATTCTGGGTACATGGGAATCAATGTGTATCACAAACTATAACCAAGCAGTGCTTTATGTGATTTTTACACTGATTTACCCTGGTAAATCATCTCACAGCCCCATATCACATATACATCAAAATAGAGAAATAAGAGCATACATTTTAAACATAGTCATTGCTTATTTGGGGATTTTGTTTTCCAGCTCTCTGAATGCCAGGATTTCCAGAGGACAGGAATTATAGCTGGCATAATTTTTTGCCCAGTGCCTAGGCTCCAGGCAGTTCATTCAACAAATACATTTGATAAGTAAATCAGAGAAGAAAAATACTTTCAACTCTGAGCCTAATTAGCTCTCATAAATCAGACCACAATTTTTCCTGATCATATTTTTATCCTACGGTCAATTGAAAATTAAGGGGTCATAAAAGGAAGAGGAACTTAAGAGTTTTTAATCTTCCCATTAAAATGGAATTCAGAAGAGGTTTGGGTCAAGAAAGAACCTCTTTTACCCTATTTTAATATAACTTCAGTTGAAGGCATTCATGAAGTTTATGGGCATAACTTGAATGGTCTGTAAAGAAATTAAAATGAGATACTTTCTTAAAACTGGAAAACACTTGGTTAGACAGTTAAACAGGCTTCTTAATGCTTTCAGAGCTGTGATATACAGCTAATGTCGTTGTGAACTTCTAAAAGAGAGTCTATTTGTAAAAGGAAAAAGTATTTTAAACTTATCTAACCGCAAAACCTGTTTTGGGAGTGGTGTGCGTTAGTCGATCAGTCTAACCAGGGTGATCCCCTGGACTGTAGTCGATCAGTCGTGTCCGACTCGGTGATCCCCTGGACTGTAGTCTACGAGGTTCCTCTGTCCATGGGATTTCCCAGGCAAGAATACTGGCATGGATTGCCGGAAGTGGAGCAAGTTATTAATATCTTAATAGATCTCTGGAAAACAGTTTGCATGATGTGATATTGTTTCAGTGAAATAAACACTGTTTAGAGAACCAATCAGTGTGGGTGAAAAATCTGAGCTTCATTGTTTACCAACCTTATGAGCTTGGGGCCTGTCTGTGCACTAATTTTCTTATTTATAAATTAAGTTATAGTGCTTCCTTTGAAATGTTGTGACAGTTAAGTGGTGTGATGTGAATCACCTAACATCTTTACAGGCACATATGTAGTACTCAATAAATGCTAAGTTACATTAAGAGTAATACATGAAAATATTATGAAGATTATGTGTATGATTGTGGTATTTAAATGAGATGAAAAGTACTTAGCGCAGGACCTCGTCCAAATAATTAATTCAACAAATATAGGCTTCTTATCTCCTTATCTCATCACCTTACGGATAAATTGGTTGGTGTTTTGTTAAAAATCCAGTGGATTCCTTTCAGTTATGATATGCTGTTCAAATTAACTTTTAAAAAATTCCACTTACCTATTGATAGGGTTGATTCATTCATCTTTCCAGCATACATTTGCTGAGCACTTACTATGCACCTAAGTACTGCACTAGGCTTCTGGGATATAAGGTTGTATGACCATCAGATAGAGAAAACTCCCCAATAAATCACTGTTTATAAATAAATATGTTAAAACAATAGAGTATGCTATAGCCTGCTTTGGCTTCACCTAGATCAGATGGAGACATGAAGAAGGTGACTCATAACTGGAATTCTGATGGCTAAGTAGGCCATGACTAGACAGAGTCAGAAGACCTTCTAGGCATAACACAGCTGAGCATGATTCATTTGGGGCAAAGTCTATGCCCCAACCAGTAATGCTGAAGAAGCTGAAGTTGAACGGTTTTATGAAGACCTACAAGACCTTTTAGAACTAACACACAAAAAAGATGTCCTTTTCATTATAGGGGACTGGAATGCTAAAGTAGGAAGTCAAGAAACACCTGGAATAACAGGCAAATTTGGCCTTGGAATGCGGAATGAAGCAGGGCAAAGACTAATAGAGTTTTGCCAAGAAAATGCACTGGTCATAGCAAATACCCTCTTCAGCAACACAAGAGAAGACTCTACACATGGACATCACCAGATGGTCAACACCGAAATCAGATTGATTATATTCTTTGCAGCCAAAGATGGAGAAGCTCTATACAGTCAACAAAAACAAGACCAGGAGCTGACTGTGGCTCAGATCATAAACTCCTTATTTCCAAATTCAGACTTAAATTGAAGAAAGTAGGGAAAACCGCTAGACCATTCAGGTATGACCTAAATCAAATCCCTTATGATTATACAGTGGAAGTGAGAAATAGATTTAAGGGCCTAGATCTGATAGACAGAGTTCCTGATGAACTATGGAATGAGGTTCGTGACATTGTACAGGAGACAGGGATCAAGACCATCCCCATGGAAAAGAAATGCAAAAAAGCAAAATGGCTGTCTGGAGAAGCCTTACAAATAGCACTGAAAAGAAGAGAGGCGAAAAGCAAAGGAGAAAAGAAAAGATATAAGCATCTGAATGCAGAGTTCCAAAGAATAGCAAGAAGAGATAAGAAAGCCTTCTTCAGCAATCAATGCAAAGAGATAGAGGAAAACAACAGAATGGGAAAGACTAGAGATCTCTTCAAGAGAATTGGAGATACCAAGGGAACATTTCATGCAAAGATGGGCTCGATAAAGGATAGAAATGGTATGGACCTAACAGAAGCAGAAGATATTAAGAAGAGGTGGCAAGAATACACAGAAGAACTGTACAGAAAAGATCTTCACGACCCAGATAATCATGAGGATGTGATCACTAATCTAGAGCCAGACATCTTGGAATGTGAAGTCAAGTGGGCCTTAGAAAGCATCACTAAGAACAAAGCTAGTGGAGGTGATGGAATTCCCGTTGAGCTGTTTCAAATCCTGGAAGATGATGCTGTGAAAGTGCTGCACTCAATATGCCAGCAAATTTGGAAAACTCAGCAGTGGCCACAGGACTGGAAAAGGTCAGTTTTCATTCCAATTCCAAAGAAAGGCAATGCCAAAGAATGCTCAAACTACCGCACAATTGCACTCATCTCACACGCTAGTAAAGTAATGCTCAAAATTCTCCAAGCCAGGCTTCAGCAATATGTGAACCGTGAACTCCCTGATGTTCAAGCTGGTTTTAGAACAGGCAGAGGAACCAGAGATCAAATTGCCAACATCCGCTGGATCATGGAAAAAGCAAGAGAGTTCCAGAAAAACATCTATTTCTGCTTTATTGACTATGCCAAAGCCTTTGACTGTGTGGATCACAATAAACTGTGGAAAATTCTGAAAGAGATGGGAATACCAGACCACCTAACCTGCCTCTTGAGAAATCTGTATGCAGGTCAGGAAGCAACAGTTAGAACTGGACATGGAACAACAGACTGGTTCCAAATAGGAAAAGGAGTACGTCAAGGCTGTATATTGTCTCCCTGCTTATTTAACTTATATGCAGAGTACATCATGAGAAACGCTGGACTGGAAGAAACACAAGCTGGAATCAAGATTGCCGGGAGAAATATCAATAACCTCAGATATGCTGATGACACCACCCTTATGGCAGAAAGTGAGGAGGAGCTAAAAAGCCTCTTGATGAAAGTGAAGGAGGAGAGCGAAAAAGTTGGCTTAAAGCTCAACATTCAGAAAACGAAGATCATGGCATCCGGTCCCATCACTTCATGGGAAATAGATGGGGAAACAGTGGAAACAGTGTCAGACTTTATTTTTTTGGGCTCCAAAATCACTGCAGATGGTGACTGCAGCCATGAAATTAAAAGACGCTTACTCCTTGGAAGAAAAGTTATGACCAACCTGGATAGTATATTCAAAAGCAGAGACATTACTTTGCCGACTAAGGTCCGCCTAGTCAAGGCTATGGTTTTTCCTGTGGTCATGTATGGATGTGAAAGTTGGACTGTGAAGAAAGCTGAGCGCCGAAGAATCGATGCTTTTGAACTGTGGTGTTGGAGAAGACTCTTGAGAGTCCCTTGGACTGCAAGGAGATCCAACCAGTCCATTCTGAAGGAGATCAACCCTGGGATTTCTTTGGAAGGAATGATGCTAAAGCTGAAACTCCAGTACTTTGGCCACCTCATGCGAAGAGTTGACTCATTGGAAAAGACTCTGATGCTGGGAGGGATTGGGGGCAGGAGGAGAAGGGGATGACCGAGGATGAGATGGCTGGATGGCATCATGGACTCGATGGACATGAGTCTGAGTGAACTCCAGGAGATGGTGATGAACAGGGAGGCCTGGCGTGCTGCGATTCATGGGGTCGCAAAGAGTAGGACACGACTGAGCGACTGAACTGAACTGAACTGTTGTTGTTCCAGATCATACAGGGAGTGGTTGCCTGAGACAATATAGAAAAGACAGATAGGAGTAGATAAGCATTCATGATGACTTCAGCTTTATCCTGAAAGCTGTGGGGGACCATTAAGGGGCTTAAAGTAGGGAAGAACATAGGTCTGTGTGTGGGACCAGTCTCAAGGCAGATACTGGTTAGAGTATTTTCTCTGAAAGCAAAGGGCACTTCTATAGAAGTAGAATAGTACTATATTTTGTAGGAAAAAATTCAGCCAAGTGCTGCTAAACACACAAAAGTCTATTTTTGTTTACAATAATCTTTGAGATGACCCAATGGCTCAGTCAATTTGCAATGATAAAAATGGAACTCAAAATTAAACTGTTCAATTGTATGTTGTAATGTTTCCAAGTTCAACGCTAACGGCTTGGAAAGTTGCATTGAGTAACCTTATAGGCCCTCTACCTGGTAAGATTTATCTCTTTTTATCAACTCCATAAGAGTTAAGTATAAAGTTATTTTTTCTAGTTGAGCTTATTTGACTTACATAATTTTTTAGTTATTTTACTGACATTTTTTGCCCTATTGAGCTATAGTTAATGGTGAATTCAATGAGAAAATAAAATTGAGCTCTGCATTTTCAGTTACATTTTTAATCTTTAATTTTATGTACACATCACTTAAATGCACGAGAGGAACTAAACTTAAAGGAACCCTAAGGGAAAACCTTTAGATATAAGAAATTTATTTTTATAGTAAAATTACTTTCCAATTTATTTATGTACACATATTTGTACTAGATGGTTCCTTAAAACAGGGCACACATATTTAATATGTTTAGTAGGTGGGATTATGCACTTAACTTTAACCTACGTTGGCTCCCAAAGCAATCATATTAGAAGCTAAGTTACAGATTTGTAAATGTTTCCAGAAATCAGTAAGTATTTGTTTCTTCTTTGAAACGATAGAAAATCTATAGAGCCTGACAGAGTGTATTTGTCACTGCTAAACACCAGACAGAAACTAATGTTCAAGAGCTGATTTTTGACAGCCACTAGGCTACAATTCTATGTGCAATTATGTTGTGAAAGATACTCTTTTTTTTTTTTTCAGCTCAGAGAAGGCTCTTTGCTTTCTTTACCCCAAAGAAAAAAGTGTGCCCAAGACTAGGTTCCTGTGATGAAGTTATAACAAAAATCAGTAAAGTTTGAATTCAAATTCACAAAAATTCAAATACATTATCTTTTACTAGTAGTCACTGATAGGTATAGAGAACAGAAAAACTCATTTCAATCAACAACTATTTTATTTAGCTGGAATATAAACACCCACGCCTTCTAAAAGTATATATTCATGATTTTTTTTTTCTGTGTTGTAGACATTATACTACTCTTTGAGGCTTTCACCACAGCAGTAGCAGTATGAGTGAATTTTGATAAGGAAAACTGTATATAATGTTTGAAGAATTACCTTACTTCTTCCTCCCTATGCTGTTTAAGAGAACTGCATACAGCATGCTCAAGCAAAACCACACATTTCTAAGTAAGACTAATATATTAATCATCACATATTTGCTGTGCTCAACATGAAGCTAAGTGGTGGGGCTATGCAAGAGAAGCGTGAATGCATTTGCTTTAGATTTGGGGCAGAGAAATTTTTTTCCATGAAATCATGTCCTTGAAAAGTCAATAAAGTTCAAGAAGGAATGCCTTCTTATTTAGTATCAACAGCTACATAGTACTTTGTATTATATACTGGTTAAAGGCAGATGATTCTAGTTATCAGTTTTATAGAAGATCTGATATTACCCTGACAGTTGATTGCAGACATGGATGTTAGCCTGCTCCGAAACGTTCTTCTATATCAGAAATGCAACTTCCTCTTTGACTGCATGATTGAATAAATGAACACAAGGTTCTCTGAGGTGAAGATAGACAAGAAAATCTAAGACTGGAGACCACTGGCAAAGAAGCAGTCTGCTAATCTGATAGATAATGTCTTGAGAGGGTCCACTCTGCCAAGCCACAGATCTGATACTGCAGTGGGGCATAGCTTATGAGGACTTCCACTCTTAGACTATCCCCTGCCTTAAATTACAGGTCCCCAAAGGAATCTCTGTCTGCTGTGCCAGTCACAGTAACGTAGTCAGAGGGCTGATTTCCTTCTCAGAGTAACACACTAATTTAATTTTCTTGTGATAATTAGAAGCTTGAAGAAAATAAACATCATAACTAAACTCAGCATCCAAATGATTATAGCACAGATAAAATTTTTGAAGATAATCAAGCTACAAAATTAGTATTTCTATCCAGGCTATTTGTATCAACTAATTAAAAGTTTGCTTTTGAATTGCCATGCCTGCCAAATTGGCTATTAGTTAAACAATGCCATTATATTTCACATAAAGTAGTTTTATTTCAAGCATAGTCTTCCTTAAGTTTATGTCCAAACTTTGGTGTGGATTGTGTGCAAAGAAACATCCAGTCATAGCTAAACTCACAACTAGTATTTCTTTTCCTTATTACAGAATAAAACTGCATTCAGTCTTAAATTGAATATTCATTGAAGGTGTGACTTGATTATGCTCTGTACTGGGTGGCCTGATGATTCAATACTTAACTAAGAATTTGTCTTTGCTAGTTCCTAACTTGGAGGCATTTGTTTTCCACTGAGACAGACATGTGTCTTCAATTAGAAGACAATCATGAATACCATAAAAGAGCTACAATAAATCTCCATGTGGCCTTAGGAGAGCTAGCACAGTCTTCATAGAGAAGGTGATTGACCTTGGTCTATTAGGAAGACAAAAAGGCATTCCAGATACGGAGAAAAGCAAATCCAAAGGCACTGAAGACAGATATGACTGGCCCAGGGAAAGCTAAAGTCTACACTATGGCTTATGTGTATTGCTATATTTTTTTCTCCATTTCTCCCACATCACCCACACCCCATGGGGGTGCGGGGCGGTGTCACCTTCATGAGGGCAGGGAATTTTGTGTTCGGTTAATGAATATATCTTACATGTGCAGAACAGTGTCTAGCACATAGTAAATGATTGATAAATGCTTAAAAGACTGCATGAATGTGTGTGTGTGTGTGTATGAGTTATAATTGTGTGACTTGGGACTTAGGCATCTCCATGATTTCAAGTGACTTTGAAGACCAGCTTTGGTCTTTGATCTTTACCCCCTGGTGAATGCTTGACCTCAAGGAGGATTTTATTTTGAAACTGAAAGTCACTCTGTAACCTTTATTCTTATAGCTACAGAGTTTTAAAGCCCTGAAAGAGTTTTTTTTTTTTTTTTTTTTCTTTGTCATTGAGAAGTATCAAAAGCTTCAGACAGGAATAAGTCAAGTTTAGGCTTGGGTCCATAGCATGTTGAAGCCAGAAAATAAATGTTCAGGCTCTGTGACATTTTAGGAACTCTTGTTCAAAAATACTTAGTGTAGGCCTATGGTGTTGATTTCTAAGTAAGCAAGAGGAATGCCCTGTGTCCTTTCTTAATGGTGGGTTATGCTGATGGTTCAGTAAGCAAAGCTTTGAAAGAGTTGTCACAAGCTTCAGTAGGCATTCTTGCTGTGAAAAATCCAAAATATTTAGTCATGTTAAAAATAACTTTCTATGCTACAAAGAACCAGTCTTGGAATTACAATTCAGACTTTAAAATACTATAAAGTCTCATCACAATGCCTACAATTATTTTTTAAGACAGTAAAAGAAAGAGATGATCTATGTATTTCTTATTCTCTTATTTATTATTCATGATAGTGACATATCCTGAAATTACCATGTAACAGTTTTCCCTGTCCTCCCCAAAAATCTTGAAATAAAAAACTATAGTATATCACTTAAAAATATTAAATATTTGTGTGCTCAGTTGTTCTGTTGTGTCCACCTCTTTGCAACCC
Organism: Oreotragus oreotragus; assembly: GCA_006410675.1. Taxonomy (NCBI): domain Eukaryota; kingdom Metazoa; phylum Chordata; class Mammalia; order Artiodactyla; family Bovidae; genus Oreotragus; species Oreotragus oreotragus. The sequence goes on from SJYX01022041.1 coordinate 114,641, forward strand.
CATGAACTAAAGCCTACCAGGCTCCNTTTTTTTTTTCTGTGTTGTAGACATTATACTACTCTTTGAGGCTTTCACCACAGCAGTAGCAGTATGAGTGAATTTTGATAAGGAAAACTGTATATAATGTTTGAAGAATTACCTTACTTCTTCCTCCCTATGCTGTTTAAGAGAACTGCATACAGCATGCTCAAGCAAAACCACACATTTCTAAGTAAGACTAATATATTAATCATCACATATTTGCTGTGCTCAACATGAAGCTAAGTGGTGGGGCTATGCAAGAGAAGCGTGAATGCATTTGCTTTAGATTTGGGGCAGAGAAATTTTTTTCCATGAAATCATGTCCTTGAAAAGTCAATAAAGTTCAAGAAGGAATGCCTTCTTATTTAGTATCAACAGCTACATAGTACTTTGTATTATATACTGGTTAAAGGCAGATGATTCTAGTTATCAGTTTTATAGAAGATCTGATATTACCCTGACAGTTGATTGCAGACATGGATGTTAGCCTGCTCCGAAACGTTCTTCTCTATCAGAAATGCAACTTCCTCTTTGACTGCATGATTGAATAAATGAACACAAGGTTCTCTGAGGTGAAGATAGACAAGAAAATCTAAGACTGGAGACCACTGGCAAAGAAGCAGTCTGCTAATCTGATAGATAATGTCTTGAGAGGGTCCACTCTGCCAAGCCACAGATCTGATACTGCAGTGGGGCATAGCTTATGAGGACTTCCACTCTTAGACTATCCCCTGCCTTAAATTACAGGTCCCCAAAGGAATCTCTGTCTGCTGTGCCAGTCACAGTAACGTAGTCAGAGGGCTGATTTCCTTCTCAGAGTAACACACTAATTTAATTTTCTTGTGATAATTAGAAGCTTGAAGAAAATAAACATCATAACTAAACTCAGCATCCAAATGATTATAGCACAGATAAAATTTTTGAAGATAATCAAGCTACAAAATTAGTATTTCTATCCAGGCTATTTGTATCAACTAATTAAAAGTTTGCTTTTGAATTGCCATGCCTGCCAAATTGGCTATTAGTTAAACAATGCCATTATATTTCACATAAAGTAGTTTTATTTCAAGCATAGTCTTCCTTAAGTTTATGTCCAAACTTTGGTGTGGATTGTGTGCAAAGAAACATCCAGTCATAGCTAAACTCACAACTAGTATTTCTTTTCCTTATTACAGAATAAAACTGCATTCAGTCTTAAATTGAATATTCATTGAAGGTGTGACTTGATTATGCTCTGTACTGGGTGGCCTGATGATTCAATACTTACTAAGAATTTGTCTTTGCTAGTTCCTAACTTGGAGGCATTTGTTTTCCACTGAGACAGACATGTGTCTTCAATTAGAAGACAATCATGAATACCATAAAAGAGCTACAATAAATCTCCATGTGGCCTTAGGAGAGCTAGCACAGTCTTCATAGAGAAGGTGATTGACCTTGGTCTATTAGGAAGACAAAAAGGCATTCCAGATACGGAGAAAAGCAAATCCAAAGGCACTGAAGACAGATATGACTGGCCCAGGGAAAGCTAAAGTCTACACTATGGCTTATGTGTATTGCTATATTTTTTTCTCCATTTCTCCCACATCACCCACACCCCATGGGGGTGCGGGGCGGTGTCACCTTCATGAGGGCAGGGAATTTTGTGTTCGGTTAATGAATATATCTTACATGTGCAGAACAGTGTCTAGCACATAGTAAATGATTGATAAATGCTTAAAAGACTGCATGAATGTGTGTGTGTGTGTGTATGAGTTATAATTGTGTGACTTGGGACTTAGGCATCTCCATGATTTCAAGTGACTTTGAAGACCAGCTTTGGTCTTTGATCTTTACCCCCTGGTGAATGCTTGACCTCAAGGAGGATTTTATTTTGAAACTGAAAGTCACTCTGTATGCTTAAAAGACTGCATGAATGTGTGTGTGTGTGTGTATGAGTTATAATTGTGTGACTTGGGACTTAGGCATCTCCATGATTTCAAGTGACTTTGAAGACCAGCTTTGGTCTTTGATCTTTACCCCCTGGTGAATGCTTGACCTCAAGGAGGATTTTATTTTGAAACTGAAAGTCACTCTGTAACCTTTATTCTTATAGCTACAGAGTTTTAAAGCCCTGAAAGAGGTTTTTTTTTTTTTTTTTTTTCTTTGTCATTGAGAAGTATCAAAAGCTTCAGACAGGAATAAGTCAAGTTTAGGCTTGGGTCCATAGCATGTTGAAGCCAGAAAATAAATGTTCAGGCTCTGTGACATTTTAGGAACTCTTGTTCAAAAATACTTAGTGTAGGCCTATGGTGTTGATTTCTAAGTAAGCAAGAGGAATGCCCTGTGTCCTTTCTTAATGGTGGGTTATGCTGATGGTTCAGTAAGCAAAGCTTTGAAAGAGTTGTCACAAGCTTCAGTAGGCATTCTTGCTGTGAAAAATCCAAAATATTTAGTCATGTTAAAAATAACTTTCTATGCTACAAAGAACCAGTCTTGGAATTACAATTCAGACTTTAAAATACTATAAAGTCTCATCACAATGCCTACAATTATTTTTTAAGACAGTAAAAGAAAGAGATGATCTATGTATTNTTTTTTTTTTCTGTGTTGTAGACATTATACTACTCTTTGAGGCTTTCACCACAGCAGTAGCAGTATGAGTGAATTTTGATAAGGAAAACTGTATATAATGTTTGAAGAATTACCTTACTTCTTCCTCCCTATGCTGTTTAAGAGAACTGCATACAGCATGCTCAAGCAAAACCACACATTTCTAAGTAAGACTAATATATTAATCATCACATATTTGCTGTGCTCAACATGAAGCTAAGTGGTGGGGCTATGCAAGAGAAGCGTGAATGCATTTGCTTTAGATTTGGGGCAGAGAAATTTTTTTCCATGAAATCATGTCCTTGAAAAGTCAATAAAGTTCAAGAAGGAATGCCTTCTTATTTAGTATCAACAGCTACATAGTACTTTGTATTATATACTGGTTAAAGGCAGATGATTCTAGTTATCAGTTTTATAGAAGATCTGATATTACCCTGACAGTTGATTGCAGACATGGATGTTAGCCTGCTCCGAAACGTTCTTCTCTATCAGAAATGCAACTTCCTCTTTGACTGCATGATTGAATAAATGAACACAAGGTTCTCTGAGGTGAAGATAGACAAGAAAATCTAAGACTGGAGACCACTGGCAAAGAAGCAGTCTGCTAATCTGATAGATAATGTCTTGAGAGGGTCCACTCTGCCAAGCCACAGATCTGATACTGCAGTGGGGCATAGCTTATGAGGACTTCCACTCTTAGACTATCCCCTGCCTTAAATTACAGGTCCCCAAAGGAATCTCTGTCTGCTGTGCCAGTCACAGTAACGTAGTCAGAGGGCTGATTTCCTTCTCAGAGTAACACACTAATTTAATTTTCTTGTGATAATTAGAAGCTTGAAGAAAATAAACATCATAACTAAACTCAGCATCCAAATGATTATAGCACAGATAAAATTTTTGAAGATAATCAAGCTACAAAATTAGTATTTCTATCCAGGCTATTTGTATCAACTAATTAAAAGTTTGCTTTTGAATTGCCATGCCTGCCAAATTGGCTATTAGTTAAACAATGCCATTATATTTCACATAAAGTAGTTTTATTTCAAGCATAGTCTTCCTTAAGTTTATGTCCAAACTTTGGTGTGGATTGTGTGCAAAGAAACATCCAGTCATAGCTAAACTCACAACTAGTATTTCTTTTCCTTATTACAGAATAAAACTGCATTCAGTCTTAAATTGAATATTCATTGAAGGTGTGACTTGATTATGCTCTGTACTGGGTGGCCTGATGATTCAATACTTACTAAGAATTTGTCTTTGCTAGTTCCTAACTTGGAGGCATTTGTTTTCCACTGAGACAGACATGTGTCTTCAATTAGAAGACAATCATGAATACCATAAAAGAGCTACAATAAATCTCCATGTGGCCTTAGGAGAGCTAGCACAGTCTTCATAGAGAAGGTGATTGACCTTGGTCTATTAGGAAGACAAAAAGGCATTCCAGATACGGAGAAAAGCAAATCCAAAGGCACTGAAGACAGATATGACTGGCCCAGGGAAAGCTAAAGTCTACACTATGGCTTATGTGTATTGCTATATTTTTTTCTCCATTTCTCCCACATCACCCACACCCCATGGGGGTGCGGGGCGGTGTCACCTTCATGAGGGCAGGGAATTTTGTGTTCGGTTAATGAATATATCTTACATGTGCAGAACAGTGTCTAGCACATAGTAAATGATTGATAAATGCTTAAAAGACTGCATGAATGTGTGTGTGTGTGTGTATGAGTTATAATTGTGTGACTTGGGACTTAGGCATCTCCATGATTTCAAGTGACTTTGAAGACCAGCTTTGGTCTTTGATCTTTACCCCCTGGTGAATGCTTGACCTCAAGGAGGATTTTATTTTGAAACTGAAAGTCACTCTGTAACCTTTATTCTTATAGCTACAGAGTTTTAAAGCCCTGAAAGAGTTTTTTTTTTTTTTTTTTTTCTTTGTCATTGAGAAGTATCAAAAGCTTCAGACAGGAATAAGTCAAGTTTAGGCTTGGGTCCATAGCATGTTGAAGCCAGAAAATAAATGTTCAGGCTCTGTGACATTTTAGGAACTCTTGTTCAAAAATACTTAGTGTAGGCCTATGGTGTTGATTTCTAAGTAAGCAAGAGGAATGCCCTGTGTCCTTTCTTAATGGTGGGTTATGCTGATGGTTCAGTAAGCAAAGCTTTGAAAGAGTTGTCACAAGCTTCAGTAGGCATTCTTGCTGTGAAAAATCCAAAATATTTAGTCATGTTAAAAATAACTTTCTATGCTACAAAGAACCAGTCTTGGAATTACAATTCAGACTTTAAAATACTATAAAGTCTCATCACAATGCCTACAATTATTTTTTAAGACAGTAAAAGAAAGAGATGATCTATGTATTTCTTATTCTCTTATTTATTATTCATGATAGTGACATATCCTGAAATTACCATGTAACAGTTTTCCCTGTCCTCCCCAAAAATCTTGAAATAAAAAACTATAGTATATCACTTAAAAATATTAAATATTTGTGTGCTCAGTTGTTCTGTTGTGTCCACCTCTTTGCAACCCCATGAACTAAAGCCTACCAGGCTCCTCTGTCCATGAGATTCTCCTTGAAAAAATACTGGCTTCTGTTGCTAAATTTCTTCAGTCGTGTCCGACTCTGCGCAACCCCATAGATGGAGTACTGGAGTGGGTTGCCGTTTCCTTCTCCAGGGATTAAATATTTACTCTGTGCCAGTTAGGATACTTTATGCATACTTATTTTTTCTTCATAATAAACTATGAGATAAGCTGTCATCCCTTCTTACTAAATGCTGAGGCTTTTGTGTGTGTGCTTAGTCACTCAGTTGTGTCCAACTCTTTGCGACCCTATGGCCTATAGCCCACCAGGCTCCTTTGTTCATGGGATTCTCCAGGTAAGAACTCTGGAGTGGGTAGCCGTTTCCTTCTCCAGAGGATCTTCCCGACCCAGGGATGAACCCAGGTCTCCTGCTTTGCCAGCAGATTCTTTACCATCTGAGCGACCAGGGACGCTCACTGAGGCTTGGAAAGTATTAATTTTCCCATTTACATGGAACATCTTGTAAGCAGAATTTGAAAACAAATTCCAGTCTGTATAACTTTAAAACTCTTACTCTTTATATCACATATTAAAGACAATTTATATAAGTATCGATTTCTTGATGGCTAATGACAGTGCTTTTAATTTATTATTTATAAATTTATAAATATTTGCATTTTATTTAATGAATATATTTAAATTCTTTTGTGGCTTTTATTAACAGAAAAATATCTAATTCCCAGTTTACTTAACATATTTGGTACTATTGACTGGAAATATTTTAATTGCTTATAAGAGTTACAGTCTACAAATTTTTATGGTATTCATACTGTGGGCAAGAAGGTACTATATAAGGTATACTGTGTGCTGAAACTGATGTAAATAAAGGAAAGATGGCTCAAAGACTTTATATTTGTTTGGAAGATGAAGCATATATGCTCAATAACCTAGTTTCTGCCTATCAATAACCTGCCAGAAAAAATCCATTTTCATTTTTTACTGCTTTGATTAATTCAAAGTCACTGATTCATTAGTGTTTGCCAACCTTACCAGGGAAACTCACCCTGTGTATTTTTTTTAATATCAAAATAGCATCAGGTGGTGAATTAGTCAATGCCAGCCTATTTAGGTATCTGCTTTGCCTACTTATTCTTTTCTTTTTTATCTGCACTTTGTATTAGTGAGACAAAGACAGTGAGACTGGACTCTGTTTAGAACAGAAGACAGGGGAGGGTAGGAACTGCACACTGAAACAAGTTGCATGGAGAAGATGACCCAGTAGTATGGCATGAGAGTGAGATCTCGCCAGTGACAAAAAGGGCTATCCATCATCATCTAACACATCAAAATGTGTTAGAAGGAAAGAAGCATACTATAGCAGATGCTCAATAAAAATAAACAAATCTAATAAACATTAAATTTGCAATGTCTAGGATGACACGCTTGTCAATCAATATTTGCTGAATGAATGAGTAAATGATCAAGATGCTCAGATTATTTGGATACCAGTAGTTGTCAATAAATGATTAATTAACTTCCTGCATAGACTGTTGTGGGCTTTGATCTCTGGCATCACTGCAATTTCTGGATTGAAATGGTAAACTATACTATTCTTTAGAAGAACTGGGGGCACTCAGTGTGTGGATTTTGAATTTGAATCTGATTCCAGAACTTGTAGTATCCTTTCTCGTGGCTGCAGAAGCCAGTACCTATTTCCTCAATCAAAACAATATCTGGGGGAAAGAAATTGGACCTAATTGCCCAAGACTCTCCCTAAAGATCCATCCTGTTCTACAGGAAGAATTCCAAAATCTCTTCTTGTTCTGTTCATTTCAGTTCAGTTCAGTCGCTCAGTCATGTCCGACTTTTTGTGACCCCATGGACTGCAGCACACCAGGCCTCCCTGTCTATCACCAACTCCTGGAGTTTACTCAGACTCACGTCCATCGGGTTGGTAATGCCATCCAGCCATCTCATCCTCTGTCTTCCCCTTCTCCTCCTGCCCCCAATCCCTCCCAGCATCAGAGTCTTTTCCAATGAGTCAACTCTTTACATGAGGTGGCCAAAGTATTGGAGTTTCAGATTCAGCATCAGTCCTTCCAATGAACACCTAGGACTGATCTCCTTTAGAATGGACTGGTTGGATCTCCTTGCAGTCCAAGGGACTCTCAAGAGTCTTCTCCAATACCACAGTTCAAAAGCATCCATTCTTCAGCACTCAGCTTTCTTCACAGTCCAACTCTAACATCCATACATGAAATGAATGAAAAGTCGCTCAGTCGTGTCTGACTCTTTGCGGCCCCATAGACTGTAGCCTACCAGGCTCCTCTGTCCATGGGATTTTCCAGGCGATAGTACTGGAGTGGGTTGCCATTTCCTTCTCCAGGGGATCTTCCCAACCCAGGGCTCGAACCCGGGTCTCCCGCATTGTAGACAGATGCTTTACCATCTGAGCCACCAGGGAAGTCCATACATGACCACTGTAAAAACCATAGCTTTGACTAGATGGACCTTTGTTGACAAAGTAATGTCTCTGCTTTTGAATATGCTATCTAGGTTGGTCATAACTTTCCTTCCAAGGAGTAAGCATCTTTTAATTTCATGGCTGCAATCACAGAGTCAACTGAAATTATAAATACTAATGTTTATTGATTCATTCAGAATTTAAAAAAAAAAAACAAAAAAACAGCATGCCATTCTGTGCCTAGCTAGCAAATACACAGAAATAAACAATAGGTAGTCATTGCTGTTCAGGACTCATACTTCATCAGGGAATAAGAAGACATGTGAGCACATGCATGGGTTGCAATCTGATCAAGTGTCTGTCATAATAAAAATGTGAAATAATAGGAATTAGAAGGTAAAGGGCAGAAAACATGGAAATATGAACTAGCACAGATAATTGTGAGAACTGAATGACACAAGTATTAAAGGTCACATCAAGTGGATAAAGCTAGAAAATGAGTCAAGCTGCATAGCATATAGGATCTTCTGTGACTTGCAGAATTTTTTTCCATAAAAGCTTGGAGAAGTCTTGGAAGTTTTTAAGCAGAGAGTGGTATGGCGAGATTATTCTTTGAAACAGTGATTCCCAACCTTTTTGGCATCTGGGACCTGTTTTGTGGAAGACAATGTTTCCATGGGATGGGGGGAAAGGGCGGCTTTCAGATGATTCAAGTGGATTACATTTATTGTGCACTTTCTTCCTATTATTATTACATCAGCTCCGCCTCAGATCATCAGGTATTAGATGCTCTGCTTTAAAAGGATGGTCTTGTAAGTAAAGCTCAAAGCAAGGGAACTGGTTAGGAGTCTACGTGGTAATCCAGGCAAGAGATGATTATTACGTAAACTAGGTCCTCTGTGGGCAGATAAAGAGAAAACCAGTTCAAGGAAGGTAAAAGAGGTAGACTCCTCCAGACTGGGAGAGCACTTGGGCTGGTGCTTGCTTGTCCATGACCTTGGCGAGGTTCGGTGACCTCTTGCTGGTTAGGTCTGATTTCCCCCAGCTGTGAAAGAGCCCCACTCCGCATTTATTGGTAATGGTAGAGAAGATTAGATGGGAAGGTAAGAATGATTCTCAAGTTGCCAGCTTGGTTTACCCGGTGCATTTTGTGTTCTTTTCTGTGTTTGTGTGTGTTTTGATTGCCTAACATAGTACTTGGCACTGAAGCACAATAATACACATCTTAAAGAAACATCTAAAAATAACATCTATCACATTTAGAATCCCTACAAGATGTTTATTCACGTGTCATTTAATTTCATTATCATTTCGCAGACTGCGTCATTCAAGGACACGTGTCTAGATGGAGCTGGAATATAAACCCACATCTGCCAGGCCTTGGTGCACGTGTCGTTACCATTCTGCTGACTGAAAAGAATGGATACAGGGATGATGAATCTCATGGTGGGAGAAAATTTAGGGCTGGATCAGTTAGGAAGCTCAACCTTGTAAATAGTATACCAAATATTTGGTAGCTTTGGCTATGATTTATTGTCAGTTTCACAGCTAAATGAAGGAAAGGGGGTGGAAAAAAGAAACTTATTGTTGAAATCTAAATGATAAAGAACGTTTTTGGTACATGATACTTGGGTAAACGTGACTAATTGCCAAGGCATTTGTTATTATAGCTAACCTAGACTCTCGGGGCTGGGCGTTATTCTAGCTAACCTAGACTCTCGGTGCTGGGCTGAACACATGTTCTCTTTTATAGTCCTTATTGAAATAGTCAGTATCCTGCATCATGGCATTTCCTAGTTTTGGAATCTGTTACTAAGACAGAGACATACACATCATATAAAATATTACCTGGTGTGATGCTTCCCAGATAATGGCAGTTGCTGAAGACTATTTTTTATATTTCTTGGTTTGGGCCATTTTGACTTTCTAGACTAAATGGCTGTGAATCTCACTGAGTTTGATCACATCACCTTAAGACTGACTTTGGTATTTTCTCCCTGACTTTTACCCCTGGTTTTCACTCTCATCCACTTTGCACTTATTTTTATCACCAGTGTTGTGTTTGGCAACAAACTTTCCGGAAATCAAGGAGAGGCAGGGCAGCAGTCAGTTGTTTCCTTTCTTCTGGGGAGGGTGTTCTATGCCTGGCACTTCTAGGCAACCTTGAAAACAAAAGTCTGTTCTCAGGGTATTTATTGGTTAGATTTGCTAAGATTAGTCTCAGGCGTTGTTAGTAGTTTAAAGTTTTCTTCTTTAAAAAGAGAGAGTGAGACACAGAGAGAAAAAATGAAGACCTTTACTTTAAAGCTATGTAATTAGATTAAGTGCTGTATTTTTTTTCAGATTTCAATATGCTATTTTATATTCAGGCAGGGAAGACTATTCCTAAGATGACACTCTTAAAAGTCAGTAAATAATATGTTGTGCTTCACAAACACAAGAGCAGTGGACTCTGTTTCCTTCTTTTTGGTTTTGTTTTGAATGGTTTTGAAAGAAACGTGAATTCACAGAATGCTGGTTTCCTTTCTGTGGATGATTCCCTGGGTTTTGTTTTTGTTGTTTTCTAAATAATAATACAGCTTTGCTGTAGATAAATAGATAGGTACACCTATATTTTCTCCTGGACATTTGGACATTTCTTAGAAACTGGCTAAAGTTTATCATTTGCTTTTGTTAGTATTTTCAAAAGAGGTCAAAGTTTGTTTTGAATTTCTTTTACAAAAATATATAGAGAATGATCTTTAATAAGCTGATAATTGAACCATTAAAGGAAAGAACTCCTATATTTAATTTAAATATTTTAGTAAGCATTCTCTTGTTTAATTTAGTTTTAATTGCATTATTAATTGTCATGAACAAGATATTCCTAGGGAAAAAGCTGAGAAGCTCATCTAATTTCAGCTTTTACTGCTTTGAATGATAAAGTGCCTTTGATTTGGTGCTGAGCCAAGAGGGCTTGATTGATAATATCTGTCTCAGATGTCACCCTGGGAGAAAAGAATAAAACCTCAGTAGACTTGGTGCATTGCAGCTGTCTCCGCTGCTCCAATTTCTCTGCCCCATTGACGTCATTGCGAGGTTTCAAACTAGTCCATGGTGTCTCATATACCTGCAGAAAAATGAAATGAAGGAACAGAAAAACACTGATTCAGAACCCAGCCCTCACTCCAAAGACATAGCTGTTGTATTTTCTCAAATGATGGGCAGACTTTTTTCTCCTTCCCTGCATTAAAAAAAAAAAATGATTAAAATGTCATCAGCTATCCAGAAATGTGGAAAAGCCTCAGATAAGGAATGTGAGTTGGATAAGCCCTTCTAAAATCAGATTATGTCTCAATGAGCCACATTTGTCCAGGGTTCTCGGCTATAACCTGCATCCAGTTTGTCTCTACCATCGTGGATATCTAAAGCAGAAAGTGACCTAGGAAATGGCTTTCCTTGGGGGCAAGACTGATCTAATTGCCCAGGCTAGTTCCAGTACCCTGTCCTCTGGTCTCTCTTTATACATAGTCTTTTGTGTTGAATTCTAAATGAGGGGTGCCCAAAGATCATGATATGAGCACAGAGTAGAGCTACTGTATTTTCTAAGGAAAATGACAGACTCTCATTGTTATATTTTTTTTAATGAATATATCAAGGAGAAAATATACAAGAGGAAGTTCAGTTCAGTTCAGTCGCTCAGTCGTGTCCGACTCTTTGCAACCCCATGAATCACAGCACGCCAGGCCTCCCTGTCCATCACCATCTCCCAGAGTTCACTCAGACTCACGTCCATTGAGTCCGTGATGCCATCCAGCCATCTCATCCTCGGTCGTCCCCTTCTTCTCCTGCCCCCAGTCCCTCCCAGCAGCAGAGTCTTTTCCAACGAGTCAACTCTTCGCATGAGGTGGCCAAAGTACTGGAGTTAGAGGACAAAAAATAACTCTTTGGCAATTTTAAAGCTGGTTTGTCAGCTTAAAACAGTAAATATATGATAACTCTAAGCCTCAAAATAATTTATTATAGGGTATCTTTTCTACATGCTGTAACATAGCAACTTAGTGACCTGGCTGAGCATTAATGTTAAAAATATGTGTCCAAATGCTGATTTGTTTCTTCTGTTGGCCAGTTGGACTGCTGGCAGAAGGCAAATGCTCTCCATTTCCCTTACTAGGCACACCTGTCCTCCTCCACCAGGAATGGCAAAGCAGGACTCACAAGCACCAGAAGTTTCCATTTTGTAAAGAGTCAGACACAAGAAAAATGGAAGGACTGTTTTGTGAACTTCAAATGTTATATAGAGACTCAGTTGTTTTTCCAACTGCATGCCATGCAGTTTGTCCTTCCATTTTTCATTTTAAGTCTGACAGACAACACTGTGAGGTTAATAATATTCAGTTCAGTTCAGTCACTCAGTTGTGTCTGATTCTTTGCGACCCCATGGACTTGAGCACACCAGGCCTCCCTGTCATCACCAACTCCCAGAGTTTACTCAAACTCATATCCATTGAGTCAGTGATGCCATCCAACCATCTCATCCTCTGTCGTCCCCTTCTTGTCCTGCTTTCGATCTTTCCCAGCATCAGGGTCTTTTCCAGTAAGTCATCTCTTCACATCAGGTGGCCAAAGTATTGGACTTTCAACTTCAACATTAGTCCTTTCAGTGAATATTTAGGACTGATTTCCTTTAAGATTGACTGGTTGGATCTCCTTGCTGTACAAGGGACTTTCAAGAGTCTTCTCCAACACCACAGTTCAAAAGCATCAATTCTTCAGCCCTCAGCTTTCTTTATAGTACAACTCTCACATCCATACATGACTACTGGAAAAAACATAGCCTTGACTAGATGGACTTTTCTTGCCAAAGTAATGACTCTGCTTTTTAATATGCTGTCTAGGTTGGTCATAACTTTCCTTCCAAGGAGCAAGGGTCTTTTAATTTCATGGCTTCAGTCACCATCTGCAGTGATTTTGGAGCCAAAAAAAGAAACTCTGCCACTGTTTCCACTGTTTCTCCATATTTGCCATGAAGTGATGGGACCGGATGCCATGAACTTTGTTTTCTTAATGTTGAGCTTTAAGCCAACTTTTTCACTCTCTTCTTCACTTTCATCAAGAAGCTCTTTAGTTCTTCTTCACTTTCTGCCATAAGGGTGGTGTCATCTGCATATCTGAGGTTATTGATATTTCTCCTGGCAATCTTGATCCCAGCTTGTGCTTTGCTTCATCTAGCCCAGCGTTTCTCATGATGTACTCTGCATATAAGTAAAATAAGCAGGGTGACGATATACAGCCTTGACATACTCCTTTTCCTAATTGAAACCAGTCTGTTGTTCCATATCCAGTTCTAACTGTTGCTTCCTGACCTGCATACAGATTTCTCAAGAGGCAGGTCAGGTGGTCTGGTATTCCCATCTCTTTCCAAATTTTCCACAGTTTATTGTGATCCGCACAGTCAAAGGCTTTGGCATAGTCAATAAAGCAGGAATAGATGTTTTTTCTAGAACTCTTTTGTTTTTTCAATGATCCAGTGGATGTTGGCAATTTGATCTCTGGTTCCTCTGCCTTTTTTAAATCCAGCATAATAATATAGTTGGCATCACGTTATAGATGAGGAGACAGCTTCAACCAGGTTAAAAGGAAAAATATAAGAATCTTTCCTGAGCTACTCATCTTGTAAAAGGCAAGGCTGAGATTGAAATCCCAATTTTTGAAATTCTACCTTCATCTTCTGCTTTCCTTGTTATATGTGCAATGAGGTAGCAGTTTTTGATCCTATGGTGTCACTGCTGAAATCTCTTCAACTTGGCAGGTATATATTGACCATTTAGGGCTTCCCAGGTGGCACTAGTGGTAAAGAACCTGCCTGCCTATGTAGGATACTTAAGACACATGGGTTTAGTTCCTGGGTTGGGAAGATTCCCTGGAGGAGAACACTGCAACCCACTCCAGTTTTCTTGCTGTGGTCCCATTACAGAAGAGTCTGGCAGGCTATGGTTAACTGGGTCGCAAAGAGTCAGACACAATTTAAGTGACTTAGCATGAATGCATTGACGATTTACCTTTTGTTTAAGGTAGAATTTATGCGAAACATAATTGTTGGCCTTAGGGAACTTAGAATATTGAGCATAAGACATGGATCCACATATTACTAGGCAAAATAAGATAGATGTATAAGACGAAGTGATGTTATCTGATCAGTGTATCTGGAATGAAGTAGCCTTTCACATAAATACCAAAAAATATGATATTTCCATAGATAAAGTTGGTGAGTGTGGCCATGTGGCCCAAGGGACCTGCATGAACAGAGTCAAACAGTCAAGATGGTCTGAGGATTGACAGGAATGATACAAAGAGTCTTATTTTGCAACTGAAGGGTGGGATCTCATCAAAGTCCAGTTGGAATCATTAGTGATATACTTTAAATACCAGGGTGAGGAGTTTGTAATAATAAGGAGAAACTTGAATGCTCACTGGGCTGGAGGAAGCACAAGCTGGAATCAAGATTGCTGTGAGAAATATCAATAACCTCAGATATGCAGATGACACCGTGCTTATGGCAGAAAGCGAAGAACTAAAGAGCCTCTTGATGAAAGTGAAAGAGGAGAGTGAAAAAGTTCGCTTAAAGCCCAACATTCAGAAAACTAAGCTCATGGCATCTGGTCCCATCACTTCATAGCAAATAGATGGGGAAACAGTGGCTGACTTTATTTTCCTGGGCTCCAAAATCACTGCAGATGGTGATTACAGCCATGAAATTAAAAGACACTTACTCCTTGGAAGGAAAGTTATGACCAACCTAGACAGCATATTAAAAAGCAGAGACATTACTTTGTCAACAAAGGTCCATCTAGTCAAGGCTATGTTTTTTCCAGTAGTCATGTATGGATGTGAGAGTTGGACTATAAAGAAAGCTGAGTGCCAAAGAATTGATGCTTTTGAACTGTGGTGTTGGAGAAGACTCTTGAGAGTTCCTTTAACTGCAAGAAGATACAACCAGTCCATCTTAAGGGAAATCAGTCCTGAATATTCATTGGAAGGACTGATGCTGAAGCTGAAACTCCAATATTCTGGTCACCTGATTGGAAGAGCTGACTCATTTGAAAAGACCCTGATGCTGGGAAAGATTGAGGGCAGGAGGAGAAGGGGATGACAGAGGATGAGATGGTTGGATGGCATCACCGACTTAATGGACATGAGTTTGAGTATATTCGGGGAGTTGGCAATGGACAGGGAGGCCTGGCATGCTGTGATCATGGGGTCACAAAGAGTCGTATACGACTGATGACTGAACTGATACTGATACTGATATCTGAATGGTCTAGTGATTTTCCCCACTATCTTCAATTTAAGTCTGAATTTGGCATTAAGGAGTTCATGATCTGAGCCACAGTCCACTCCCAGTCTTGTTTTTGTTGACTGTATAGAGTTTTTCCATCTTTAATAACAAAGAGTATAATCAATCTGATTTTGGTGTTGGCCATCTGGTGATGTCCATGTGTAGAGGCTTCTCTTGTGTTTTTGGAAGAGGATGTTTGCTATGACCAGTACGTTCTCTTGGCAAAACTCTATTAGCCTTTGTCCTGCTTCATTCTGTACTGCTGCTGCTGCTGCTAAGTTGCTTCAGTCATGTCCGACTCTGTGTGACCCCACAGACGGCAGCCACCAGGCTCCCCCATCCCTGGGATTCTCCAGGCAAGAACACTGGAGTAGGTTGCCATTTCCTTCTCCAATGCATGAAAGTGAAAAGTGAAAGTGAAGTCGCTCAGTTGTGCCCGACTCTTAGCGACCCCATGGACTGCAGCCTACCAGGCTCCTCTGTCCATGGGATTTTCCAGGCAAGAGTGCTGGAGTGGGGTGCCATTGCCTTCTCCATCATTCTGTACTCTAAGGCCAAATTTGCCTGTTACTCTAGGTGTTTCTTGACTTCCTACTTTTTCATTCTAGTCCCTTATAATGAAAAAGACATCTTTT
>SJYX01022041.1:130528-155403 GCA_006410675.1 Oreotragus oreotragus
TCCACTGTATAATCATAAGGAATCTGATTTAGGTCATACCTGAATGGTCTAGTGGTTTTCCCTACTTTCTTCAATTTAAGTCTGAATTTGGCAATAAGGAGTTCATGATCTGAGCCACAGTCCGCTCCCAGTCTTGTTTTTGTTGACTGTATAGAGTTTTTCCATCTTTAATAACAAAGAGTATAATCAATCTGATTTTGGTGTTGGCCATCTGGTGATGTCCATGTGTAGAGGCTTCTCTTGTGTTTTTGGAAGAGGATGTTTGCTATGACCAGTACGTTCTCTTGGCAAAACTCTATTAGCCTTTGTCCTGCTTCATTCTGTACTGCTGCTGCTGCTGCTAAGTTGCTTCAGTCATGTCCGACTCTGTGTGACCCCACAGACGGCAGCCACCAGGCTCCCCCATCCCTGGGATTCTCCAGGCAAGAACACTGGAGTAGGTTGCCATTTCCTTCTCCAATGCATGAAAGTGAAAAGTGAAAGTGAAGTCGCTCAGTTGTGCCCGACTCTTAGCGACCCCATGGACTGCAGCCTACCAGGCTCCTCTGTCCATGGGATTTTCCAGGCAAGAGTGCTGGAGTGGGGTGCCATTGCCTTCTCCATCATTCTGTACTCTAAGGCCAAATTTGCCTGTTACTCTAGGTGTTTCTTGACTTCCTACTTTTTCATTCTAGTCCCTTATAATGAAAAAGACATCTTTTGGGGGTGTCAGTTCTAAAAGGTCCTGTAGGTCTTCATAGAACCGTTCAACTTCAGCTTCTTCAGCAATACTGGTCAGGGCATAGACTTGGATTACTGTGATATTGAATGGTTTGCCTTGTTAATGAACGGATCATTCTGTCGTTTTTGAGACTGCATCCAAGTACTGTATTTTGGATTCTTATTGACTATGATGACTACTCCATTTCTTCTAACAATCAATTACTACATAAATATAATCGATATTATCAAGTTGTTTTTTATTCTGATAAAGGATTTCCCTGGTGGCTCAGTGGTAAAAGATCCATCTGCTAATGCAGGAGACATAGGAGATGAGGGTTTGATTCCTAGGTCAGGAAGATCCCCTGGAGGAGGAAATGGCAATCCACTCCAGTATTCTGACCTGGAACACACTATGGACAGAGAAGCCTGGTGGGCTACAGTCCATGGGGTTGCAAAGAGTCCGATATGACTTAGCCACTGAGTATGCACACATGCATCTTCTTCGAGGTTATTTAGATGAGAGAGCATAGGTGATTGTCCTACATATCTAAAAGTCTCAGAACTTGTTTATACTGCTGATCTGTGGGTTGTATTAATATTAAAGTAAGATGTTTTTACCATCTGTACTTAAAAATTAGCAGACATTAAGACTCTTACCTCATATCCAAGCAAATGTGAACCATATAATTAGGTTATTATCCATTCAATAGAAACCTGAAGATTTTAATAATGACCACCTTTAATGTCTGCCTTTTGTCAAACAGGAATCCAGATGGAAAATGAAGTGAGGAATTGAGAACATTACCTGGATAATTATCTTTGAGGAACTGTGTTAGTAAAAACAAGAGGATAATAAAATGGCTTTCTTATGTTGATAATTACCCCCCAACAAATTACAGATTTACTGAAAAAGGTTTACCCAGCAAGTAGTTACTGGTGTGCCAGGCATGGTGCCTGGAATAATTGTCTTTCTCGCTCTTTCTCAGACTCTTATATTTTGTAATCCTTTCTGTCCAACTGAATTAAGATGAAACAAATAAGAGACAAATTTGATCAGTGACTTCTTTTTGCCTATATAATTTTAGTTAAAAAAAAAGCTATTTAGGGATCATGAACCTCCATTGTCTTGTTGCTTAAAATTTAGACTCAACTGATATAACGGAATTTTCTGACAAGCCTTTCCAAATTCTTCCCACCACTCTTCCCAGTTCCCCCCATCCTCTCAACCTGTACTGTCCTTTCTGCTCTCTTTGCCATGTCACATTGTATTTATCTATTTGTTTCTTTTAACTCTAGACCGTGAAACCCTGGCGGAGCACATAGCTGTTTCCTTCATTCTTATATCCACGGCACTTAGTAGAGCCTCTGACATAAATTAGCTCCACGGGAAATGCAGAAATTGTCAGTTAAATTGAACTTTTGACCCTGAAGACGTGGATTTCATGGCTTTAGGACAGAGGAGAGGTGATTTTCCTAAGAGAGAGCTCTTTTATATCTGTTATGCCTAATGGAAAGGCTGTGTCTCTCATCTCTCAGGGTAACTTTCTGAGTGTTGAAGTGTATGGGAATAATAATAATAGTAACAACAACGATAACAATAGCACCTGTAGTTTACTGACCTCTTAGTGTTTGCAAGGCCTGTACTAAGCTTTTAACACATTATAATAATATCTTGGTCAACTTAGGTATATCTTCATTTTACAGAAGGGAAACAGGTTAAATTACTTGTCCAAGGCCACAGAAATATTAGCTGTTGGAAAGTTAAGATTAACCTGTTTTTCTGCCTCTAAAGCCTGCTCTTAAAGGGGGAAATTGGCAAGTGAGCATCAATCAAATCCATTTAAAAATATATGGATTTGATATGAATTTTATAGAATATGGTAATTACATATGAATGGAATGATTTACATATATCTGTCAGTGCAAGAAGATACATGATTTTTTTTAATTTATTTATATTGAAGTATAGTTGGTTATGTTGTATTAGTTTCAGGTATATAGCAAAGTGATTCAATACATGTATATATTCTTTTTCAAATTCTTTTCCCACTTAGGTTATTACAGAATATTGAGCAGAGTTCCCTTTACTGTACAGTAGGTCCTTGTAGGCTATCTATTTTAAATATAGTATGTATACATGTCAATCTCAAACTCCCAATCCATCCCCCCACAAAGAGAAAAATCAGATGTTTCCACACAGAGGAATTTCAAGTTGTCTTGTCTTTTAGCATCTGGATATATTTAGAAGCATGATTGTTTTTAAACTTTCCTTTGGTTCTTTCGGATTTCCTTGATGGCTCAGACAGTAAAGCGTCTGTCTACAGTGCAGGAGACCTGGGTTCGATCCCTGGGTTGGGAAGATCCCCTGGAGAAGGAAATGGCAATCCACTCCAGTACTATTGCCTGGAAAATCCCATGGACAGAGGAGCCTGGTAGGCTACAGTCCATGGGGTCGCAAAGAGTCGGACACGACTGAGTGACTTCACTTTCCTTTCCTTTGGTTCTTTCAAGATGAAAAATATGCTTTTAAAAACAGACACAAAGTGAGTCAAAAGACTTGAATTCTGATCTCACTTTGTATTCTGCTAGTCTGTATGATCCTGCACTAATGAATTAAAGAGTCTGATTCTGTTTCTTTGCTGTTGAATAAATGAACTGGGTGGTGTCATACCTTGGATTCATCGTATCCCATATCTTCCTCTGCCATGCTTGGCCTGCTTCTTAGCAACCTCTGAAACTCAATAGCAACTTAATTTGGTGAGAAAAAACTTGTGGGGATATTTTTAAGGAGGATATTATTATCTCAGAGCTTTATAATGATAATTTCCACAGGGTTCTCCATGGTTTGGGGTGGAAATGAAATAATGGATGAGTATGACAACATTTTATTAAATATTAGCACTTGCCTACATTAGGCATTTTAACCCTCATAAAAAATGATCAAAACAACTTTAAATTGTTTGTAGCTGACATTTGAAGGATTACTGTTTATATGGAACTATTAGCAAAATGAAAGGGAGTCTTTGTATTCTGCTAGTCTGTATGATCCTGCACTAATGAATTAAAGAGTCTGATTCTGTTTCTTTGCTGTTGAATAAATGAACTGGGTGGTGTCATACCTTGGATTCATCGTATCCCATATCTTCCTCTGCTATGCTTGGCCTGCTTCTTAGCAACCTCTGAAACTCAATAGCAACTTAATTTGGTGAGAAAAAACTTGTGGGGATATTTTTAAGGAGGATATTATTATCTCAGAGCTTTATAATGATAATTTCCACAGGGTTCTCCATGGTTTGGGGTGGAAATGAAATAATGGATGAGTATGACAACATTTTATTAAATATTAGCACTTGCCTACATTAGGCATTTTAACCCTCATAAAAAATGATCAAAACAACTTTAAATTGTTTGTAGCTGACATTTGAAGGATTACTGTTTATATGGAACTATTAGCAAAATGAAAGGGAGACTTTAGGTACTGTAACTTGAGCATCAAATGGTCTTTTGCCACAAAAAGATGTTTTCAGGTGCTGAAATCATCATAGTGATAGAGTTATTATGCTGAAAAGAACTTTGAGGAGCCATCTATCTGGTTCACCTTTCTGCCTGGGGCCATGTCACATTTGAGCTATAAAAAGAGATTATAAATCATTTTTGTTTTTAAGGGAAATTCCATAACTTCCCCTGGTATCCTTCTCCAGTAACTGACAATCTTACTTGTCAGCAAATCGTTTTTTAGAACTAACCTAAATCCCCAGGGCTTCAGTTTGAATTCATTTTCTTCCAGTCTTAGAGGTAAAACACAGCTGGTGTAATAACTCCTCATGTACATGAAGACTGTTATCAAGATGCTATTCTGCTCTCATCTGAAAGCCAAATTCCTTCAACCTTTTTTCATAAGTTCTTTTGCCTAACCCTTAACCACCTTCCTTTTGCGCATGTAAGCTCTCCCCAAGTCTTAATCTTCTTAGTTGTGAGTCCCAGGGTAATATATAATCGCATATTTAGCATTTATACCTTGGGAATTGCTTAGCTGAAAGTCATACATGAACTTGATAATTTGGATTCTGTTTCTAGTTAAGCTAACATATACTGAAAACTTTTCCTTTTAACATTCGAAAGGCAAAGTATTATATTAAAGGCTACAGAAATTACAAGGGTGCACATTGCCTTAAAAATCTCAGATTTACAAAAACCATAAACTAAAAACTAATAAATTGAGAGACTGTTAAAAAAAAAAAAAAAGTTTTGGCCATTTCCCCCACATCTGTATTCCCAAGCTAATAGAAGTTTGATGTAGTATAAGAATAAACTGTGGTATCAACTTCAATCTCAGTTCCGGATGTAACTGGATTCAATGGGCAAGTATATTCTAACTTACAAGATCTACTTACCTAGTATGTTACATATGATGATAATAATAAAAAGAGTGAATTCCCTGAAGGCCCAGACTGTTGCTTTTTTTTTTTTTTTTCCTGGATCTCTCAGGCCTAGTCCAATTCATATTACTGACTAATGGTCACTTAATGTTTGAATTTTATTTGCAAAATAGTTGCTAATGAGAATTAAATGAGATATATATATATGAAACTATTTTGTCAACTATTGAACTCTATATAACAGTGAGTCATTACTATTAATTTTTTTTCTAAAATTCAACTAAACTNCTGGATCTCTCAGGCCTAGTCCAATTCATATTACTGACTAATGGTCACTTAATGTTTGAATTTTATTTGCAAAAGAGTTGCTAATGAGAATTAAATGAGATATATATATATGAAACTATTTTGTCAACTATTGAACTCTATATAACAGTGAGTCATTACTATTAATTTTTTTTCTAAAATTCAACTAAACTGATTTGTACTCATCTTTTCAAAACATTTCTGCTATCTGTTGTGTATCTTATAAAAATTTGATAAAGATGTGTTTCCTGAAATGAACAATCAATAGTGCACAGCCCATTGGTTGGAGTTTAACCCTCAGTCTCTTCTAATGAGAAATCTGAAAATGACAAATGAACTCAAAATGTGACTAAGGTGGCCCCCTGTAGTCAATCCAGTCACCCTTGCACCAGAACAGAGCTATCCTGAAAAATGTATAGTTTTCTAGGGGTCCCAAGATCACTTCCCAGGTGGCTTAATGGTAAAGAATCCACCTGCCAACCCAGGAGCTGCAGGAGATGCGGGTTCGATCTCTGGGTCGGGGAGATTCCCTGGAGAAGGAAATGGCAACCCACTCCAATAATTTTGCCTGGGAAACCCCATGGACAGAGGAGCCTGGTGGACTATAGTATAGGGGGTCGCAAAAGTTGTCCATGACCTTCTGTACATTCCCTGTGTAGGAAAAATATTAGCGATATCATTGACAAAATCACCTAAAGGTTTAAATAACACTGCATTGTTTATTAACAGCATTAAAGGAGTCTTTTAGGTGCTTCACCTTCTTCTATGGGGAATGTTGACAGAAGACCAGAGGATTCATATAGGGAAATTTTTAATGTCAGAGACATAATTTGATCTTTCTAAAGAACAACTTCCTCTATCTTTATACTTCACTTACAAACATTTGACTCAACAAGCTTGTGCTTAGAAATCAAAGTGGTTCAGGTTGAGATCCTAGTTCTGCTGTGTAAGTAGACTCTTGGCAAAATTACCCAGATCTCTAATCTGTTTTCTTTTCTGTAAAATGAGAAATACGTTACCAAGTTCTTAAGTCTTCTGGAACTATTGGATCTTGGGGAATTTCATTACCTTCTTCCCTTCTGTTATCCTTCTCCTTTGTCTGTCTGGTTAGTAAGAATTGGTTAATTAATGTGACTTATAAAACTAGTACATTCAATGGATGTTAAGAGACTCCTGCAACAAGAGGCTGAACTTTGATAAAGCATTTTATTGAATTTTTTTCCCAAGAAGGATAGTGATCACTTGATANAACTATTGGATCTTGGGGAATTTCATTACCTTCTTCCCTTCTGTTATCCTTCTCCTTTGTCTGTCTGGTTAGTAAGAATTGGTTAATTAATGTGACTTATAAAACTAGTACATTCAATGGATGTTAAGAGACTCCTGCAACAAGAGGCTGAACTTTGATAAAGCATTTTATTGAATTTTTTTCCCAAGAAGGATAGTGATCACTTGATAATGACACAAAGCCATGAAGCTCCAGGAATATGTTCTTTTTTGAGGAACTAAGTTAAAAAAAATTATAACTTTAGAAGTGAAGATTGATTACAGCCTCAAAGCCAAACAATATGGGGAAAAAATTCTTGACTAGGAATCAGGAGGCCTGCATTTGGAGCCAGCTCTGCCACAAATTAGATAACCTTGGACAAGTCACTTTTTTTTTTTAAACTGGATCTTAATTACTTCATCTTTGAAATGAGAGAATTATATCCAAGGCCTTCCTGTATCAACAGCCTGCTGCTGCTTCTAAGTCGCTTCAGTCGTGTCCGACTCTGTGCGACCCCAGAGACGGCAGCCCACCAGGCTCCCCGGTCCCTGGGATTCTCCAGGCAAAAACACTGGAGTGGGTTGCCATTTCCTTCTCCAATGCACGAAAGTGAAAAGTGAAAGTGAAGTTGCTCAGTCGTGTCCAACTCTTAGCGACCCTATGGACTGCAGCCTACTAGGCTCCTCCGTCCATGGGATTTTCCAGGCAAGAGTACTGGAGTGGGGTGCTATTGCCTTCCCCAGTCAAGAGCCTAGGTACTGAGATTAAGACATTGTTACTCTTTCAAAGAGATATTGCCTAGAGCACTAAAGAGCTGAGGGTTGTTTTGCCATCACGACTTCAGACATGAAGGACTTCTGCAAAGTGGCATGTCCCTTAGGCCGGCACATCTCTGTAGGGAAATTTCAGGTGCCCCAGTCTGAGCATGAGAAGATTCTGTAGGCAGTCTGTCCCCTCANTCTGCAAAGTGGCATGTCCCTTAGGCCGGCACATCTCTGTAGGGAAATTTCAGGTGCCCCAGTCTGAGCATGAGAAGATTCTGTAGGCAGTCTGTCCCCTCACATTTGTTTTTTACATGAAGATTGTACTATTTTGATTGGTAAGAAAGCTTCTCACTAGTCAGAAATGTAGAAAGAACAATAACAACAAAAAGAACACTAAGCAGGAGTTCCAGGTAAAGAAAATGACAGAAAGAGGTTGAGAACCATATAAATCTGAAATCAGAAAAATAATTACTCTGCTGAAGCAAATGTCAGAGACTGAAGTCTGAACCCACTTTTTTTGTTGCTGCAGTCTCTATTGAACACTCTCGGTAATTTAATGTTCATGGAGCTGGAAGGATATAGATATTTGTGACTCTCCCACTTATGGCCTAAGTTAGGTCTCTTTATTTGGAATAAAAAATAAATTTGAAAATTGTGTTTTTATTCTTTCTTCATATTCTTCACACTTGAAAACGGATTGTGTCTAATTGTATGCTTGGCCTAGAACCATAGTTTTGGCCATAACAGATGATAAATCAACTCATTTCACCCATCCAAAGAAGCAAGATAATTTATAGATGTTAATATCTCAGAGCTAGCAGCTTTCTTTCCTCCTGGTAAAGAGGGCAAGAAAATCAGCCAGACACACATCATGTTTATTGCTTTATAAGCAGAATATTCAGGAATGGTATTTCTCACAGTAAAAATTGAATTGAAATATCCCACAGATATGCCACCTAAACTACAGTGAGGAAACTGTCTTTGCTCTTTTCCTGTTGCTGATGAGGAAGGATACAAAACCTGAAGAGCTTTGGTTTCTTCAGAATCTGTTGCTTATGACTTGGAGTTCATATTTTGTATAAATTTATTTTTTTTCACTCAAAAGAGCCAAATAAAGAAAAAACTAAAACTTAAGATTAAGGTAAACAAGAAATACATAGACAACATTTGGAATTCCTAGCTGCTCATCCTGAAAGTATTCAAAATGCACTAGCATTCAATTTGAGAAGGAAAAGGAAGACCCTGCTGCTGTATATTTCTGTTCAAAATTTACTGCTGTTACACTGGAAGAGGAAGGAACAGGCTTCTGTTAGGTTGGCAAGTTAGTGTGCTTGAATGGAATCAAGAGAAGTGGGCCAAGGAAATCACACTGCTTTTGGTACTTTTCTTTGCAGAGAGCTTTTTTGGACCAAGTCCACAACTGCTACAGTAAGTACTCACTTACGAGAAGAAAGAGAGTGGAGACCAAGTAGGCTGTGGCTTTGTATTAATACACTATTAATGTTACTATCCTTAATTCGAATCTAGAGACCTAGTAACAAACCAAATGTCTAATATCTAAAGCCTCAGGCCCCTTTCCTAGTGAGTCTTGAGTGTAGAGGTCATTAATTAAACCGTATGCAAAAATCCACTCTTCTGAGTGATTGCAAAATAGTTGCTGTTAGAGTTCTGTATCTTAACTTTACACTCACTTATCATGGTATTATTATTAATTTCTCTATTTTACATATGAAAGAAGCATAAACGTCATACAACTAGTAAATGGCCCTTTCCAGGCACAGTTTCAAATCCTATTTTCTTGCATCCATGCTCTGTTGCCTTCCCTGTTATTTTTCTACATTCAGATAGGCTGACTAAGGACTTCCCAGGCAGTTCAGTGGTTGAAGACTCTGCACTTTCAGTGCATCAGGGAAGTGGGTTTGATCCCTGATCAAAGAACTAAGACCCCACATTCTTCATGGCATGGTCAAAAAGAGAAATAGAGAGCCTGAGTGACTCTGTTCTTCAAGACACAATAATAATTAATATTTATCCTCCTGCTGGGATCTTTTTAGACACATACAGTGACTGCAGGGGCAAAGGGGGAAGGTGAGAAAGGGAGCTGAAGCACCCTATTAGGAATCAGTTAATCAACTGTCATCTCCCAAGGACAGTGGTCACTGGTGGCAGTAGTATAGCTTCCAAATGGTTGAGCACAGTCACTTTGCTCCCAGACCCTCCGCCATTCCTCACCATGGCCTATACTGCTTGCCACGCTCACACCTGTGTATCTTCTCGCTGGGGCCTCTTTTAATTTCTCCTTCCAATCCAGTTTCCTTCAGGGAAACTTGTAATATAGCCCATAGAAGTGAAGTCTGCTTCTGGGTTAGGTTCACAGGATCTCCCAGAAGGCTTGTGTTTCAGGATCCCTGAATGTTCAGAAACAGGAGTTGCTTGGCCTGGAACACAGATAGAACTTATGGGAGTCATGCAACCCAGCTCGCATGACAGTATCTCCCATACATAGCCCAATGAGCAGAGAATAGATGGGTTTAGTTACCCAGAGAAGAAAGTGAAGAAAGCAGGAAGAATGTAGGAGTCTTGGTCATGCTAGATGTATAATAATTTCCTCACTTAAAAAAAATTTTTGAGTGGGATAATAATAATCAATACTGTGAAATGTGGATCATTTATTATAAAGACTTTCCTTCATTTTGCCAGCAGCTGGCTTGGTTCAGCAATATGCTTGCTAGGCATCTGTTCACAGGTAAAGAGGTTGATTAGTCCCATAGCTGCGATCTGACCTAGGTAGTCCAAGCATAGCTAGAGTCTACATGGGGTATCTATAGGGCAGAGACTGAGGAATTTCAGAGACTGTGTGATCCTCCATCTCAGAGCCTGGTTTTCATTTTATCTTTGAATTTCTAGTATATGAGTCTAAAACATGTAAATTAAACTAAAGATGGGTTATAGGGCTAAATATGAGCAAGGTTCTATATTATAGCATATTTTCACTTCAGTTCAGTTCAGTCACTCAGTCGTGTTCAACTCTTTGTGACCCCATGAATCACAGCACACCAGGCCTCCCTGTCCATCACCATCTCCCTACATGAGTTTAAGCAAGCCCTGGGAGTTGGTGATGGACAGGGAAGCCTGGTGTGCTGCAGTCCATGGGGATGAAAAGAGTTGGGCACGACTGACTGAACAACAATGCAGATTATAAGACTGACTAAATCTTCTCCCTAGATGTTTTATCTCAAAGAAACTAGTGCAAGGTGGATGGAATAACTCAAATAAACATAAACTTAAAGGTGATTTAAAATTACATAATACTTTCATGATCATTTCTATGCTGGTTTCATAGTTCACTTCAGTTCCGTGTCTCAGTCATGTATGACACTTTGCAACCCCATGAGCTGCAGCACACCAGGCCTCCCTGTCCATCACCAACTCCCGGAGTTCACCCAAGCCCATGTCCATTGAGTCGATGATGCCATCCAACCATTTCATCCTCTGTTTTCCCTTTCTCCTCCTGCCCTCAATATTTCCCAGCATCAGGGATTTTTCAGACGAGTCAGTTCTTCACATCAGGTGGCCAAAGTACTGGAGTTTCAGCTTCAACATCAGTCCTTCCAATGAACACCCAGGACTGATCTCCTTTAGGATGGACTGGTTGGATCTCCTTGCAGTCCAAGGGATTCTCAAGAGTCTTTTCCAACACCAGAGTTCAAAAGCATCAAAATTCTTCGGCGCTCAGCTTTCTTTATAGTCCAATTCTCACATCCATACATGACTATTGGAAAAACTATCGCCTTGACTAGATGGACCTTGGTTGACAAAGTAATGTCTCTGCTTTTTAATATGCTGTCTAGGCTGGTCATAACTTTCCTTCCGAGGAGTAAGCCTCTTTTAATTTCATGGCTGCAGTTACCATCTGAAGTGATTTTGGAGCCCCCCAAAATAGTCAGCCACTGTTTCCCCATCTATTTGCCATGAAGTGATGGGACTGGATGCCATTATCTTAGTTTTCTGAATGTTGAGGTTGAAGCCAAGTTTTCACTCTCCTCTTTCGCTTTCATCAAGAGGCTCTTTAGTTCGACTTTACTTTCTGCCATAAGGGTGGTGTCATCTGCATATCTGAGGTTATTGATATTTCTCGCAGCAATCTTGATTCCAGCTTGTGCTCTCTCCAACCCAGAGCTTCTCATGATGTACTCTGCATAGAAGTTAAATAAGCAGGTGGACAATATACAGCCTTGACATTCTC
Source organism: Oreotragus oreotragus (assembly GCA_006410675.1). Taxonomy (NCBI): domain Eukaryota; kingdom Metazoa; phylum Chordata; class Mammalia; order Artiodactyla; family Bovidae; genus Oreotragus; species Oreotragus oreotragus. Next base: position 142,193 of record SJYX01022041.1, read on the forward strand.
CTTTTCCTATTTGGAACCAATCTGTTGTTCCACGCCCAGTTCTAACTGTTGCTTCCTGACCCGCATACAGGTTTCTCAAGAGGCAAGTCAAGTGGTCTGGTATTCCCATCCCTTTCAGAATTTTCCACAGTTTATTGTGATCCACACAGTCAAAGGCTTTGACATAGTCAATAAAACAGAAATAGATGTTTTTCTGGATGCTTTTTTGATGATCCAGTGGATGTTGGCAATTTGATCTCTGGTTTCTCTGCCTTTTCTAAAACCAGCTTGAACATCTGGAAGTTCAAAGTTCATGTACTGCTGAAGCCTGGCTTGGAGAATTTTGAGCATTTCTTTACTAGCATGTGANCATTATCTTAGTTTTCTGAATGTTGAGGTTGAAGCCAAGTTTTCACTCTCCTCTTTCGCTTTCATCAAGAGGCTCTTTAGTTCGACTTTACTTTCTGCCATAAGGGTGGTGTCATCTGCATATCTGAGGTTATTGATATTTCTCGCAGCAAGGCGGACAATATACAGCCTTGACGTTCTCCTTTTCCTATTTGGAACCAACCTGTTGTTCCACGCCCAGTTCTAACTGTTGCTTCCTGACCTGCATACAGGTTTCTCAAGAGGCAAGTCAAGTGGTCTGGTATTCCCATCCCTTTCAGAATTTTCCACAGTTTATTGTGATCCACACAGTCAAAGGCTTTGACATAGTCAATAAAACAGAAACGGATGTTTTTCTGGATGCTTTTTTGATGATCCAGTGGATGTTGGCAATTTGATCTCTGGTTTCTCTGCCTTTTCTAAAACCAGCTTGAACATCTGGAAGTTCAAAGTTCATGTACTGCTGAAGCCTGGCTTGGAGAATTTTGAGCATTTCTTTACTAGCATGTGAGATGAATGCAATTGTGAGGTAGTTTGAGCATTCTTTGGCATTGCCTTTCTTTAGGATTGGAATGAAGGTTTCCTAGTAAATGTTGCTGTATAAGAGAGAATTGAAATAGTAGGAAAGAGCTAAGTGAAACCAACTACTTGCAGCTACTGTTATCTGAAAAGAGGAAAGAAAAATAGAAAGGAAGAAGCTAGGAAAGAAGGAAGGAGGGAAAAGGTATGAAAACTTTTAAAAAACCAAAGACAAAATAATCCAACTAATATCTATATATTGACAGATTAATCTAGACAAATCACAACAGAAAATATTTTAACTACACTATGGGTTCTGCCTGGTGTTGGTTATCACTCAGTTCAATGTAAGAATTATATTCAGTTTACATGTACTTACTTTTCTCAATTGATATGAAACAGAATATCTTAATTCAGAATACTCTTTCAGAACATAACAACACATGAATTAAATGATAATACTTTGAGATGGTTAATGAAGTGCAGCAGGATGACACACAAAGGTATTTGGTGTGTTGGTGTGTGCATGAATCATCTAACATTTATCCATACTGATAAAATTTCATGCTAAATAGTTTAAAGGAATTGAAGGATCCTATTTCAAATATATAAAAAAATCAGTATGATAATGACAAAAATACTGGTATAAAATTACCCAATGCAAATATACCCATATGTGTTCAACATAAGTAAGTCTCATCAACATAAATTTTGCTACTGATAGCCTGGAAAGAAGGAAATCAGATGGTTTGAAAATAAAATTTATAGAAATGAAATATCAAAATATAGCACCCTTTCAAAAAGCAGATTATTTCTGTTTGTTACCTATTTTAACACTCTATTCATTAAACCTTCTATTACATCATGGGATAATATTGAATATTAAATATAACACATTTTATAGCAAATATACTGTAAAACTTGTAATGGCAAAACTGTTCTTGTTCAAGAGCAGGATCTCCATGAATTAGTGTAACATGTGGCAGAGTGAATACTCAACAAATGTCAGCAAAATTAAATTTTCCCACATTGCTAGTGATTACACAGGAATTATTATACTTTTTGTATTACTGTAGGTAAACTGTATAGTTTGATGTTTTCAATGAGGTTGGGCAATATGCCCTGATTGTCAGTATTTATAAAATTGACTTTAGATACAATGCATTTTAAGTTCTAACACCTCACAATTGGACTTCAAAATCTGCTAAGAGAGCAATAGCCTCTAATTTAACTGTTATGTGAAAACCAGAAGAGACATTAATGTACCAATTTGGCTGCAAATGGAATAAAATACAGAAAATATTTCTATCTAAAATTTGGGCTGATAGTAGTATCAAAGATTCAGATCCAACATATATAAGCTTACAATGAAGATCATCAACCCACAAGGATATTAGTCATGATAAGTGAGAGCAAAAAAATCTAAAGGTCAGTTTTAAACATTGAAATGACCAGCTACAAGCTGTAATATATGAAATATTTAATATAATACAGATGTAACTACAAAAACAACCAAATGAAAATGAGTATGCAGAGGACAAAAAGTTTTAATATGTTAATGATGAATGTTAAAAAAAAAAAAGCTTCAATGCCCAATGAATGGGTTAACATTAGATTCAGGTTAAGAGAGAATTCATGAATTGGAAAAAGATGTCAAGAATTTATTTAGAAATCAGTGGAGAGATTCAGAGTAATCTTATATATATGTGTATATATATATACACACATATATATAAGACTTTAAGAGTTATAAAGAATAGAATGAGCTCTAAAATATACAATAAACANAAAAAAAAAAAAGCTTCAATGCCCAATGAATGGGTTAACATTAGATTCAGGTTAAGAGAGAATTCATGAATTGGAAAAAGATGTCAAGAATTTATTTAGAAATCAGTGGAGAGATTCAGAGAGATTCAGAATCTTATATATATACATATATATAAGATTTTAAGAGTTAGAAAGAATAGAATGAGCTCTAAAATATACAATAAACATAACAGTTTTTTTTTTTTTCAGGTTGAAATTGGCAATTAAGTCCATGTAAAAACATAGACTTTAATCTAGTACTATGTTCACTTTGTAGAGCTAGAAAGAACATCAAAAAAAAAGAAAAAAAAAAGATGTCCAGTTCATCATAGAGGATTGGAATGCACAAGTAGGAAATCAAAAGATATCTGGAAAAACAGGCAATGTTTAGCCTTGGAGTACAAAATGAAGCAGGGAAAAGGCTAACAGAATTTTGCCAAGAAAATGCACTGGTCATAGCAAACACCTTTTTCAACAACACAAGAGACAGCTTTACACATGCACATCACCATATGGTCATACTGAAATCAGATTGATTACATTCTTTATAGCCTACAATGGAGAAGTTGTATACAGTCAGCAAAAACAAGACCTGGAGCTGATGGTTGCTCAAATCATCAGCTTCTCCTGGCAAAATTCTGGCTTAAAATAAAGAGAGTAGGGAAAACCACTAGGCCAGCCAGGTATGACTTAAATCAAATCCCCTATGACCATACAGTGGAGGTGATTAATAGATTCAAGGGATTAGATCTAGTAAACAGAATGCCTGAAAAAATATGGTCCGAAATGCTATACAGGAGGAAATAAACAAAACCATCCCAAAGCAGGAAGACAAAGTGGTTGTTTGAGGAGGCTTTACAAATGGCTGAACAAAGAAGAGAAGCTAAAAGCAAGGAAGAAAGGGAAAGGCACACCCAACTAAATGCAACGTTCCAGAAAATACCAAGGAGGGCTTCTTCAATGAGCAATGCAAAGAAATAGAGGAAAATAAGGAAGGGGAAAGACTAGAGATCTCATCAAGAAAATTGGAGATATTTCACCCAAAGATGGACACAATAAAGGACAGAAAAAATAAAGATATAATAGAAGCAGAAGAGATCAAGAAGAGATGGAAAGAATACACAGAACTGTATAAAAAAGACCTTAGTGACCTGGAGAGCTGCAATGGTGTGACTACTCACCCAGAGCCAGGTATTCTGTGTGAAGTCAAGCGGGCTTTAGGAAGAACTGCTGTCAATAAAGATAGTGGAGACAATGGAATTCCAGCAAAACCATTTAAAATCCTAAAAGATGATGCTATCAACATGCTGCACTCAATGTCAGCAAATTTGGAGAATCCAGCAGTAACCACAGTATTGGAAAAATTAGTTCCTTATACCAATTCCCAAGAAAAGCAGTATTAGAGCACACTCAAACCACCAGACAATTGTGCTCATCTTGCATGTTAGTAAGGTTATGCTCAAAATCCTGCATGCAAGGCTTTAGCATTATGTGAACCAAGAAATTCCAGATGTACAACCTGTGTTTAGATAAAGCAAAGGAACCAGAGATCAATTTGCCAACATTCGGTGGATCATAGACAAAACAAGGAAATTCCAGAAAAAACCCCATGTTTCATTCACTATGCTGAAGCTTTAGACTGTGTGGATTATAACAAATTGTGGAGAACTCTTAAGGAGATGGGATCACACCACCTTACCTGACTCCTGAGAAACCTGTATGCAGGTCAAGAAGCAACAGTTAGAACCTTGTGTAGAAAAACTGACTGGTTCTGGATTGAGAAAGGAGTATGACAAGGCTGTTTATTGTCACCTTGTTTATCTTATACAAAGACCACATCATGAAAAATGCCAAGCTGAATTTGTTACAAGCTGGCATCAAGACTGCTAGGAAAAGCATCAACTACCTCAGATATTCAGATGATGCCACTCCAATGGCAGAAAGTGAAGAGGAGCTAAAGAACCTCTTGAAGAGTGTAGAGGAGAGTGAAAAAAATCTGGCTTACAATTAACTATTAAAAAAAAAAAAAAAACTAAGATCATGGCATCCAGGCCCATCATTTCATGGCAAATAGAAGGGGAAAAGGTGGAAGCAGTCACAGATTTTCTCATCTTGGGCTCTAAAATCACTGCAGATGGTTACTACAGCCATGAAATTAGGTGACTGTTTCTTGGCAGGAAAGCTGTGACAAACCTAGACAGTGTGTTAAAAAGCAAAGACAATACTCTGCAGACAAAGGTCCGTATAGTCAAGGCTGTGGTCTTTCCAGTAGTCACGTGTAGGTGTGAGAGCTAGATCATAAAGATGGCTAAGCACCAAATAATTGGTGCTTTTGAACTGTGGTGCTGGAGAAGACTCTTAAGAGTCCCTTGGACTGCAAGGAGATCAAATCAGTCAATCTTAAAGGAAATGAACCCTGAGTACTCACTGGAAGACTGAAGCTGCAATGCTTTGGCCACATGATGTGAAGAGTGATTCATTGGAAAAGACCCTGATGTCAGGAAAGAGTGAATGCAGAAGAAGAGGGTGACACAAGATGAGATGGCTGGATGGCATCCCCGATGCAATGGACATGAACTTGGGCAAACTCTGGGAGATGATGAGGAACAAGGAAGTCTGGTGTGCTGCAGTCCCTGGGGTCGCAAAGAGTCAGACATGACTTGGTGAGTAGACAACAACAATGAAGCAAGAACTTAGCAGCGTAGCATCTTCTTGAATCTAAAGGCACCAAAGCTACTCAAGTACCAAGGAAAGTGGGGGCCACATAGCAGTTATAGCCTCTATTTCCCATTCACGTTACATATCATTCTAGTCACACAGGCCCTGATTTTTATGCCAGTGTTCCTGTAGTTCAAATAAAGGATCGTAACATTCACCATTTTGCTAACTCTTTTACTTGCAAAATAGCAATGCTAACGACAAGGAGGTCATTCTCAAGCAGGTTTCTATCAGCAAGAGCCTGATATTAACCATTCATGTATTTAATTGAAATTTCAAAAGAAATAACCTTTTTTAAAAAATGAGAAAGAAGTTAAGTTTGAAAGATAAAACAGCAAAAAAAATGCTTTATAAAACTAAATGAAGGACTAACTCAGAATTTATACAACTGTCATTATTATAAGCAAGATAAATTAAAAGAAAGGAACAGCTAGAGATATCATGAAGCCCTGAAATAAATTTTAGAGAATAAATAAATATTTTAAACAGCTAGAGGAGGAAACAATTCTCTGGAAACATTTCAGAACAATCAAATGACTATATAAGAGTGCGTCTACATCTGGGCTATTTTAATATTTTATTTAATCTACCTGTTCACCTTGATTTATAATAATTCTTGAGCTCAGGTCTGTACAGGGTCTAACTCTGTTTTACCTTGTAAAGATGGATTTTAAAATTCTGTATTAATTTTGAAATTGGTTTGTCACTTTCTAGCAAAAAAAAAGTCACTGAGGTTATTGAGGCCCTTTTTAAAGGGAGTTCGTGTAAAAAAATAAATAAATTTTAAAAAAAAATTTGTAAAACTAAGACATTTTAACAGCAAAAAAAAAAAATAAAATAAACATATTTTTAAAAGATTATTCCGGTTTGCATGTAGGGAACAGATTAGAGGGAAGAATAGAGTAGGGAGCCCAGTTTGGAGATACCACAGTGTGCAGAAGAAGGTGATGAAGCCATGATACAAAGGGTAGCACTGAGAGGGATACAAGTAAATGGCTTCAAGTTCGGTCTTGCAGTATTCAAAGAGATGGAGACTCAAGAGCATGGTTTAGGGCACTTGTGAATGTAATTCAAAAGTGATGTCGTGGGTGGAGATGTAAATTTTGAAGTCACTAGACATATAAATGAAATCTGCATGAATCAGATATCATTATACAGAAGCAGCATGAGACGGCATTATTAAATTATTGGGAAAAGAGTGTTACATGCTATTTTGGGGGATGATAAGAGGCTAAATGAATTAATCTGCAAAGTAACCTTAGAGTTGGGTTTAAAGGCATAATCATTAATAATTATAATGTTCTTTCCTTCAATCACCTCATTCTGTGAACCTATTTAATCAGTCTGGGTGTATAATAAGCCAAGATGTCATATATACCTCATTAATACCTTTTAATAAGGGTGGAAATCAGTGCTAACTGAGTTGGAAACCTGAAGTGGTAATGGGTGGGGTTGGTGGCTAATCCTTAAATTAAAAGAATCATATTAAAGATGTAAAATTGGCCTCAGCTGAGCTAAAACCACCAGGGACTGAATTACAGAATCTCTCTCTCTCTCGTGTGTGTGTGTGTGTGTGTGTCTGTGTGTGTCTGTGTGTGTCTGTGTGTGAACAATAACAGTTGGAAGCCATTCTCTGCTTCATCCAGGAAAAATAACATGCTGAAAATGCTGACTCTAACAGTTTCCCAAGATGTAAGTAAGCATTTACAGAAAAAAAAAGACTGAAAATTCAATCATTTCATAAAATAGATTCATTTCTAAAAAATTCAAGAGGAGAAAGAGACTAACCCCCTTTGACCCTTTCTAAAAAGCTGTTTATATGAGTGTCACTTGACAAGGAAGTAGAAATTATTAGCCATAAAATATTCATTCACTAAGCATAAATTATATGAGCATATCTCACATACACTATACAAATTCCTGCTTAAGGACTTCATGTGTAAACAATCCAATTAATAAAACTTACTCCAATACCTTCCCATTTCCTAAGATCCTAACAATTGTGAAGCCCATAATAAACATCATTTTTATGATCCTTCTACCTGCATATCTCATAAATGTCACCCATCATAGGAACAATCTCAAAGAGAGGGCATTCTTAATAAATAATACTCTAGGTCAGGTATTTTTCTAGTCCATTGGGCTGAAGTTCTGAGGGAAGGAAAGAAGTTTAATAGAGCTATGTTCTCTTAGACATTCATAAAGGCCAAGAATAAATCCACAATAATTATACTTTGGGGAGCTGTAAAGAAACACTTCAGTGCATATAAGGTCTACAGTTATAGGAGTGCCACTGAAATACCATTTCCTGTTTGGAGAATTATTCAGTCACAGAATCTTTCCACACAGATGTCCCCAATAAATTATGAGTGTCATACCTTGTCTTTGAGTAATATCCCTGAAAATAAGTTTAAAAATCTATGGAGGAAACTCATGGAGTTGAGGAGATAAAAAGAAAAAAAAAAAAGAAATAGGTTTGAAGGTGGATGAGTCAGCAAGGGTTATATTGATAGACAGTCTATCATTTTAACCAGAGTATTAAAAATAATGCTTATTTTGTTTCTAAAGTGTACACAAGTCTGTGTAGCATGCTGTGACACTTTCAAGAGAAGTAATAAGGTGGACCTGTCTTCTGAGAGTCTATAATTTATTTAGGAAGCCCAAAATAAGACAAAGATAAAAATTCAAAATAACATAGATTACCCTAATCTTTGAGTATGCAGCCAACTAATGGAGGTCTACTCCATAATCAACCTCTGCTAATTTCTTTATAAAAGAATCATAATTTATAGTTCTTCTGTACTGTAACATCCCCTGTTGAAATATCCAACTTCTCAGAATATCTAGAAACTGAGAATACCCATTTGGCTGATTTCTATTCATTGAAATATAAACAAAAGCATCCTACATGGGTATCAAAGCAAGCCACTATTTCAGTGATGAAAATGAGTAGATTCAGTTAGCAGCAGCATTTGGCTATTTGCTCTTTATCTTATCCCTGCCTGAAATGTAGGGCAGGCCAAGAAGACAGGATGGAAAAATGAAAGAAACCTGCTACCCCAATGGCATTGTAAGCCATCATCTCAGCTATGGTGAGTCTACCTTTATTAATACTTCTCATCATGCTAGGAAATGTAACTGTCTATTTGGTTAAAATTTGGATTGCTGAATCTACTCCTAACAGATAAATGTCATTAAAGTCAATACGTGAGTCGTGACATTAATTGAAAATTCAGATTTGCTGAGCACTATCTCATTAATTTCTTAAAACAAGCTTATTGACTTAAGTAGCACATCAGTTTTTCCAGAAAAGGAATCTGAGACTCATGGAGCTTGTGTCTGTTCTGGGATTGCACAAGTAGTTCATGATAAGGACAGTATTTGTATCTACTTGCTCGACTGGACTACCGTACTTTAGCAGTTCAATAATAGTAGAGGTTTCCTTCATATCTATTCCCTAAATAATGATACTTTCTGTTTGTTTTTTTTTTAATTTTTGCTTGTGTGGTTCTCAAAATTCCATGAAATATTTAAACTACAGTATGTTACTTGAAGCTCACAATTGCATAATGGAAGTAAGATAATTCTTGCTGTTTGTCTTCTACAGCTGTGGAAGTTGAGTTTAGAAGGCAACAAACCTGCTGAAGAAAGGGAAGGCAGAAGAATATGCAGATTTCATCCAGCTTTAACATGTCACCGACCCTTACATGGGTTACTTGAAATCAGTGCTTTCATAGATCTCGTTTAGCAACTAACTCTACGTATTCTCCTCGTTCCCAAATAAAGATCCCTCTCCAAACCTGAAAATAGCTTGTTTAGGAAACTGAGTCTGTACTCTGAGGATCCAGTGTCACGTTGGTTCTCTCAGAGACTCCTACAGAATTCTGAAAAGGAGATTAAAGAGAGCTTTTCCTAGTAAGGACTTTTGCACCTCATGCCACACGTCTACCCCAAACTGATGAAACACGGGGAGCTCCTCTGTGTGTATCTAACTACTGAATTCTGTGACACACTTAGATGCTTAGATAGAAAGTAGTGAGGACTGCAATGGTGCCAGCCAAACATGCAGATAAAGGTGCCAGGTGATATCTGAGCAGACTGTCTCAGTTATGTCTAGGACTTTTCAAGGGGAGTCTGACGCCTGCTGGTGGTCTGCCTCACTTTTTCCACTTTGCCAAGTATGCTCAGTGGATTTGGAAAATGAAATATTTATGCACCATGTTAAGACCTGCCAGTCTGATGACCGCTGTACCCCCTACAGAGTCACATTGTTGAGTAAACGGGAAAGCTTTTATGCTGCCAACCTGCTGGGCGCCTTTCTCCAAGCCTGAGTCAACACATAGCAATGGTTATATGATATATTTGAATGCTTCGAGGATAGGGGTTATTTTTACCAGATTTATTAGGCAAGGATAATATATATAATATTACATTACTCTAATTCAAGAATCATTGGTATATGCATTTTATTTAAAATCTAGATTAAATAAATGTTACCAAGAGGATCTAAATTTTGTATTACTATAAATGCATTGGGAACGCCCAGTTTCAGATACTTAGAATAATTTAACGCAAGTGCAAGCTTAAAGTAACACACAGTTTTTACTAAGTGAGTGTGCTCCTTGGTCATTGCTTTAGTTTTATTTTTTTATTTTGTATATTTTTTTTACTTTTTAAGAAAACATGTATCTTTTCTGTTGTTTCTCAGTGGGCATCAAAAGCATCTGGAGTCAGTTACATTTATTTATGTTCTATTCTAACCAAAATGGCTTAGCTGAAAAGTATTTCAAAATTTATTTAAGGAAAAATAAAACTGACTTTAGACTCACATGCCAACTTTTAGCCCAGAGCAAAGTGTCGTGGCTGATTCCTAAATGAAATGGAAACACTGACAGACTCTTTATCCTGGCAGGGTTATAAGGATAACAGGTAAATACAATAGTTTGAGCTAATAATAGGTAACATTTTCCAGGTTTTGCTATTAAAGGTCCCTCACCACAAACAAGCTTTATAAAGTTCCTCCAAGAAAAGTTTGTTTATAAGATAAAAAAACTAAAAATTCAGCCAATTTTCCATTGCAATAAAATATGACTCTTTTTTTGGTTGTTTTCATATTGTTAGTTTCCCTTTGTATGTTTCACATTATTAGAATATGTGCTTTTGGATATTAGTCCTCTATTTAAAAGCAACTCTATAGGCATCAATAAAATGAGGGCATATAATTAGATATTATTAAATTTCCTTTTAGTGCAAGTTAGGTGTTTATTAAATCTTTAAAAAATTAATATTTTTATGAAATATTCCTTATCTCATTGGTTTCCCATATTACTTCAACTTATGATTCTTTAATGTTTGTATTTAATTGAAATTTTGAACATGCTAGCATGTAGTTTGTATTTATTTTGAAACGGTCTCATATTATTGTTTGTTTGTTTGGTTTGGTTTTAATTATTAATGTTTCTCAAGAAGAAATATTTAAAACCAGGCACAGGGTAGACTACATGGATTTCAGAGAGAACAGTGTTTAGATCCTGGCTCGGACACTTTTGAGCTTTCCAATTGTGGGCCCTGTTTGAATTTTTGAAATAGGAACTAAAATAGTAGCTAACTCAGAGGGTAAGTCTGGAAATGGAAAGAGATAAGGGGCTTAGTAGAACTCCTGGCTCATGGCAAATGCTCTATAAAGCTTAGCTGTAATCATTTACTGTGCAATTTATTTTTTGTCGGAATAGCATGTAGGACAATTTCCCCTCATCATGAACCAGTTAGTCAACTGCTATGAATGAAAGTGTTTATCACCAGTTATACCGAGCTACTGGTGGTGGTATGAATTTCCATGCACACGAGGGTCTGTTTCTGGACCCTCTATTCTATTTAACTGATTAAACTTCTCTGTGCTTATGCTGATAAACACTGTACAATTAGGGCTTTATAAGATATTTTGAAATTTAATTTTACAAGTATCTAAAGTTGTTTGTTTCAAAGAGTGTGTGGGCTTTTACGTGCCCATTTACTTTTTACATATATGTTACAATTTACGTGGTCAAGTTCTATGAAGAATCCCATTATAATATGTACTGAGAATTCACAGATTCTATAAATCAACTTTGTAGAATTGGTGTCTTTTGCAATTTGATTCTTTCATTGTTGTTATTTGATGTTATTTCTTATTTGATGTTGTTGTCTTCTATTTATTTATATAAATACATGTATTTGGTTGGTGCAAACATAATTGTGGTTCCAACTGTGAATTTTATTATTGTATATACATAAATATTTATTCATAAATGCATGTGTATGGGTATGGATGTGAGAGTTGGACTGTGAAGAAAGCTGAGTGCTGAAGAATTGATGCTTTTGAACTGTGGTGTTGGAGAAGACTCTTGAGAGTCCCTTGGAGATCCAACCATTCCATTCTGAAGGAGATCAGCCCTGGGATTTCTTTGGAAAGAATGATGCTAAAGCTGAAACTCCAGTACTTTGGCCACCTCATGCGAAGGGTTGACTCATTGTAAAAGACTCTGATGCTGGGAGGGATTGGGGGCAGGAGGAGAAGAGAACGACAGAGGATGAGATAGCTAGATGGCATCACTGACTCCATAGACGTGAGTTTGAGTGAACTCCATGAGATGGTGATGGACGAGGAGGCCTGGCATGCTGCAATTCATGGGATCACAAAGAGTCGGACATGGCTGAGTGACTGAACTGAACTAAACTGAACTGATGCACATATATCTCCAGTACTCTTGCCTAGAGAATTCCATGGACAGAGCAGTCTGGTGGGCTGCTGTCCATGGGGTCGCACGGAGTTGGACTCAATTGAAGCAACTTAGCATGCATGGATGCATGCATTGGAGAAGGAAATGACAACCCACTCCAGTACTCTTGCCTGGAATATCCCATGGACAGAGGAGCCTGGTGGGCGGCAGTCCATGGGGTCATTATGAGTCGGGCATGACTGACCGACTTCACTTTCACTTTTAGCTTTCACGCATTGGAGAAGGAAATGGCAAGCCACTCCAGTGTTCTTGCCTGGAGAATCCCAGGGACAGGGGAGACTGACGGGCCGTCTATGGGGTCGCACAGAGTCGGACACGACTGAAGTGACTTAGCAGCAGCAGCATGCACGTATATATTCTTTTATATAACTTCAAATAATATTTCTGTATGTTTTTTCATAAGGATCATTTATGAAATGTTATTCTATTCATGTATGTATTTTGCTAAAAGTAATGTATGGAATTAGACTTCCTATTTGTTGCTATGAGTAGAAATTTAATAAATGCCATTATTAATCTAAATAAAATTATGTGGAGATTTTTACATTTTGTGTAGGCAGTTATACATTCTGCAATATTTAGAATGTTGAGTAAAAACTGAATAAGAATGAATAGGAAGCATAATTTTCTTATTCCTGATTTTAAGATAAAAGCTTATTATTTTAAAGCCTATTATTTCATTGTTATGTCTGTGGTGTCTGTGTTTGGTGGATATCTTTAATCTAGTTAACAAAGTTGCTTTGTTTCTTTAAAAAAAAAAGTGTAGAATTTTACAACTTGTATCTTTGCAGATATTGAAACTTATGGTCTTTAATTATGTAATTTGGTGAAATATATTTATACATTTTTCTAACATTCATTTACATTCATTTCTGAAATTGTTTCCTTGAACACACACTTAAAGACAACTTAGTATATATAAGTCCTAGTCTGTGTATGAGGGCTTCAGTTCAGTTCAGTTCAGTCGCTCAGTCTTGTCCGACTCTTTGCAACCCCATGGACTGCAGCACATCAGGCCTCCAT
>SJYX01022041.1:157473-205839 GCA_006410675.1 Oreotragus oreotragus
GGTTCACGTATTGCTGAAGCCTGGTTTAGAGAATGTCGAGCATTACTTTGCTAGTGTGTGAGATGAGTGCAACTGTGCAGTAGTTTGAGCATTCTTTGACATTGCCTTTCTTTGGATTGGAATGAAAACTGCCCTTTCCCAGTCCTGTAGCCACTGCTGAGTTTTCCACATTTGCTGACATGTTGAGTGCAGCACTTTCACAGCATCATCTTTCAGGATTTGAAATTTTCAGCTGGAATTCCATCACCTCCACTAGCTTTGTTTGCAATGATGCTGACTAAGGCCCACTGGACTGCACATTCCCGGGTATCTGGCTCTAGGTGAGAGATCACACCATCGTGATTTGGGTCATGAAGATCTTTTTTGTACAGATCTCCTGTGCATTCTTGCCACCTCTCCTTAATATCATCTGGTTCTGTTAGGTCCATACCATTTCTATCCTTATTGTGTCCATCTTTGCATGAAATGTTCCCCTGGTATATCTAATTTTCTTGAAAAGATCTCGAGTCTTTCCCATTCTATTATTTTCCTCCATTTCTATTGTTTTCCACTATTTGTTCCCTGAGGGCTTATCAGTAAACAAAATGGACATTCCTTAACAGAGCTCCCATTGATTACAATTTTTTTAAACTTGAATAAATCATACATCATAATCATAAGTACAATGAAGACAAACCACAACACTAGCTTATCGTCAACACATTGTATCATATATAATTTTTGTTCTGAATTTTTAAACCAGTATTTTGATTAGGATATCTGTGAGCTCATGAATGAGGTTAACCTATTATTTTTCCTTTATTAGATGGTTTTTGAGTGGATAAGATTTTATGAACCTTATAAAATGAGTTGTGGAGCTCTTTTAAATTTATTTTTGTATTGTATTACTTGCACAAATGACATACAAACAACTTGTATATCTTTTCTCCAATCAAGTAATGAACAATATTTCCCACAATATATTTATTTATTCATAAAATGTGCAAAATGATTACCTCCTCTGTATGTCTTATATCATGGATTATAGTAATTCAGTAACATTTAGCATTTCTTAATTCAATGGGAGTTATGTCATTGCATCTGTTCTTATTTTGAGCATTTGATTGTTATGTTTCAATGCATAAAACAAAGAGAAATATTTTCTGGTATCAGTGTTTGTATTCTTCATAAAATTCTGCCAGAATTATATCAAATTCAATTGTGATTTCTGCCAAGAAAATTCCCTTGCTCACATTATTTTTGGAATGATCATCTCAGTGCTAGACATGGCCTTTCCTAAAACAGGATCATATAGATTACACACTTAAAAACAGCATTTTTCTCTCATTTTCATGTAATTTTGTTATACTGAAAGGCAGCTATTAATATTTTTAAAAACATATTCCAATGTAATATCCTTCAGTCTATTGAAAACACACATTTAAATTCTTGTTACAATGAATATATGACAAAACTGTTAATCTTTACACACACTAATTTTTTAATCAACTATGTTCCAGCTCTAAAAGACTTTCAGCTTAATAAAATTTAATAAAAATAATTGGAAGCAGAACAACGTAACTAGGATCTGATCACTTTTTCAACATATGTGAGAAATGTATATACCACATAGTGTATATGTATATACCATATGTATTTGGAATTTCAGAAATTTTCAATCTTCTGAATATATCATCAGATAGTTTACATTGTTCTCTTTAATTTAGTTAAGCCACTCTCTTCCACTAACTTATAAAGTCCAAATATAATTTGTTTTCTCAGTTTAAGAAGGAGATAGTCTTGTTTGGATTCAATTGCAGAATCAAGGCACTTTGAAAACAAATGAAGCTAGTGTCTCAAAACTCAGAACTATGTGGTATATACATATGTGGTATATAGTTATACATTTCTAAAAATTTCCTAAATATACCATCTTTTAGACAGTTAAAAGATTGTGGTTAAAATAGATGATTTTCAAAAAAAGTGACCAATAATATAATACTGAAATTTCAAATTTCATGTCATTTTATCTGAGTCAGCCACAGCATATTTATATTAATGGAGTCTTCAGGATAGTCTCTCTTTCTATTTTTCCTGAAATTCATCTAGGATGACTGACATGTACGTAACTTTAGATACATCCTGTCCTGTTAGTGAAGTATCTTCTGCTATTTAATGGCCAAATTAGTAACTCTGAAGTCATTTCCTGTTTCCAGGCATTTTGCCTATTTTCTCAAAAAATGTACTCACTTATTCAAATAACTGTTACTTTATTCTCATCTCTAATCACTTTCTATTTTTTCCTGATAATTTTTAAAGATATATTTCTTTAACCATTGAATGAACATTATACAGCATAGGAACTTAACATAGAATTTGTAAAGAAAATTTAAATATGATCAACCACCAAAAAAATGTTATAAGATTTAAATCTGTATTCATGAAATTTCTATTTCATCAAATAAATGGTTGGTATAATAAAATCAGTGGATCATTTTGCATTAATTTTTAATTTATTACTACACTCAACTTTTTGATTTATTAATTGCAAATGAAAATTAATTTCTACTTACCAATTCATACTACCACTAAAGTAACTCTAGATTTAAATTAAGAATTTGACAATATCATTCTAACACATGAAATAAATAGAACATATGACTGCAATATCTCATGCCATATACAGCCAATGTATTAATTCAAGTAGAAGCTTTAAATAATCATTAACAGGCTCATTAGATTTCAAATTTTCAATTATTTTTATTTTAAATATTTTTAAAATTTGGCAGATTTTCAATGGAGTTATACTATCCAAGTTATATCTTTTTCTTGTAAATAGAAACAAAACAAAATATACTCTCACAATAGAACAAGACATTTTATTTTCTTCTGTTGACAAGTGTCCTAATGTACTGACTTATAAGAAAAAATACTCCATTTTCCAAAAAATTTTTATAATAAATGTACAAGTTCTCCATCTTTGGATTTAGCAAAATTATTACAAAACCAATTCCAAAGTAATTAAGAGGGCTATGGTCTGCTTAGCTCATTCTGCAGTGCAGTACACACCCATATGTAACTTGCCATGAGCAGCTTGCCGTGATGATTTTTAGATGGTCTCTACTGACAAATCCATCTACACTATTTCAGAAAAGTAGCCGATGAAATTTTCAATCTTCTGAATATATCATCAGATAGTTTACATTGTTCTCTTTAATTTAGTTAAGCCACTCTCTTCCACTAACTTATAAAGTCCAAACATAATTTGTTTTCTCAGGTTAAGAAGGAGATAGTCTTGTTTGGTTTCAATTGCAGAATCAAGGCACTTTGAAAACAAATGAAGCTAGTGTCTCAAAACTCAGAACTATGTGGTATCATACGGCTCACCAATTCAGTGCCATAACTTAATATAAAGCTTCCTTTACTGAGCAGATGGCTGCTAATGTTGTAGAGGTGTTTATACATGTAATAGAACACATTTGTATACAGAGAATAAGCATGTCAATATCCCTCTTGCCAAAGTAAAAGCCTTCTTTTTCCTGGACCAAGAGAAAACTATTTGATCAAGCTAGCCCTGAGCAATCCTGCTGGTTAAGATCCTGAAGTTACTATGAAAAGAAAATCAGATTGTCAGTGGGGGTGAGGATTGAGAATGAAATTGCTAGTTCAGGGCTGAAGGTATATTTAATAGCTTTTTTCCTTTCTCATGTTCCATTTTTATTAACGTGTCCTTCACAATCATTCAGTATGTCATTCAGCTTTGGAATTGGCATGCATGATGTGAAAGGTACTTACATTAACAAGGGGAGAAAATCAAATATGAACAAACTGCAACACAAAAAATGATGGCGAAGATAAACCAGCACCATGCCACAGAAAAGAAAGCTGATGTGTGCGTGTCTGTTAGTCATTCAGTCGTGTCTGACTCTTTGCGATGCCATGGACTGTAGCCCACCAGGCTCCTACATCCATGGGCTTTTCCAGGCAAGAATACTGGACTGGGTTGCCATTTCCTTCTTGAGAGGATTTTCCCAATTCAAGGATCAAACTTGGGTCTCACACATTGCAGGCAGACTCTATGGTCTGAGTCACCAGGGAAGCAAGATAGATATACTATTAGAGATAAAAACATTCAAGTCAACAAGATATCATAGTAAACACATACACGTTGTTCATTTGCTAAGTCATGTTTGACTCTTCGTGATCCACGGACTGCAGCATATCAGGCTTCCCTGTCCTCATTGTCTCCTGAACTTTGCTCAAACTCACGCCCATTGAATCAGTGATGCCATCCAACCATCTCATCCTCTGTCATCCTCTTCTCCTGCCTTCAATCTTTCCCAGCATCAGGGTCTTTTCCAATGACTCAGTTCTTCACATCAGGTGGTCAAAGTATTGGAGCTTCAGCTTCAACATCAGTCTTTCCAATGACTCTTCAGGGTTGATTTCCTTTAGAATTGATTGGAATGATCTCCTTGCTTGACTCCTTGCTGATCTTTTCCAGCACCACCATTTGAAAGTATCAATTTTTCCACACTCAGCCTTTTTTATAGTTCAACTCTCACTTCCATACATGACTACTAGAAAAACCATAGTTTTGACTACACATCACTTTTGTTGGCAACGTGATGCCTCCAGGTTTTAACACACGTCTAGGTTTGCCATAATTTTTCTTCCATGGACCAAACATCTTTTCATTTCATGACTTCAGTCAATGACTCCAGTGGTTTTGGAGCCCGAGAAAATAAAGTCTGGAATTGTGTTCATTGTTTCCCCTTCTATTTGCCATGAGGTGATAGGACTGAATGTCACGATCTTAGTTTTTTGAAAGTTGAGTTTTTAGCCACCTTTTCCACTGTCCTCTTTCACATTCATCAATTCAGTTCAGTTCAGTTCTGCAGCTCAGTTGTGTCCAACTCTTTGTGACCCCATGAACCATAGCACATCAGCCCTCTCTGTCCATCACCAACTCCCGGAATTCACCCAAACCCATGTCCATTGAGTCGATGATGCCATCCAGCCATCTCATCCTCTGTCATCTCCTTCTCCTCCTGCCCCCAATCCTTCCCCACATCAGAGTCTTTTCAAATGAGTCAATACTTCGCATCAGGTGGCCAAAGTATTGGAGTTTCAGCTTCAGCATCAGTCCTTCCAACGAACATCCAGGACTGATCTCCTTCAGGATGGACTGATTGGATCTCCTTGCAGTCCAAGGGACTCTCAAGAGTGTCCTCCAATAGCACAGTTCAAAAGCATCAGTTCTTTGGCGCTCAGCTTTCTTTACAGTCTAACTCTCACATCCATAGATGACCACTGGAAAAATCATAGCCTTGACTAGACGGACCTTTGTAGGTAAAGTAATGTCTCTGCTTTTTAATATGATGTCTAGATTGGTCATAGCTTTCCTTCCAAGAAGCAAGTGTCTTTTAATTTCATGGATGAAGTCACTATCTGCAGTGATTTTGGAGATTAAGAAAATAAAATCTCTCACCATTTCCTTTGTTTCCCCATCTATTTGCCATGAAGTGATGAGACCAAATGCCATGATCTTAGTGCTTTGAATGTTGAGTCTTAAGCCAGCTTTTTCATTCTCCTCTTTCACTTTCATCAAGAGGCTCTTTTGTTCCTCTTTGCTTTCTGCCATAAGGGTGGTATCACCTGCACTGTCTCCTACTAATTATTACTGAGGTTATATCCCTACATTTAAGTGAATCACTGCCTTCATTGGATAACTAGGCTAGGTATTCCTACTAGCTTATTCCCAAACAAGTAAGTAAATGTAATATATTGTAAGTTCTTATGTGTCACTATTTTAAACTAATTAGAAATGAGATAAATGTCTTTTTAAACAGCTCTAAACTCAGAGTTTGTCTTCTGCTTCATATAGTTGACAATTCCTATTTCCAAAGCCTCCCCTCCAAATATCCTCTTCAACTTTACGGATTAATAGAAAACTATCTCTTGATCAACACATCCCCCAGCCCTTCAGAGTGGAGAACAACTTCTTTCTCACTCCCTACATAACTCATAGCCTGGAGGTGGGATAAGTGTCAGTTTTCCTTCTTTCTACACTTCACTATGACCTTTCTTTTCCTCGTTCAATCCCTCCAGCTCTTTTGAACTGGATATCATCCAATAAGAGCAACTCTGTTCTTTGTTGCTCTAATTCTTTGACTTTCTTGATGTACTTTCTTGCTGAAGTTGTCATCACTGTGCTCATAGTCAACTCCCTCCATCCTTGCTCTTACTACCATTCTTGGTGACTTCAACATATCTGATGCCCTGAATAATCCAAGCAACACTCAGGGCTTAAGTTTCCTTGACCTCCTCATGTCCAGTTGTCTATTAAAAGTGTGAAAGTGTTTATTGCTCAGTCCCATCTGACTCTTTGTGATCAGCGGGACTGTAGCCCACCAGGTTCCTTTGTCCATGGGATTCTCTAAACAAGAATACTGGAGTGGGTAGCCATTCCCTTGTCCAGGGGATCTTCCCAACCCAGGGATTGAACCAGGGTCTCCCACACTGCAAGTAGATTCTTTATCATCCGAGCCACCATGTTCAGCCCCCAGTGGTCTATTACTTTATCTTAATTTTACCATTATCAGGGCCTAGCATTGATTTTTTCATTGCTACCTTACTTTTTAAATTTGAAATCTAATATTGAAGTTTCTCACACCATCTCCATCTCATAAGGTAGCCTACTCTCCTTTTTGCAACAATCCTTTTGCCCAATTGAGAAGCTTTCTCCACTGTTCTGCCCTAGTCTTTCTATCAGCCATCCTCTCATGGTCATTAATTCCTTCTTTACTCAGGTTAGATTCCGTGGAATATCATTTTAAAAATCCCTTGAAAATATCCCCAAGTCCCTTGACCCTTTTTGTTTCTTCTCTTCTTACCTGAAAACAGTAAATCTCCTTGAACACCTATGTTTCTGGATCTGTACTTAAGTAATAACACATGGCTAGAGGTAATGTTGGAGAAGACAATGGCACCCTACTCCAGTATTCTTGCCTGGAAAATCCCATGGATGGAGGAGCCTGGAAGGCTGCAGTCCATGGGGTCGCTAAGAGTCAGACATGACTGAGTGGCTTCGCTTTCACTTTTCACTTTCATGCATTGGAGAAGGCAATGGCAACCCACTCCAGTGTTCTTGCTTGGAGAATCCCAGGGATGGGGGAGCCTGGTGGGCTGCCGTCTATGGGGTCGCACAGAGTCGAACATGACTGAAGCAACTTAGCAGCAGCAAAGGTAATGTTAATCTAAGTTTACCATTCACAATTTAAACTTACCATCTCAAATACTGAATATGCAATCTTGCTCCATTCTATTCTAATGTTTATACTGTATCTAGTGAAATAATTATCTTATACCTTCTACTGTCTCCTAAAATCTAAATTGTTTCACCCCTCCCTCCACCAATTCAAGCAATTGGAAGGGATTTATTTTACTTTATTCTTATTTTACAATCATACTTTCATCTCATCTCACATTCTCTGGCTCTTCATTACAAAAGATGACAATTTAACAAGCTAGTCAAATTCCAAACTTTTCACTGGATTCTGTATTCTTTTCCTTCTAGTTTTCTCATGGTCTTTTTACTATTATTCCATCTCTCACCTACATCATGATTTTCTCCATTTCTACTGATTCATTCTCAGTGGCATATAAACATGCTCTAAGATTCACATTTTAAAAACTGGCAACACACTTTTATGTATGTTTAAACTCTGTTATGTCTCAGATCCTCTTCCCAGTAAAACCTTGTAAAGCATGATCTATGATTGTTGCTCTACTATTTTTACTTTCTGTTTCCCTTCCTCTTGATCCAACCAGATTGCCACATCTAACATACTGAAACTATACTAACTGAGGTTCTCAGCAATCTGAATGCTGCCATATTTGAAAAGCAATTCTTTATCCTCATCATCTTTTCCTTCTCAGCAACTTTTTGATGTAGATACCCCTTTTCTATTTCTTCAACCACACTCTCTTGCATTTAGAGACACTAAACACTTCCATTTTTCTTAATTAACTTTCAGCATCTTTCTATCTTCTTTGTCTTGCACCTTCCAAAACTTCATCTTCTGTAGTCTAAATTATTTAAACCATTTCAGAACATTTTTGATTCATCTTTAACTACTACATAATCTATTCATGCAGACCATCTACAGTAATCTTCTTGTTTGGAATATAAATTGTGCCGTATCATTTCCCTACTGAGATTGCTTCCAATTACACACAAAGTTTAAGCCTCCTGTAGGAGTTTTGTCTAAGGGATGCTTAGCCAGACTTTATGACCTCCTCCAATTTTCCTCATCGATGTATTGGTATGAGGCTTCTCTGGTGGTTCAGACAGGAACTGCCTGCGATGCAGGATTCCTAAGTTTGATCTCTGTGTCAGGGAGATCCCCTCTCCCTGGAGAAGGGAAGAGCTACCCACTCAATCTTCTTGCTTGGAGAATTCCACAGACAGGAGCCTAGTGGGCTACAGTCCCGGGGGTCACAAAGAGTTGACCATAACTGAGCGATTTGGACACATGAGTGTTTTTGGTTTAGTCAAACATGCCAGGTTTGTTCCTGCCTTATAGCTTTTGCACTTTCCAGATGTCTCCAGCCTAGAAGATTCCTCCTCATAGCTTTGCCAGTTGGCTTGTTTTCTGTTTCAACTATAAGCTATAATATTGCTGTCTCACAGACATCTTTTCTGAACATAAAAAGTAAACCAGCCTCTTCCCTCACCTATACTGCACTGCTATTCCACTTTCTGATCTTCTAGTAGTTACTACTATTTCATAACATCTCATTTAAGATTCTTAATAATTTCCTGAGGTAAATATCATTACTGTACTTATATGCATGACAAAATCATGATTCAGTTGTATAAATGAATTCTCTAAGCTGAATATTTAAGCCTCAGGTCTCTTTTTGCCTCTAAGTCATTGTCATTAAAATTAGATCACATGAAATTACACAGAAACTCACTCACACACATGCACGCACGTACACACACACACACACACACACACACACACACAACACTGGCAGTTTGTCTTTTATTGTATGTCAACTAGCTTTAAGCCTATCTGCTTCATTGGGAAAGTATGGGACAATGCATCCTGTCTTTGTTAATAGGAGAAAAGTTCAACCTTTTATCAGAACATGATCAGTAATTATAATTTCTGGTTACTCCTCTTTCAGACTCAAGCTAGATCCCTCTCTTAAATGTTTGAGTTAAATCATTAATCCCACCTACGCTGACTGGAGTTAGAGTTAGACAGTTGAAACACAGACCAAATTCTTCATGCTAATGTTCACTCACATCTTTGAAACTGCTTGAGTGTGATCACCCAGGGTCCTGAGTATTCTATTAGTTGAGAAATGCATGTATATGTGTATTTATAATATTGGGAGGTAGGGGGAGAGAAGATAAAGTCATGTGAAGTGTTCAAAAGGCCCCAACAACTTAGCAAACCATAATTCTTTAAACAGGAGCACATGGTTTCTCGCACCATGTGTAAAACAGTAAAAGGAGAAAGAAGAAAAGAGAACGATAATGGCCAGCACGACAGTTTGAAAGCATCAGTTCTTCAGCGCTCAGCCTTCTTTATGATCCAACTCTCACATCTGTACATGAATACTGAAAAAATGGTACCTTTGACTATATGGATTTTTGTTGGCAAAGTGATGTCCTTGATTTTTTATACACTGTCTAGGTTTGTCATAGCATTTCTTCCAAGGAACAAGAGCCTTAAATTCATGGCTGCAGTCACCATCCACAGTGATTCTGGTACCCAAGCAAATAAAGCCTGTCACTGTTTCCATTGATCCCCCATCTATTTGCCATGAAGTGATGGACTTGATGTCACAGCTTTAGTTTTTTGAATGTTGAGTTTTAAGCCAGAAGGACCTTACACTTTGTTTAATGCTCTATTGTCGTGTCTTAAAAGTCTTCATAATTTTTGGACACTGAGTCCTGAATTTTATTGGTACTAGACCTGTAAAGTGGAGAAGGCAATGGCAATCCACTCCAGTACTCTTGCCTGACAAATCTCATGGACAGAGGAGCCTGGTAGGCTGCAGTCTGTGGGATCGCTAGGAATCGGACATGACTGAGCGACTTCACTTTCACTTTTCACTTTCATGCATTGGAGAAGGAAATGGCAACCCACTCCAGTATTCTTGCCTGGAGAATCCCAGGGACGGGGGAGCCTGGTGGGCTGCCGTCTATGGGGTCGCACAGAGTCAGACACGATTGAGCAACTTAGCAGCAGCAACAGTTGTGTTACAATGCAAGTATAAAATGTCTTGTATCAAGAACACTTTTAGCAAAAATAAAAGCTGTTCTTGGTACAAACTTTCTAATTACTATTTGTGTTTATTTCTGCTTGTATTCATGTTAAACACATTTTAAAATATTTACAGTTGAGTGCACAAATACTTATCAGCTCATGGTCTCTACAAATTACAAAAATGCTTTAGTGCATCATATAGTTTAAATGTGTAGCATGCAACAATCTTTAGTCCTTTCAAAATAAGTAAAATTTAATTCACTTTAAAGGTAGTTAAAGGGTTATGGGTTTTTTGTTTGTTTGCTTTGATGATTTTGTTCTCTGTTGTTTTTGCTTTAATAGTCACCTCTCTTTCTATTGGAAAAGTCCTTGCAGATTTATTTTCATATCAACTATTAGAAAATGGGGCAAACAGCCTTATAAAATAGTTTACAGTAATTCATGTCTTCTGTTATTAATGTCCTCATCTAATATCTACCTGTTAAGGGCAGGCTGAGACTAGTAGCTAGCTTTAAACAACCTGAAAATGGCAAATGTGATTGGGTATCACTTCCAAGATTAGACTACAAAAGCCGAAGACTTCTGTCTTGCTAGCAGTCATTCATTTGCTTGCACTCCCTCTGCTTATTCACTCTGATGAAGAATGTTTCTATATGGTGAGATACTGAGAGCAACCTCTGGACAATAGGAAGGGAGAAACTTAAGCTCTAATTCCAGTAGCCTAAAAGGAACTGAAGTCTTCCAAAAAACAGCTAACCCTTCTTGAAAGTGATCCTTTTCTATTGGAGCCTTTAGATGAAATGGTAGCCTAGACTGTAGCCTTGACTACAGACTTATGAAAGACTCTAAAGCTAAGATGTGCCTTGATTCCTGGAGTACAGCAACTGTGAGATAGTAAATGTGTTATACTTAAGCCAGTGTGTTTTAGAATAAATTGGTATGCAGCAATAAATAACACAGATAAAAACATAATCAAAGAATAATGTGACTTCACTATTTCCATGACCAATCATAGCCAAAGTTGGGTTTTGTCTACTCCATCAACTCAGAGTCCAATTCAGTCTACCCAGATAACCACAATGGTGTGGTCATTCACCTAGAGCCAGACATTCTGGAGTGTGAAATCAAGTGTGCCTTAAGAAGTGTTATTATGAACAAAGCTAGTGGAGGTGATGGAATTCCAGCTATGCTATTTAAAAACTTAAAAGATGATGCTGCTAAAATGTGACACTCAATATGTCAGCAAATTTGGAAAACTTGGTAGTGGCCACAGGACTGGAAAAAGTCAGTTTTCATTTTAATTCCAAAGAAGGGCAATGCCAAAGAATGTTCAAACTAGCAGACGATTGTGTTCATTTCGCAAGTTAGTAAGATTACGCTCAAAACCCTTCAAACTAGGCTTTGAACCAAGAACGTGAACAAAGAACTTCCAGATGCACAATCTGAGTTTTAAAAAGGCAGAAGAACCAGAGATCAAATTGCCAACATTTGTTAAATCATAGAGAAAACAAGAGAATTCCAGAAAAGCATCTCCTTCTGCTTCACTGACTACATGAAAGCCTTTGACTGTGTGGATCATAACAAACTGTGGAAAATTCTTCAAGAGATGGGAATTCCAGACCACCTTACCTGTCTCTTGAGAAATCTGTATTTGGGTCAAGAAAAAGCAGAATCTTACTTGGAACAACTGACTGGTTTAAAATTGGGAAAAGGGTACACCAAGGTATATTGTTACTGTGCTTATTTAACTAATATGCAAAGTAAATCATGCAAAATGCTGGGCTAGATGAATCACAAGCTGGAATCAAGATTTCTGGGAGAAAGATCAATAAACTCAGATATGCAGATGACACCACTCTAAAGGCAAAAAGTGAAGAGGAACTAAAGAGTCTTTTGATGAGAGTGAAAGAAGAGAGTGAAAAAGCTGGCTTAGAACTGAACATTCATAATACTAAGATCACAGCAAACAGTCCCCTCACTTCATGGTAAAAAGAAGGAGAAAACATGGAACCAGTGATAGATTTTGTTTTCTTGGGCTCCAAAATCATGGCAGACAGTGAACGCAGCCATAAAATTAAAGATGTGGGCTTCTTGGAAGGAAAGCTATGACAAGGGTAGGCAGA
This sequence comes from Oreotragus oreotragus, assembly GCA_006410675.1. NCBI lineage: Eukaryota > Metazoa > Chordata > Mammalia > Artiodactyla > Bovidae > Oreotragus > Oreotragus oreotragus. The sequence continues at coordinate 169,865 of SJYX01022041.1, forward strand.
GTATTAAAAAGCAAAAACATCACTTTGTCAGCAAAAGTCTATATAGTCAGTTATGTTTTTTCTCGTAGTCATGGATGGAAGTGAGAGTTGGATAATAAAGAAGGCTGAGCACCAAAGAAGGGATGTCTTTGAATTGTGGTGCTAGAGAAGACTCTTGAGAGTCCCTTGGACTGCAAGGTGATCGAACTAGTCAATCCTAAAGGAAGTCAACCCTGAATATGCATTGGAAGAACTGACACTGATGCTGAACCTGAAGATCCAACATTTTGGCTATCTGATGTGAAGAGCTTACTCACTGGAAAAGACCTTGAGGATGAGAAAGATTGAGGGCAAGAGGAGAAGGGGGCAACAGAGGATGAGAAGTGGGCAACAGAGGATGAGATGGTTGAATGATATCACTGACTCAATGGACATGAGTTTGAGCAAGCTCTGGGTTAGAGTGAAGGACAGGGAAGACTGGCATGCTTCAATCCATGGGATTGCAAAGAGTTGGACATGACTTAACAACTCAACAACGGTCATGCTTGCATTTCTATTTCAATCCCCATTAAATTTACTTAAAATATTTCAATGTTTCCTAAGAGCTGTGCTTATCTCCAGACTGATAGGTTAGGGCAACAGAGGATGAGATGGTTGAATGATATCACTGACTCAATGGACATGAGTTTGAGCAAGCTCTGGGATAGAGTGAAGGACAGGGAAGACTGGCATGCTTCAATCCATGGGATTGCAAAGAGTTGGACATGACTTAACAACTCAACAACGGTCATGCTTGCATTTCTATTTCAATCCCCATTAAATTTACTTAAAATATTTCAATGTTTCCTAAGAGCTGTGCTTATCTCCAGACTGATAGGTTCCATTCCAGCTTCTATACCAGCACTTCCTTAACTAGTGCTTTCATGAACTTTCTGAAAGGAAAATTTATTTTATCAAATTAATTTAAGTTAGGCAGGGTTTTTTATGCTCCCCTGGAATCATAACTGAAGTTGTAATATTTTCATATATATTTATTCACTAAAACTATTCTCAAATTATTTTGACACTGACTGAACTTTTTATTCTATAGTTTTTTTTTTTAATTTTCTATTAAACATTGATAATATTTTATGGGATTAAATTGTCACAAAATAAGAAAGTGAAAACATGTTTGATAAATAACAATTCAAACTTCTGAAAAAATACTTTTCTGAAATGCACATTAAATCATGGCACTGACTTATATAAAACACGTTATTAGTCTTGTATTGCCTATAGAATAAGGTACAGAGAAAGAATGCAAATGAACACATGTATGGCCAGCCTCAGCCTGTGTCAGCTTTTCTCTGAGTTGCTACTCTAATCCTCCATGCCAGTCTTACTAAACTCCAGTTAGTTTGCTAGCTGTTTCTTGGGCTCAAGACTACTAGCTTCCATTCCCATGCCTTCCAAGAGGAGACTGAGCATTCTTATCTGTACGCCTACCCCTGTTCCCCAGAGTTCTGCAAACTATAACTTATTTTTTCTAATCAGGTCAAGTCATTTAATTTATATAGCATTTACATAGCTTAAAGGCTCTAGAAAATTAATGTGTTTCATTTCTGAGCAGGTTCTTCAAAAGTGATACACATTTCAGGACAAATATTTACAGAAGTTAAAGGACATTGTATTTCCCTTCAATATCCTTATTCCACTGTTGGTGAAATCATTTCAGGTTTAATTACACTAAGAGTTTCTCTCTTCTTTTCTCTCTCAGTTCCACTATCCCCTGCCCACAATACTTCTATCATTTTATTATATGTACTTCTTTGCCTATTTCTACTTGTGATAGACAATTGTCTTGAAGTCAGTAATGAGACATACATTTTTGCACCTTCACAGTGTTTTATTTTATTTTATTTTTTTATATTTTAAGAATATATTTATTAGTTTGCTTATTTTTTTTTGTATTTATTTATTTTTTTACACGAACTCCCAAACATGAACCCCCCCTCCCACCTCTTAATGCACAAATAATGCAATATTAATCATCACTCCCTTACATCTTCAGTAAACTTTGATTTCTAAAATACAAATCTCCCTGGTTTCCCTTCTGCAAGTGTATTATTTTAATTATTTCCTATAATTTTTTATTCTATCTGGTGCATTTTACTTCCATATTTTATAACTGAATGCATAGATTGTTACATTTAAGAGTCTTAGTTCCCTACTGTGTTCTTTGGTCTTCCTTGTTGTTTCCAGAGTGCTCTGATGTGATCGCCAGAGAACCTGAGCTTGGTGATGTATTCTTCTTATAGGAATAAGAATAACAATCTCTGCAATGACTTTATTTCATAAATTCATGAAAATGTTAAATATCTATGAGTTGAATACCAGCAAGGCATAACAAATATCAATAAAAACAAATATGAAAAATTTCCATAAATCATGTTTTGTTAACCACTTTTGTTCATGTGTAGTTTTCACAAGTAAATTCTTTATCCAGTGTATGCATACATTTTGTTAAAAATAATGATATTACCTAGGCTATAAATTTTAAAATATATACATAAAAATAGAATTCGATGAAAAGTTAGTGGGATAAATACTCATAACTATAAATATACTTTATTTATAGATTTGATGACATCAATATTCATGAATTGTGAAACTATTTGAATTTTTATTATCTTATTAAATATCATGGATCTGAAAAAAAAGACTGTAAGGGCTATTGAAAATGTTGATTTTATACAATAGAACACAATATCATATGCTTTTATTAAATAAATTTTATTATTTAAACCTCTATACATTGACCATACTTCATCAAAATTCATTTGTTTTATTTTTTAACCAAAAGTAATTGCATTCAAAAGTAATTGTGGGCATACACACCGAGGAAACCAGAATAGAAAGAGACACATGTACCCCAATGTTCATTGCAGCACTGTTTATAATAGCCAGGACATGGAAACAACCTAGATGTCCATCAGCGGATGAATGGATAAGAAAGCTATGGTATTTATACACAATGGAGTATTACTCAGCCATTAAAAAGAATACATTTGAATCAGTTCTAATAAGATGGATGAAACTGGAACCAATTATACAGAGTGAAGTAAGCCAGAAAGAAAAACACCAGTACAGTATACTAACTGTCTCTTATACACATCTAGATGTGTATAAGAGACAGGCTGNAAAATAATCAGCAAGTATTAATTCATTAGCAAAAAGTATAAAACAATAAATGCACATTAAAATTATCTATAACGAAATCACGTTATTTAAGAGTGTGTTCCAATATCAAATGGCAAATTTCAACAATGCAAAACTGCAATTACTTTTGCACCAACTTAATACATACTCTTATATAACCAGAAATAAAATTAGAACATGATTAGAATCAGGAGGAAAAGTCATTCACTCTTATGCTATTTCCATTAATATCTTATTGCAGCATAATATGCTAGGAAATTTTGACACAGTGTGTTTCTCTTGGCAAAACTGTTAGCCTTTGTCCTAATTCATTTTGTACTCCAAGGCCAAATTTGTTTGTTATTCCAGGTATCTCTTGACTTTCTACTTTTGCATTCCAATCCCCTATGATGAAAAGGACATCTTTCTGGGGTGTTATAGAAGATCTTGTAGGTCTACATGTATTAATGCGAGAGTTGGACTATAAAGAAAGCTGAGTGCCAAAGAATTGATGCTTTTGAACTATGGTGCTGGAGAAGACTCTTGAGAGTCCCGTGGACTGAAAGGAGATCCAACCATTCCATCCTAAAGGAAATCAGTCCTGAATATTGATTGGAAAGACTGATGCTGAAGCTGAAAGTCCAATACTTTGGCCACCTGATGCAAAGAGCCGACTCATTGAAAAGACCCTGATGCTGGGAAAGATTGAAAGCAGGAGGAGAAGGGGATGACAGAGGATGAAATGGTTTGATGGCATCACTGACTTGATGGACATGAGTTTGAACAAGCTCCAGGAGTTGGTGATGGACAGGGAGCTCTGGCATGCTGCAGTCCATGGGGTTGTAATGAGTCGGACACAGCTGAGAAACTGAACTGAACTGAACCACACAGAAGGGTAACTCCAGCAGAGCACAGGTAACAAGGGCTTCAGCAAAAGGAGGACACATAAAAAGGAGTAAAACTGACTAAGGTAGCTGGAATCTGAATAACTGGCGCTTCACTATCTCTCCCATTGTAAACAACCAGAAAAGTAGACAATGTATGAAACAATTGCTTCAACGGATGACAGAGAACAGATTCCCCCAGAGGAGGAGACAAAAGGCAACCTCTAAAATTATTTGACTTCTGCCTGACGATATTTATCAGACCTTAAAGGAAATCAGTCCTGAATATTCACTGGAAGGACTGATGCCTAAGCTGAAATTCTAATACTTTGGCCACCTGATGCGAAGAACTGACTTACTGGAAAAGATCCTGATGCTGGGAAAGATTGAAGGCAGGAGGAGAAGGCAACAACAGAGGATGAGATGGTTGGATGGCATCACTGACTCAATGGACATGAGTTTGAGCAAGCTCTGGGATTTGGACAGGGAAGCCTGGCATGCTGCATTATGGGGTCAAAAACAGTCAGGCATGACTGAAAAACGGAACTGAACTGAACTGATGCTAGGAAATGTTTATAGAACAGGACTAAATTTTCAAAATCATGATTTTGATATTTTCCCTCCACTTTCAGAATACATTTTAACTGAATTATTTTCAGTTTTATAAAACTTTTTTTACACAGCTTATGACAGCAATGTTCCTAGCTTATTGTAATAAGTGTCTGGCACGTGGAAAATCTTCTCTGATATAAATTAATGAATTATGCTGTCATGTCATATCAAAGACAAATAATCTAGTGGGACTCTGTCATTTAGGTCTTCTTACCATCATTGATTCCTTACTTTAGAAATGACAGCCCATATTTTTGGCAAAATAGTCTCCCTTCTGCATTTGCACTATTCTTTATTCGCTTATCACAATGTACTGCTGGCGTAGTTTTGGACAGATAACCCAAGTCAATTGTAAAACAACATCCTCTGCACCATAAAAATGGAAAACATGAGTGGTCACATAACTCCGGCAGGCTAACCTGAGTCCCGCTTTGGAATTTTCCTTACTGAAGGTGAGAGTGAGGCTCCTTTCTTTTCTCTGGTTGAGAGCTTCCAGTAGTCATGTCAACTACTTGGAGATGGCCAATGGAATTAGGCCAGTTCATCCACAGAGTAGGAAATGAGATGGGGAGATAGAATTACATACAAACAATATCCTTCCTAAGAAAGACTGAAGGCAAAAGGAGAAGGGGGCGGCAGAGGATGAGATGGTTAGATAGCACCACTGACTCAATGGACATGAATTTGAGCAAACTCTGGAAGACAGGGAAGCCTGCCGTGCTGGTCCATGAGGACACAAAGAGCAGGACATGACTGACCGACTGAAAGGGAAGTAGTTCAGTCGTGTCTGACTCTTTGCGACCCCATGGACTGTAGCCCACCAGGCTCCTCCATCCATGGGATTCTCCAGGCAAGAGCACTGGAGTGGGTTGCCATTTCCCTCTCCAAGGGATCTTCCCAAACCAGGGATCGAACCCAGGTCTCCCACATTGCAGGCAGACGCTTTAACTTCTGACCCACCAGGGAAGGGTGGTGACTGAAAGCAACAGCAATATCCTTCAGCTCACAAGATCCAGTCACACATTTCCTGTTTAGTTGCTAAGTTACTCTCCAAGGGATCTTCCCAAACCAGGGATCGAACCCAGGTCTCCCACATTGCAGGCAGACGCTTTAACTTCTGACCCACCAGGGAAGGGTGGTGACTGAAAGCAACAGCAATATCCTTCAGCTCACAAGATCCAGTCACACATTTCCTGTTTAGTTGCTAAGTTGTGTCCGATTCTTTTGCGATCCTGTGGTCATGTATGGATGTGAGAGTTGGACTGTGAAGAAAGCTGAACACTGAAGAATTGATGTTTTTGAACTGTGGTGTTGGCAAAGACTTTTGAGAGTCCCTTGGACTGCAAGGAGATCCAACCAGTCCATGGCTGGATGGCATCACGGACTCGATGGACATTAGTTTGGATAANGGATGTGAGAGTTGGACTGTGAAGAAAGCTGAACACTGAAGAATTGATGTTTTTGAACTGTGGTGTTGGCAAAGACTTTTGAGAGTCCCTTGGACTGCAAGGAGATCCAACCAGTCCATGGCTGGATGGCATCACGGACTCGATGGACATTAGTTTGGATAAACTCCAGAAGTTGGTGATGGACAGGGAGGCCTGGCATGCTGCAATTTATGGGGTCACAAAGAGTCAGACATGACAGCGAATGAACTGAACTGAGACTGTAGCCTGCCAGCCTCCTTTGTCCAGAGGATTTTCAAGGCAAGAATACTGAAATGGGTTGCATTTTTTTTCTCCAGAGGATCTTCCCAACCCAAGGATCAAATCTCAATTTCCTGAGTTCTTTACTACTGACTCACAGAAAGAACAACAGCAATAATATCCTTCAGCTTACCAGATCCAGTCTTGGGGCAAAGCTTACCCATATCTTTTCCAGGTTCATGAACCACTGTATTTAAATTACTTTAAAAAATTGACTGTAATTTCAATTTTCTCATTCACAACCAAAAGATGTCTTACTAAAATAAAAGAGATGTCTTCAGAGAAATGATTAGGAGTTGAGGGAGGGCATGTAAGAGAGGTGTGTGGGTGGCTTAACAAGATGAATGTGTTAGGCAAAGTTAGAATTTATTAACTTTGCAAATATCTATTCATATAATTAAGGAAAATATTATACAAATAGTCCGAAAGGAGAATACATTTAAACTGGCTCAAATTTGACATGAATCAAGGTATCTCAGATTACTTGCACCTTAGAGACCTTTTGTTATCATTATGATTGGGGGAAGCCATTTCATGTGTTTCCGTGCAGTTACAATTTTGGTGTGTCTGCATATATTTTAAATCTAATGCAAATCATATAAACATAATATGTGAAAGAATTGAGAAATCTTTGTTTGCTTCATAAAACTATCTGGATAAGCCCTAGAAGTTGGATAAATGAAATGAAGTTAATATGAACAGATCTAAAGGAGTCTAAGGGGGTTCCTGGTGGTTCAATAGTAAAGAACCCACCTGCCAATGCAGGAGATGTGGGTTCGATCCCTGTGTCAGGAAAATTCCCTGGAGAAGGAAATGACAACCCACTCAAGTATTCTTGTCTAGGAAATCCCATGAACAGAAGAGTCTGGTGGGTCACAGTCCAAGGAGTCGCAAAGGGTCAGACCCAACTTGGTGACTGATCACACACACAATGGAGTATAAAGTAAGTAACACTGAATTGCACTCTGCTGCTGCTGCTGCTAAGTCACTTCAGTTGTGTCCGACTCTGTGTGACCCTAGAGATGGCAGCACACCAGGCTCCCCCGTCCCTGGGATTCTCCAGGCAAGAACACTGGAGTGGGTTGCCATTTCCTCCCCCAATGCATGAAAGTAAAAAGTGAAAGTGAAGCCACTCAGTTGTGTCCAACTCTTAGCGATCCCATGGACTGCAGCCTACCAGGCTCCTCCATCCATGGGATTTTCCAGGCAAGAGTACTGGAGTGGGGTGCCATTGCCTTCTCCAGAATTGCACTCTAGTCTCAGTTTATTTCTGAAATATTTTTAATTTAGATGCCTTTCAGTTTTGAGTTACCACAAATAATGCTGGGAACAAGCAGCGAAACAAGTAGCCCTTCTGCTCTCAGATATGCTAATCATGCCCCTGAGGTCAGCTGTTGGTACCTTCATTGGTTTGGCTGATATTAACTGGCTCTGTCACAGGTCAAGGTCTTTGGCTAGGATAACATGGCTTTTTTTTTTTTTCAGCACTATCTCTCCATCTCCAGCAGGCTAATCTGTGTTGATGCTCATACTGGCTAGCTACCAACAGAGAGGGGAAAGAAAGAAGTGAGGAGGGAGAGAGAGAAGAAAGGCATGTATTCTCACATTCTCTTTGGAATTACACTCAGAATTGTCACAATATCCTCTACTCTGCATTCCGTTGGACAAAACAGCACCGCACCAGCATCAATAAGAAATAAAATGGACTTCGCCTTTAGTGGCAGAAGTTGCAAAGTGACATTCCAAAGGGCAGATATATAGGAGAGTGGAGAGCTGGGGTCATTTCTGAAGATGTGGGAGGGTCAGCAGATCTACAGAGGTAACCTGGGAGAGAGTGTGTGTTTCTGTGTGTGTTCCAGTTTCTGAATTTCTAAATACATCACTCTATGCACTTTGCAAATGGAATAAAGTCATTATCACCCAGGGATCATATTCTACCCTGGATTTCATTCAGCAAGTTTATAGGAAAATGAATCTGATTCATGTTAAAGTCATGAATTATTTCAAATTTAAGTAAAAATAAGCTCCAAATCCTAACGAAGATGCAACTTATTTTGCTTCCAGAGAATTATATATTCATTCAGAAGAATCAGTTCTCATCCATTTCCAGATAAGAAGATAAAAGTCTTGGTAAAAATTCTGAAAGTAAAAGTCACTCAATCATGTCTGATTCTTCGGGAACCCATGGACTATACAGTTCATGGAATTCTCCAGCCCAGAATACTGGAGTGGGTAGCCTTTCCCTTCTCCAGGGGATCTTCCCAACCCAGGGATCGAATTTGGGTCTCCTGCATTGTGGGCGGATCCTTTACCAACTAAGCTTAATTGCCTGGATAAAGTGAATTTTTTAAACAAATTTTTAGGCTAAAGGAAAAATTATCACAGAGGGAAAGTAAATAATACAAGCATCACNCTGGAGTGGGTAGCCTTTCCCTTCTCCAGGGGATCTTCCCAACCCAGGGATCGAATTTGGGTCTCCTGCATTGTGGGCGGATCCTTTACCAACTAAGCTTAATTGCCTGGATAAAGTGAATTTTTTAAACAAATTTTTAGGCTAAAGGAAAAATTATCACAGAGGGAAAGTAAATAATACAAGCATCACATTATCCATCTGCAACACTGGAAGTTATAAAATAGCAGAATAACCTCAAAGTACCACTGAGAGGAAATGACTCTACCCAAGAATCCTATTACCAATAGAGTATTGATATCTCCATACATGGACATCACCAAGTAGTCAATACTGAAATCAGATTAATTATATTGTTTGCAGCCAAAGATAGAGAAGCTCTAGATGATTAGGATAAATAAGACCTAGAGCTGACTGTGGCTCAGATCTTGAACTTCTTATTGCAAAATTCAGGCTTCAGTTGAAGAAAGTAAGAAAAAAAAACCACTAGGCCATTTAGGTCTGACCTCAATAAAATCCTTTGTGTTTACACCCTGGAGGTGACAAACAGATTCAAGGGATTAGATCTGGTACAGTCCCAGAAGAATTATGGATGGAGGTTCATAATATTGTACAGGAGGTAGTAGCCAAAACCATTCCAAAGAAAAATCCATGTTAAACCTCTTGAATTTGTACCAGAGATCCACTAAAGCATTCATTACGTTTCAATATTTCTCTTTCTATTCTTCACTTTGGATACTTTTTCATCTATATTTTTCTATTCTGTCTTCAAGAGCAGTCATTAATTCATCTGTTGTATCCAACAGACGTATTAGTCTTATTCAATAGACTATTCTTTTCAGATTTTAGTTCCCTATAAATTCCATTTTGTTTTTTTTATATCTTTTATTTTCCTCCTGTTATGCTGACATTCTCTTTTAAATCTTTGTGCATATTTAGATTTTTTTTTTTCTTTCCACCTCCACACATATCTTCATGTGACCATAAGGGGATCCGTATGCAGATTTCTGAAGCTCTTTCTCTGAATAGCTCCATCTGCTATAGTATTTGAGTTTGCACATTCTAGCCCCCTCTGCTTCCTTGACCCCTCGGCTTCCTTGACCTCATTTTTGTATGACTGATGCACTCACCTTCAAATTTCTTTGCCTTCAGTGTAGACTGAGAAGTCTTTCCAGGCAGAAAGCCAAGGGGACTGTAGAACTCACTTTGTTTTATCTGTTTCCAGAGATCACAGTTTTACTGGCTTGTTGTGTAGTGCCTGAAAATCTTGTCTAATTTTCTCTTTATTCATGGCACATGGACTAGTTCAATAATGATGACTCTATCATAGCTGGACCATAAAATCTCAGCATTTATTTTCAATGTAATGTGATAGGAGTATCTTGGTATTAATTTTATAAACCTATATGTTATAAACATTTCTGCCTTTTTCTTGATGTTCTCACGGCCTAATATTATGCTTGACATAGCGTTGGCCCTTAGTATATATTTGTTGAATGTGGGTGTGCATGCTCAGCTGTTCAGTTCTGTCCAGCTCTTTACAGTCCTTTGGACTATAGCCCACCAGAGTCCTCTGTCCATGGGATTTTTCAGGCAAAAATATTTGCTGAATAAATTATTTTAAAAAATACTTATAAGAAAAAGCAAAAATTCTTCACAAAAAGGACAACTGTTGCTTCAATGAATCAGTTTAAAAAAGTCTGAAATTCTAGTATGTATACCATTTTGATTATTAATGGAATTTTTATGGGAGAGTGACATGCGTTATAATATGTAAATAAATATTTATATTAAGATCAGTGCTCTTGATAAGGGGTTTCAACCACTGAGTGACATTTATACTATCAGTCTCAATGTGTGTGAGTCCGAGAGTCTTAAAATTGTTTCATTTTTAAGCCATCATTAAAGACTTATACTTACCTATTTTACCTAAGGACTTCCCTGGTGGCTCAGTGGTAAAGAATCTACCTGCTAATGCAGAAAACATGGGTTCAATCCCTGGGTTGGGAGGTCCCCTGGAGAAAGAAATGGCACTCCAGTATTCTTAACTGGGAAATATCATGGACAGAAGATGCTGGCAGGCGACAGTTCGTGGAGTCACAAGGAGTCCGACCTGACTAGGGACCAAACGACAACACAGTTTTACCTAAAGTGTGTAGAAATGCTCAGATACTCTCACTTCAGTGCGCCATGCATAGTCATCATTGGTCTACAGCTGCCCCAGATGAAACTGTCCTGTTTCAGGCTTCAATCTCTAAGTTACCAAAGTTAGTCTTCCTGACAGACTAACCCTATGCAGCATATGAATACCATTTTGCTACAACTGACAATTTAACCCTAAGAAACCCGGGAAACTCACAGCAGAAATGGTTTCTTTGACTTCTGGGAACAATTCAACATTTGGCCACCATTACAGGAACCGTTGCTAATTTATGTTCTAATTAACTTCCCAAGCCCATAATGATGGCTTTATTCTTTTCGAATCTCCACTCATTGTTTGCTTTTAAGGATTGCTTGGCTTAACAGGGTAAGGAGTTAAAACTTAATTTTATTTCAGATAAATTGGTAATAAAGATATCCTGTTAAGAAAACATTCTAAGAAAAGCAAAAGAAAATCCATGAACCTCAACTAGTAAGTATGCTGTAGAGGAAATTCCTATAATCAAGGATTTAAGCAAGCCAGCCACCAATTATAAATTTAGTTCCCACAGGGGGCAAACCATTTAAGATACTAAAGCCATTCAGCTTTAAGACATATGGTTTCAACTTTTGGTGCAAATCTAAAGGTGAAGCATTCAATTTGAATTAAAAAAGAACAAAAGATGTGTAAATTCAAAACTGTTCTTTGAAATGAAGTTACCATCTTTATTGTTTCTTTTATTTTATATTGTCCATGACTTTTTGCATATGCTTATATAATTACAGAACTTTGAGTGCAAGAGAATTAATTCAAATTATGCAGCACACATGCTCCCACTCAGGGAGCTTCTTGAAACTACAGATTTGGGGCCTGGCTCACAGAGATTATAATTCAGTTTATAAGAAATAGTCCCATAATCTGGTTTGAAAAAAAATATATATATATATAACTGAGTGGAAGCACTAATATAGTTTAATTTTTCATTTTACAAATAATAAAACTAAGACCCAGAACAATTAACTGATTAGTTCATTCTCTATGAAAGTTAGTGACTAAAAAAAAGAAAAACGTGATTGTTATCCTGGAATGTTGTTTTCTACTCTAGAGTTTTCTCCATTGCTGAATAGTCCTTTTTCCCCAAAGGAAAAATAATATTTATATATTATTAAGTGGTATAGATTCTTGAAACTCTATCCTTAGTTTATGTCTCTTATCAATCTATACTTTCTCTCCAGGAGATCTCATCCACTGTCATAGTGTTATTCCATATCTTTCTTTCACATCTGCCTCCAAAATTCTAGAACTACATATTCAATTGCTTAAATAACCTTTTTATTTTAATCAACTTCAAACAAAGCACATGTAAAACTCAAACTTTTATTAATATGTGGCCAACCTTACCTGTCATTGTTCTCTGTATCTCTGTATCTCTGAAGTTACACTATCAGTATACCCAGTTAAGCAAGTTAGAAGCCTGAGAGAGATTCTGTATACCCTTTTTCCTTTATTGTCATATCCAACGTTATCCAGTCCACAATTTTTCTAAGTGTTAAGTTAATGAAACAAGGAAGCCAATAGACTCAAGTGATTTCTATATCTTCAGTTCAGTTCAGTTCAATCAGTCGTGTCCGACTCTCTGCGACCCCATGAACTGCAGCACACCAGGCCTCCCTGTCCATCATCAAATCCCTGAGTTCACTCAAACTCACGTCCATCGAGTCCATGATGCCATCCAGCCATCTCATCCTCTGTTGTCCTCTTCTCCTCCTGCCCTCAATCCCTCCCAGCATCAGAGTCATTTCCAAAGAGTCAACTCTTCGCATGAGGTGGCCAGAGTACTGGAGTTTCAGCTTTAGCATCAGTCCTTCCAAAGAACACCCAGGACTGATCTCCTTCAGAATGGACTGGTTGGATCTCCTTGCAGTCCAAGGGACTCTCAAGAGTCTTCTCCAACACCACAGTTCAAAAGCATCAATTCTTCGGCTCTCAGCTTTCTTCACAATCCAACTCTCATATCCATAGGTGACCATTGGAAAATCCATAGCCTTGACTAGACAGACCTTTGTTGGCAAATTAATGTCTCTGCTTTTGAATATACTATCTAGGTTGATCATAACTTTCCTTTCAAGGAGTAAGCGTCTTTTAATTTCATGGCTGCAGTCACCATCCTATACCTTAGCAGTGTATGTAAGCAAACCCAGACTCAAGCCTATAAGTGCCTCAAGGTTAAGAAATCGAAATCTAAAACCAATCAGAATAAGCTTAAATTGATCATAATTTAGCTGTAAAACTTTACCATGCCTCAAATAAATAAAGTAATCCTGCTATAATCAATCAGCATTTACCCAGTATAACTTCTTAATTCCTGGTCTTTATAGTCAAAACCCTCTCCCTTTGTACAACTCTTCAAAGCTCCTCTCTGCTTCTTTAGACCAGATGCTTCTCTATTCATGATTCACTAAATAAACTCAACTAGATCTGAAATGTAAATGTCTGTAAATTTTTTAACAGTATTTAGCAAGTTTGTTCAGATCTTCCTAAGGCAGGAGATAGACAGGTCCCCCTCCCTCAACTCCCAGGGCAAGCTGTTGGAGTTTGTTTCCTGTGGACCAGTTCTCCAAGATAAAAATAGCAGGACAATCAAGAGAGGAGGCTCTGCCTACATATGAGGTAAAAGACCACATATTTCTCATTCTCTAAGTCAAGGAGACCTTCCTGACCACATATGCACAGAAAGGTTCCTTGGAGGTAAAAAATGGAGGGGGAACTGTTAGGGGAAGCACACTAAGTAACTGAAACTGCCCACCCTGGCCAGGCATCACAGTAACCATTTGCATGAGTTGTTTTGGCCGGAGTCCTGGTAAAGAACACGGAACTAATAAGCCACAACCAACAGGAAGAATTCAAGAAAGGTCAAAAGGAGACACCACATGTCTGACCACCTCCCAGAATCCTTCTTGCTGGCATCCATCTTGGCTGAACAAGGCATGCACCACCAGGAAGGACTCTGAGTCACAATGATTGGCTAAAGAATCCAGAAGCTAATCTTATCATATAAAACCCAAGACCATAAANAAAAGGAGACACCACATGTCTGACCACCTCCCAGAATCCTTCTTGCTGGCATCCATCTTGGCTGAACAAGGCATGCACCACCAGGAAGGACTCTGAGTCACAATGATTGGCTAAAGAATCCAGAAGCTAATCTTATCATATAAAACCCAAGACCATAAAACTACTCTGTGGCAGAGCAGATCTCCCAGGTTCCCCTACCCTACTGCCCTCCACTCTGGTCCCCTTTCCCAATAAAATCTCTTGCTTTGTTAGCACATGTTTTCTCCTCGGACAATTCATTATGAGTGTTAGGCAAGAGCCCAGTTTCAGGCCCTGGAAGGGGTCCCCTTTCCTGCAACAGAACTACTTTGTACAAACTGATGGCAATATACCCATAAGCCTCTTCACCAGAATCCATCTTGGCTAAGAGATGTGCACGCACACATGGAGGACCCAGAAATATATGAAAGATGGACATAGAATTAGGCAAAATGAGATGACTGGCAAAGGGAAACCCAGAAGAAAGCCCCATGAAAGTGATTAAAATGTCAGGAGAGTGAAACGCTCTCTCTGAATCCACTCCTGTGTCTAGCCACACAAACCGTTCTCTTTTTCCCACCAATAGACACTTGTTTCACTACTCTTCATCTCCGTGGGAATTGTTTTCAGCAAAGCTGAAGGGCTAGAGCCACTGGTCACTGGCCACTGGCCCGGGGCTAGGATTCAGCTCTCTCACTGCCGCAGTCCCATCTCAATCTCTGGACAGGATCGGAAACCCTGCATCAAGTCTCTACAGGCCTAGTCCACCTGAGATCATTCCAAGCTAAGATCAGTTTACTCATAGACAGCAGCAAGTGCTTTGGAAATAACTGCCTTCAGTGTTCCCTTCTTCCAATCATTCTTCACATTGTTGAAAATAAATCTTCTGAAAATGCAAATCTGATCATGTCAAATGCTACAATGTCTTCTGGTTGCCCTTGAGATCGATCCTAAAAATGTCACACTAGTTTATGTGGCCCCTCTTAATTTATGCCTACTTTCAATCTCAATATAATTCAATCCTGTTTTTTGCTCTCTCTGTTCCAGTCATATTGGGACAATTTTTTGATCAATAGATTTAATAGAATAATACTTGTATTTGAGGAATAAAACTAATTTACTCTTGTTAAATATTAACTTGAAACCAACATAATTTCATTTGCCATTATTTACATTATTCTCATTAAGTAAGTTACCCTTGTTCTTGAATTAATATTTTTTATATAAAGAGATAATCTAAATTCTAGTTGCACTGTTTTAACACTATTGACACACTCAAATAGAAGATACTTTTTTAAAAAGATGATTTTAAAATAAGATTTGGTGATTTAACAAAAGTTCTTGAAAGAATGAAAAGAAACTTTAGAAAGACAACTTCATGTATTATACTAGTCTATTACTAATTTTACAAAACCATTAGTTTAGTTCATCTTAATAGTATGCAGTAAAATAGTATGCAATTTGTCATTGAAAAATATTTGTCAATATACTATTTAACACATTTAACTAACATTTATCAGGCTTCCCTGGTGGCTCAGACAGTAAAGTATCTGCCTAGAATGCAGGAGACCTGAGCTTTATCTCTGGGTTGGGAAGATTCCCTGGAGGAGACATGGCAACCCCCTGCAGTATTCTTGCCTGGAGAATCCCCCCATAGACAAAGGAGCCTGGCAGGCTACAGTCCATCGGGTCAGACATGACTGAACGACTAAGCACACAGGAGACAACATCAGCACACAGCATTTGTTGATGGTGTATTAGCTTCTAGTGAATAACATAATTCCTGCTGAAACAATAGCATCAGTTGGAGCAGTAATGATGTTGATATATAAAATGTACTGAATGCTTCCTAATGCCCNTACAGTCCATAGGGTCAGACATGACTGAACGACTAAGCACACAGGAGACAACATCAGCACACAGCATTTGTTGATGGTGTATTAGCTTCTAGTGAATAACATAATTCCTGCTGAAACAATAGCATCAGTTGGAGCAGTAATGATGTTGATATATAAAATGTACTGAATGCTTCCTAATGCCTAAGGCTATGATACACAGTTTATCTCACTTGCTCCTCATAACTATATCCAGATAGTTAATCCTATTCATTGGGTAAGCAGTAAGCATTGCTATTGTTTGGCATTTATCTCTTTTGAGAGATGAGAAAAATTGAAGCATAGAATAGGTACGTTTTGGCCTATGGTTTAGCCAGGATTATTTCTTAGGTCTTCTAACTTCCAATGCTCTTTCCACAGATTTTTAACAAAGAAACACAAGCATGACATAAACTCTTATCTTTGAAACTTGTTTTTCCATTCTAGAAGCTTCCCCTTCTCCAGATGGCATCATCAAAACATGGCCCTGACCATTTTGAAGAGGACAGATGTTTCAGGATGTCAATGAAAAGGTGTGTCCCTGGATAACAATTGTTAAAGTTCCAGAAATGGGTGCATGACCTAAAACACAGCAAGTCAGAATCCTTTTACAGCATTAACTATGGATATCGGAAATGAGTTTGTCTTTCCTTCTGTGATTGCAGGTGCTGAGAACTTTGTGACTCTGGAGTGTCTAAGGGCTTTTTCACAGTATCCTGGCTAGCTTGTTTGAGAATTCAGCCAATATAAATAAAAGCTGTTTAAAGTGATAGAGAGGCTTAATCCTGATGACAATTTTGGAATGTCTCAAACTTTCCAGATTTAAATAAATCTGTTTGTGTGTGTGTGGAGGGGGATGGGGCAGTGTTTTTCTTAAACCTGTGTGAGTTACATTTCAGTCCCTTAAATAGAAGCTCGGATTAAAGCACAGTTCCTTAAATAAAAATGGAATTGAAACAGATTCTTGTGGCTACATTTCTGAAATCGTCATACAATTTTCAGTTTATCCATTTCCTTATCTTTCTACCTATCCTTCATTATGCCCTGTATTACTGTAGCCTTCTTTTCATCCCTTTTCTCCTTCCTTGCCTCCCTTTCTTCATGCCTTCTTTCTTTGCTGGTTTCCTCTTACTTTTCTTTCTAATTTGAAGGGGTCCAATAAGTTACATCCATCTTTCCCAGGCCCAAGTTGTGACGCAGATCAGAGGCAGAGAGGGCAGCTAGATAAAGACAAATTCCTTTTACCTTTTGTGGGATTCTGTTTGCTGATATCCTGTAAAAGTTTTTGTATCTGTACTCCTGAGGGCTATTGAAGAAAGCTGTATTGTTTCATTGTTGCAATGCCTTTGTCTATAATCCTGAACTCCTAAACAAATTGAAAATGATCCCTGATGTTCTATTTTCTCAAAGTTTAGTTCAGTCGCTCAGTCGTGTTTTACTCTTGATGCCATCCAAACATCTCATTCTCTGTCGTCCCCTTCTCCTCCTGCCCTCAATCTTTCCCAGCATCAGGGTCTTTTCCAATGAGTCAGCTCTTCATATCAAGTGGCCAAAGTATTGGAGTTTTAGCTTCAGCATCAGTCCTTCCAATGAACACTCAGGATTGATCTCCTTTAGGATGGACTGGTTGGATCTCCTTGCAGTCCAAGGGACTCTCAAGAGTCTTCTCCAACACCGCAGTTCAAAAACATCAATTCTTCAGCACTCAGCTTTCTTTATAGCCCAAATCTCACGTCCTTACATGACTACTCAAAGAGATTTTCTCAAAGAGATTCCTTAAATATGTGATAGAATTAATCAGATAAAACTCTCTGGGCTTTGACTTTGTTGGAAAGTGTTTAATTATAAATTTTAATTATCTAAGTTTTTCTGGAATGCTCACGTCTTCTTCTGTCATGGTTCATAATGTGTGTGTTTCAAGAAATATGTCCACTGCATCCACATGGTCTAATAGATTGCCATGTATTGTCCACAATGTAAGTTTATCTTCTTGATAATATGTTTATACAATCTGTAGTATTTACCTATTTTTTTAACACCCAGCTTAATATTCATAATTGGCACAGCTCTCAATTTTTTTTACACTATTTTGTTGGTCCTTAAAAATAGCCAGCTTTTGGTTTCATTGACTTTCTTTATTTTTTGCCCAATTTCTTTATTTCAGGTTTCTGTTCTGTTTTTTGTCTCCTGTCTTCTACCTTCTTTGAGTTTAATTTGCTCTTCTTTTCCTAGGTTAAGGTAGAGCTTAGATGACTGATTTCAACACTTTCTTTTCCAAGAAGTAAATAAATAAAATAATTCATTTCTCCCTAAGCAATGCTTTATTTGCATACTGCAAATTTTACATTTGGAGTTTTTATAAATGTTTTATAGAAACACTTAATAATTTTATTTGTATTTTTGTTTGTTCTGAGTTATAGGAGTGTTGCTTACTTTCTGTATATTCATTCCAGTAGTATAGAAGTTCTACTATTGATCTTTAACTTAACACTAATTTCAATTATTTGAAATTTATTGAAACTTGCTCTATGGTCCAGAATACATTTCAAAATATAGTCTAATATGCATATCCTTCAGTTGTTTGGTATGGTACACTATAAAAATTTTGATATAAAGTTGGAGAGCAAAATTCACATTTTCTTTCCATGTGTTCTCATAATTCTCAAAAAGTCTCACTAAAATGAAATATTTATTTTTCTCTTGTGTTCCATAGTTTTTGGTTTATCTTTCAAATTGTTCTTGTTAGATCATACCTATTTTATATCATTTGTTCATAAATTGATCATTTTGTCATTATAATGTGTATCTCTTTATCTCTATAAAATTATTTCACTGAGCCAACTTTATTCTATATAACTGCTGTATCAATGTAATAATTATATTTTCCATTTTATGTCTATTTCATCATTTTACTTCTACTTTATATTGTTATTTTTATTTAAAATATAAACATAAACATGTCATATATTGGGTTGCTTATAGATAGGGTATAGTCTGATCCTGCATTTTATTCATTCTAACAATTTTCACTACATAATGTTTTAGGTCATTTAGATACATTATAGATATAAATATGCTTGGATTTAATTTTACCATCTTGATATTGGTATCATGCATCTTTCCTTAATATTTCTTTTCCTGTATTATTTTGAAATTATTTTATCAACTTTTCATTGCATTTCACTCTTCTCTTAGCTGTGTATATGTGTGGTTCCTCATAGATTTAAAACAGATTTCACCCATCACATTCTAATTCCCTAAAATACTGTATCACTTCAGCATAATAGTTGTATATGTCTCATCCTTTTTATATTCAATTTATTTTTATGTATTTTAAAACTCCACCAATAAACTGTCATTAGTTTTCTTAAACCAGTCTGTTCTTATTAGAACAAGCAAATGGTCAAAAAAATCTCAAGTGTAACACATGCTGTCTATGGTGTAGTGAGAGTGAAATTTGCTCAGTTGTGTCCAGCTCTTTGCAACCCCATCGACTACACAGTCCACAGAATTCTCTAGGCCAGAATACTGGAGTGGGTAGCCTTTCCCTTCTTCAGGGGAGTTTTCCAACTCAGGGATAAAACCCAGATCTCCTGGATTGTAGGCGGGTTCTTTACCAACTAAGCTATCAGGGAAGCTCCTGAGCTATCAGGGAAGCTCTGTGATGTATTGTGTTTAATTTCAGGTTCCCATGAGGGTCCACCTCCTTTCAGAAGGAAGAACTTCTGTTTACAGTAATTGTAGTGCAAATCTGATGGAATAATCATCTTATGTGTATTTGGCTTAATATGTATTTTACTTTTTTATAATTAAACTTATTTATTTATTTATTTTAATTTTTACTTTATTTTACTTTACAGTACTGTATTGGTTTTGGCATACATTGACATGAATCCACCACGGGTGTACATGCATTCCCAAACATGAACGCCCTTCCCACCTCCCAACTCCCACCCCACATCATCCCTCCGGATCATCCCCATGCACCAGCTGCAAGCATCCTGCATCCTGCATCAACATAAACTGGCGATTCGTTTCTTACATGATAGTATACATATTTCAATGTTTTTCTCCCAAATCATCCCACCCTCTCCCTCTCCCTCTCTCTCTCCCTCTCCCTCAGAGTCCAAAAGTCCGTTCTACATATCTGTGTCTTTTTTGCTGTCTTGCATACAGGGTCCTCATTACCATCTTTCTAAATTCCATATATATGTGTTAGGCTATGGTTTTTCCTGTGGTCATGTATGGATGTGAGAGTTGGACTGTGAAGAAAGCTGAGTGCCGAAGAACNGCTTCCCTGATGGCTCAGATGGTAAAGAATCTGCCTGCAATGCAGGAGATCTGGGTTCAATCAATGGGTTCAGAACATCACCTGGAGAAAGGAATGGCAACCCACTTCAGTATTCTTGCCTGGAGAATTCCATGGACAAAGGAGCCTGGAGAGCTACAGTCCATGGGGTCGCAAGGAGTCAGACACGAATAAGTGACTAAGCACAGCACAGGGTAGTTATGGAATTCCCAGGTGGCACTAGTAGTGAACCCACCTGCCAATGCAGGAGACGTAAGGGATGTGGGTTCGATCACTGGGTCAGAAAGATCCCCTAGAGGAGGGCATAGCAACCCACTCCAATATTCTTTCACGGAGAATTCCTTGAACAGAGGAAACTGGCACGCTGCAGTCCATGGAGTTGCAAAGAGTTGGACACAAAAGTGATTTAGCAAGCATTCAGGGTAGGTATATTAAATGCTTTTTTAACTTACGACATGTTAAACTTAGGATGGGCTTATCAAGACAGAACCTCATCAACACCTGAGGGAAATCTGTACATAAAGCAAATACAGGAAGACTCCAAAAGGCAAAGAGAAGGATAGGATAAGGACCTTAGGAGTGAGGAACAACACTAGAAGAACAAATCACAGTGATAAGTTCCATAGCTTTCTTCTTTTCACCTAAAATTCTCAATTTAGTACTGGAGACATGCCAAAATACACAAACAAAATATCTCAAGGAAAGTCTGGTCTCTTAAGCCAAAGAACCAGGAAAGGGACAGACTAGCAGGACACAAGTCTTATTGATAATAACCACTCTAGTCATATACTACTGGAGAAAGAAAAAGAAGAAGAAACACCCTAGCTCTTTCTATCAATGAAACCAAATAAGAAGCCTGAACTTCCATGCCCATCAAGTGGTAATGAGGCATCCTTTCACACCACTTTCCATGTGATATCTACAGGGGTCAAGTTAGCAGCTAAGACTCCCACCCTTCCTGGCAGTAACAATGTGACCTTCTCCCACAAGCATGATGTCATCAGAGGTTTGTAAAGCAAAACAGTTAAATAAGATCCAGAGTCTCAAAACATAATACTACAATATCCAAGAGACTACTGAAAATCACTTCTCATACCAAGAACAAAGAAGATCTCAACTTGATTTTGAAATAACTAAGAAATGATAGCAAGACAACATACAAGTGAGGATTACTTGATAAGGATTTTAAAACAGCCATGATGAAAATGCTCCAATGAATGGTTATGTATAATCTTGAAAAAAATAGAAAATCTCAGCAAATAGAGATATAAAGAAGAATCAAACCAAAATTTTAGAACTGAAATCACAATAACTAAAATTTAAAAAAAAAAAAAAAAACCTTACTGCATGGGCTAAATAAGAGATGCCAGACAAAAGAAGGAAGAATTTTGAAGACAGAACAATAAAAATTACCCAGTTTGGACAATGGAGATAAAATAGTCTAAAAAGTAAAATGAACAAAGCTTCAGAGACCAGTAGGACAATACTAAAAGATCGAACATACACATTAACTGAGTCCCAGACTAAGAATAATATGGGGCTGAAAAAATATTTGAAGAAATAATGGCCAAAACGTCCCCAAAGTTGATAAAAGGCACATATTTAGAGATTCAAGGAATGTAGAAAATTCCCAAAAGAATAAACAAAAAGAAATCTGTGCCAAAACATTTCATCAAAATTTTAAAAGTTAAGAATAAGGAAAAATTGTTAAAAATACCGAGAGAGAATCATGTGTTACTTTCAAGGGAGCAATGATTCAATTAACAAAGTATTTTTCATCAGAAACCATGGAGGCCAGAAAGAAGTGGTATAGTCTTTCAGTGGGCCCCCCCTCCAAAAAAAATTGCCAATCTAGAACACTCGATCCAGTGGAAATATCCTTTAAAAATGAAGGTGAAGACATTTTAGGTAAAGGAAAACTTAGAGAATGTTTGGCCTACCTTAAAAGACAGTCTAAAGAAAAGCTTTTCAAACAGAAAGAAAATGATAACAGAAGAAAACTTAGGGGAAAAAATACATAATCGTCTATCCTACTGTGTACACATTGCTATATTTAAAGTAGATAACCAACAAGGACCTACTGTGTAGCACAGGGAACTCTGCTCAATGTGGCAGCCTAGATGGGAGGGGAGTTTGGGGGAGATTGGATACATGTGTACATATATGTCTGAATTCCTTTGCTATTCATCTGAAACTATAACAACATTGTTAACTGGCTATCCCCCAATACAAAATGAAAAGTTTTAATTAAAAAAATAGGTTATCCTTCTCTTAAAGTTTTAAAATAATATTTGACAGCTGAAGCAAAAAATGTAATATCAACTAATGAGTTTCTCTTAAGTATTTAGAGAAAAGAGTTAATAAAAAGAGGAGGGTAAACAGACACAGAGAAGTAAGGTTGTTACATTTCTTAAGTGGTAAAATGTTGATACCAATAAACAGTGTAATAAGTTATGTGTGTAAACTACTTAGAGCAAACACTAAGAAAAGCATATTCAAAGACATATACTCCTAAACCTTAGAGATAAATAAAAACCTAATTCTAAAAATAAGTTCAAGTGACATATAGGAAAGGGGGAAAAGGGAAACAGAGGAAACAGAAAATAATAACATAGTAGATTTTGTTGTAATATATCAATAAGGTATGATATAATGTCAACATGTAAAAATACAACATTTCTACATACTGGCAATGTACAATCAGAAACCAAAACTAAAGTCATAATACCATTCATAATAGCTTCAAAAGTTACTTTGTACAAATCTAACAACAGTAGCTTCCCACGTGGTGCACTGGTAAAGAACCTGTCTGCCAATGCAGGACAGGTAAGAGATGTGGGTTTGATCCCCAGGTCGGGGAAGATCTTCTGGAGAAGGGCATAGCAACTCACTCCAGTATTCTTGCCTGGAGAATCCTATGAACAAAGGAGCCTGGTGGGCTATATATAGTCCATAGGGTCACAAAGAGTTGGATTTAACTAAGAATGTGTGCATGCATGCAACAACGGTATTAGACATACAGAATCTGCATGCTAAAACTATAAAACACTGATAAAAGAAAATCTCAACAAATTAAGTATTCATGGAATAGAGGACTCAATGTGATTAACATGTCAATTCTCTAAGCACAATTTCAGTTGAAATTCTCATAAGATTTTGGTAGTTCAAGCTATTTTTTAAACCTATTTTTATAGGTAAAACTTTTATGGAAAAGCAAAGTGATTAGAAAAGCCAAAACAATTTTAAAAACAATAAAGCTGTTTGACTCACATTGAGTTCAAGGCTTATTATAGAGTTACAGAAATCAAAACAGTGTGGGGTTCACAAAAGTTTAAATTCATATTAATGAAATAAAATAGTGTGTCATCCAGTCCCATCACTTCATGGGAAATAGATGGGGAAACAGTGGAAACAGTGTCACACTTTATTTTTTGGGCTCCAAAATCACTGCAGATGGTGACTGCAGCCATGAAATTAGAAGACGCTTACTCCTTGGAAGAAAAGTTATGACCAACCTAGCTAGTATATTCATAAGCAGAGACATTACTTTGCCGACTAAGGTCCGCCTAGTCAAGGCTATGGTTTTTCCTGTGGTCATGTATGGATGTGGAAGTTGGACTGTGAAGAAAGCTGAGCGCCGAAGAATCGATGCTTTTGAACTGTGGTGTTTGAGAAGACTCTTGAGGGTCCCTTGGACTGCAAGGAGATCCAACCAGTCCATTCTGAGGGAGATCAACCCTGGGATTTCTTTAGAAGGAATGATGCTAAAGCTGAAACTCCAGTACTTTGGCCACCTCATGCGAAGGGTTGACTCATTGGAAAAGACTCTGATGCTGGGAGGGATTGGGGGCAGGAGGAGAAGGGGACGACCGAAGATGAGATGGCTGGATGGCATCATGGACTCGATGGACATAAGTCTGAGTGAACTCCAGGAGATGGTGATGGACAGGGAGGCCTGCCGTGCTGCGATTTGTGGGGTTGCAAAGAGTCGGACACGACTGAACTGAACTGAACTCAATAGATCCACAGAATTTACTGGAGAAGGAATAGTCTTTTCAAAAATGATGCTGAGTTGCATTTCTCTGATAATGTGTGATGTTGAGCATCTTTTCATGTGTTTGTTAGCCATCCGTATGTCTTCTTTGGAGAGATATCTAGTTCTTTGGCCCATTTTTTGATTGGGTCGTTTATTTTTCTGGAATTGAGCTGCATAAGTTCTTGTATATTTTTGAGATTAGTTGTCTGTCAGTTGCTTCATTTGCTATTATTTTCTCCCATTCAGAAGGCTGTCTTTTCACCTTGCTTATAGTTTCCTTTGTTGTGCAGAAGCTTTTAATTAGATCCCATTTGTTTATTTTTGCTTTTATTTCCAATATTCTGGGAGGTGGGTCATAGAGGATCCTGCTGTGATTTATGTCGGAGAGTGTTTTGCCTATGTTCTCCTCTAGGAGTTTTATAGTTTCTGGTCTTACATTTAGATCTTTAATCCACTTTTAGTTTATTTTTGTGCATGGTGTTAGAAAGTGATCTAGTTTCATTCTTTTACAAGCGGTTGACCAGTTTTCCCAGCACCACTTATTAAAGAGATTGTCTTTACTCCATTGTATATTCTTGCCTCCTTTGTCAAAGATAAGGTGTCCATATGTGTGTGGATTTATCTCTGGGCTTTCTATTTTGTTCCATTGATCTATATTTCTGTCTTTGTGCCAGTACCATNTTTAGATCTTTAATCCATTTTGAGTTTATTTTTGTGTGTGGTGTTAGAAAGTGATCTAGTTTCATTCTTTTACAAGTGGTTGACCAGTTTTCCCAGCACCACTTGTTAAAGAGATTGTCTTTACTCCATTGTATATTCTTGCCTCCTTTGTCAAAGATAAGGTGTCCGTATATGTGTGGATTTATCTCTGGGCTTTCTATTTTGTTCCATTGATCTATATTTTTGTCTTTGTGCCAGTACCATACTGTCTTGATGATTGTGGCTTTGTAGTAGAGCCTGAAGTCAGGTAAGTTGATCCCTCCTGTTCCATTCTTCTTTCTCAAAATTGCGATTGCTCTACAATATTGTGTATTGTGTTGGTTGTCGCCAACCATCAGCATGAATTGGCTATAGGGATAGCTATGCCTCTCCCGTTTGAACCTCCCTCCCAGCGTGTTTCACTTTTTTACCTTTATACTTGTAGAGTTTTAATGGATTCACATACACATTTTCCTTCTGTTGTCTTTTGTCAGGCATTATTTGTTTATACAAGTCATCAGTTACTGTTTTTGTTTTCCATATACAATTTTTCTTTTTTCCTCTTGCGTAAGACTTTTTTTTTCAAATTCCATCAATTTTACTTTTATAAGGCTCATGGTATTTTCTTTCTGCTTCTTTTCATTAAGGATCATGGTACTTACTTGGTCTGAACAATTACGGTTTTCATTGTCTTTAAAAACACATTTTACATTCATAAGTATTTTTGTCTTTCTTTTTGTAATCCCAAATATGCATATGTTAGACCACTTCACTTTGCAGTCCAGTTAACTGAAGACCTTTACATTTTCCTCCAAACCATTCTATTTTTTGTCCTTTTCAATTTGGATGCATTCCATTAATTCTTTCATGTTCACTTATCTTTTGTTCAGTGTCTTGTAAGCTCTTGAAACAAAACAGTGACGTTTCCACTTTAGATATTCTAGTATTCACTATTGGAGAAGGCAATGGCACCCCACTCCAGTACTCTTGCCTGGAAAATCCCATGGATGGAGAAGCCTGGTGGGCTGCAGTCCATGGGGTTGTGAGGAGTCGGACACGACTGAGCGACTTCACTTTGACTTTTCACTTTCATGTGTTGGAGAAGGAAATAGCAACCCACTCCAGTGTTCTTGCCTGGAGGATCCCAGGCATGGGGAGCCTGGTGGGCTGCCGTCTCTGGGGTCGCACTGAGTCAGACACGACTGAAGCAACTTAGCAGCAGCAGCAGTATTCACTATAGGGCTTGTCTCTTATACACATCTCTGCAATGAAATGGGATACATGTGTCTTTTTCAATTTTGGTTTCCTCAGGTTATCTGCCTAGGAGTAGGATTGCTTGGTCATATGGTGACTTTATTCCTAGTTTTTTAAGGACTCTCCATACTACCTTCCATAGTGGCTGTATCAGTTTACATTCCCACCAACAGTGCAAGAGTGTTCCCTTTTCTCCACTCCCTCTCCAGCATTTATTGTTTGTAGACTTTTTGATGATGGCCATTCTGATTGGTGTGAGGTGCTATCTCATTGTAGTTTTGATTTGCATTTAAAGATCCCTGGAGTAGGAAATGGCTACCCACTCCAATACCACTCCAATATTCTTGCCTAGAAAATATCCAAGGACAGAGGAGCCTGGCAGGCTACAGACCTAAGGGTTGCAAAGAGTCAGACACGAATGAGCATGCAGGCAACGTAGAAATTCCACTCCATTCTTTTTACAGTTTCTGTTTTTCCTCACATTATACTTTTGTATAGCTTTCTTAAACATATTTATAATAGCTGTCTTAAAGCCCTAATTTGCTAATTTGGTCATTTCTGTACTTCTGAGCCTATTTCTACTGACTAAAGTTTCTCATGGTTCCTAGTTACAGTTTTTTCTTTATTCATAAATCCAGCATTTGAATGCCATTAAAGGTCATTACATTTTACTTATAGGTACACAGAATATCACATTTGAGTATGTGGCTAATTCTATTCACTGAAAGAAAATGTTCTACACAAGTGCTTCCCAAAATAGCTGTGGTTAAAGAGCAGGTTTCTTTTTCTCTTTTTATTAGAGTCATTCACAGATAAGTACTTTTGTAAAATAAAGTGAAAGTGAAATACTAGGGGAAAAAGAAATGAAGAAGATATACAAAGGACAAGATATAGTTGAGTAGTTCTAGCATAGTTCTGAAGTTGTTGGCTTTTATCTCTTCAATATCATCTTTTCTCTTTCCACTATCTTAACTCTTTCTGTAGCTCCAATTGAACATATATTGTTACTCATGTATTCATTGTCTTTTTCCCTTCTCTTTTAAATTTTGTATTTGATTTTAATATCCAGTATTTCTTACTTCCCTGGTGGCTCAGACAGTAAAGTGTCTGCCAACAACGCAGGAGACCCAGGTTCAATCCTTGAGTCTGAAAGATCCTCTGGAGAAGGCAATGGCAACTCACTCCAGTACTCTTGCCTGGAAAATCCCATGGACAGAGGAGCATGGTAGACTCCTACAGTCCATGGGGTCGCAAAGAGTCGGACATGACTGAGCCACTTCACTGACTCTCTCACTCACTCATCCAGTATTTTACAAGCCTATTCATATTGTCTGTCAGTCTTCTAGATTCTAGTTTCTATGTCTTTTCATATGGATTTGTGTTTCTCAGAATGTGAATTATATAAAATCATTTTGAGTTCAATAATTATAATTTATAATACATATTATGTATATGTAAACATAGATAATATTATATATTGTATATATATATTATAATAATTTATACTTTCTTCCTTCAGAAATAATTTAAATTAGTCTCTGTTACATGCCTGGATTCACTGGCCATCTAAATACAACTGCAAAACTTAACTATCTCTGGCCTGCCCAGGTGAAAAGCAACTGGTTGGTATATTTTCCATATACAACCCTGGGATTTAGCTTTCCTCTCAGCATGCCAGCTTGCTGAATAATATGTTCAACTCCTCAATTGCTTTCCCCAAATAAGCAAACGAAATCAAAATTATGTTGTGTGTTGAGTATAACCCTGAGTTCGCTACTTCTATCAAGTTTTAAGGTAGTAATTCCTCACAGTGTACTATTCTTCAATGCCTTGAGAAAGATTTTTCTTAGAGTTTATCCAACTTTGTTGCATTCATCCACAAGATTGGTCTGATATATGCAATCCACAGTTATTTTAATGGAAATTCTAATCAATTTTTGTTGAATACCCTTCTGATTCCAGGAATTCTGACTCTCTCCCTAGATCCAAGAGTGGGGAAGATGGCTGAAGGTAAATCAAGTGGGACCTCCATTTCATTAGCCAGAGTAACTGTCATATCCCTGGACACATGACCTGTGCTG
The DNA here is from genome assembly GCA_006410675.1 of Oreotragus oreotragus. Taxonomy (NCBI): domain Eukaryota; kingdom Metazoa; phylum Chordata; class Mammalia; order Artiodactyla; family Bovidae; genus Oreotragus; species Oreotragus oreotragus. Next base: position 198,119 of record SJYX01022041.1, read on the forward strand.
CTCTAATCAGAACTGTTTGCAAAATCCTTATGGGAAATTCTGAAACAGAAGAATTATTTGTATCCTATAAATGATGATATGTAGTTGTAATGGCTAATTTTATGTGTCAGTCTGACTGAATCAGAGAATGCCCAGGTATTTGGCTGAATATTATTTCTCGATGTGTCTATGAGGGTGTTTCCAAAGCCCTGGACTGGTGAGCTGAATAAAGTAGGTGCCCTCCATCTCTGCCATGTGAGTGAGCATCAGCAAATCCCCTGTGGACCTGAATAGAATAAAAAGGTGAAAGACAGTTCAAGTCACTCTCTGCCTGACAAAATGAGCTGGGATATTGGTTTTTCCTGCTCTCAGCCTCTTGGTCTTCAGGCATTCAGATTCAAATTGGAATGTACATCATCAAACCTCTTGCTCTCAAGCCTTTGAACTATCCCATTGGCTTTCTGGGTTCTCTAGCTTGCATAGGGCAGATCATGGAATTCTCAATTTCAATAATCACATGAGCCAATTCCTTATAAGAAATTTTATTTTATATATGAATAAACGCACATATATGCACATGCAAGTATTATGAATGTATATTTAATGTGAATGATATATGTTATATATACACATTATAATATAAACAGAACAATAGGTAGACATAGATACAAGTATAAATGTCTACCCATATATAGAGATATAGATACATATTATATAGCTATGTATTCCCTGGTGGCTCAGATGGTAAAGAATTTACCAGCAATGTGGGAGACGTGGTTTCAACCCCTGGGTTGAGAAGATCCCTTGGAGAAGGGCATGGTAACACATCCAGTGTTCTTGCCTGGAGAATCCGCATGAACAGAGGTCCTGGTGGGCTACAGTCCATGGGGGTTGCAAAGAGCTGAACATCACTGAGCAACTAAGTGTAGCAGAGCACATACATGTTTATATGGATCACAGTTCTTGCATCTCTGTATGTGTAAATAACATATCTATATATACATATGTGTGTAAATGCATGCATTTTAAAGATAGCACATATGTATGCATGTGTGTGTGTATTAGCTGCTCATTCATGTCTGACTCTATGTGACTCTGTGGCCTGGGAGGCTCCACTGTCCATGGAATTCACCAGGCAAGGATACTGGAGTGCGTTGTCATGCCCTTCTCCAGGGGATCTTCCTCATCCAGGAAACGAACCTGGGTTTCCCACATTGCAGGCAGATCCTTTACCCTTTGAACTACCCGGGAAAACCATATGTATGCATAATCACATATATACAAATCTATTTGTGGCATTTTTATCTCTATGTCTATATAGTCTACATATATGTAACTACAGATATATCTCTATACGTTTATATACTACTGTATTTCATATGTACATTAGATATATGTATATGTATGTGGATGTACTTATACATAGACATGATAGATATACATTATCTATATATTTATATATCTCTATTATAGATATGTATTATAAATATCCATCTAATTGGTTCTGTTTCTCTTGAAAACCCTCACTAATAGCTTTTGATACCAATAATGATTCTAGAGGAACAGAATCTTAAGGATGAGTTTTCTAAATTGCTTCTGCTTCTGTTCCTGCTGCTAAGTCGCTTCAGTCGTGTCTGACTCTGTGCGACCCCAGAGACGGCAGCCCACAAGGCTCCTCCGTCCCTGGGATTCTCCAGGCAAGAACACTGGAGTGGGTTGCCATTTCCTTCTCCAATGCATGAAAGTGAAAAGTGAAAAGTGAAAGTGAAGTCGCACAGTCTTGTCTGACTCCTAACGATCCCATGGACTGCAGCCTACCAGGCTCCTCCATCCATGGGATTTTCCAGGCAAGAGTACTGGAGTGGGGTGCCATTGCCTTCTCCTAGAGTCTCTGAAATCAGCTTTCTCATGTGATTATATTTAAATGTGTTTAAAAAACCAAAAATAAAATCGCCATGAACCAGTGATACCATTACTGAACATATACCCAGAGAAAAATCATAATTCATAAAAAGACACATGCCCCATGTTCATTGCAGCACTATTTACAACCACCAGGACATGGAGTGAACCCACATGTCCTCAACAGAGTGATGGATAAAGATGATGTGGTACATGTATATAATAGCATATTATTCAGGCATAAAAAGAAATGAAATTGGGTCATTTGTAGAGATGTGGATGGACCTAGAGATGGTCATACAGAGTGAACTCAGAGAGAGAGAAATGAATATTGTATATGAACACATTTATGTGAAATAGAAGAATGGTATAGAGACACAGATGTAGAGAACAAACGTGTGGATACCAAAGGGGGGAGGGGAAATGGAATGAATTGGAAGATTGAGTCTGACATATATACACCGCTGTGTATAAAACAGATAACGATTGAGCACGCTACTCTGCAGCATAGGGAACGTTACTCAGCACTCTGTGGGGACCGAAGTGGGAAGTCAGTCCAGAAAAGAGGGATATATGCATATATAAAGCTGATTCACTTTGCTGTACAGCAGAAACTGACACAACATGGTAAAGCAAGTATAATCTAATACAAACTGATTCGAAATTAAGATGTTAATGACTCTATTTCCAGTAGTAAAGAGATTGCTGGTAGCTCATGGTGTCATCTGGCAATGGAGATATGTAATCTACCTTCATTGGATATTCTTAATAAACCATTTCTAAGAAACAAGGTATTGAATTAGTGTGTATATGATTCTTTGGAACATTTTGGGGGAGTTAAAGTGAATATATTGTTTGTNTGGAGATATGTAATCTACCTTCATTGGATATTCTTAATAAACCATTTCTAAGAAACAAGGTATTGAATTAGTGTGTATATGATTCTTTGGAACATTTTGGGGGAGTTAAAGTGAATATATTGTTTGTTTCTGTTTGTTTTTTATAAGCAGCTTGTTTATATGCCATTGCTTGTTTTTATGTCACTGGACAAAAAAGTGAAGAGGAGCATGAGGTTAGGGATTCAGATTCCCAATTTAAGCATGAATGACCCAAATGCTTCTATGTGTACCTTGCAGGAGGCCCTTCAATATTGTTAAAGCAATTTTGACAGTGAAAAAAAAAATGACCCATAGATAAAGCTTAAATTGTAGACAAAAAGTGAAAATTTTTCAAAGAAATAACATCAAGGACAAAAAAGTGAAGAGGAGCATGAGGTTAGGGATTCAGATTCCCAATTTAAGCATGAATGACCCAAATGCTTCTATGTGTACCTTGCAGGAGGCCCTTCAATATTGTTAAAGCAATTTTGACAGTGAAAAAAAAAATGACCCATAGATAAAGCTTAAATTGTAGACAAAAAGTGAAAATTTTTCAAAGAAATAACATCATATCCCAAACAACCTACCTAAAGATAAGAAGTACATGATAGAATTTGATTTTCTTGGTCATATGAATCAGTTAGTCCCCTTATTTTCTTAGAGTCAATTTACTCGAATTTCTGTATCTTGCTAANACATCTGGTGGGAGGTGGGAGGGGGGGTTCATGTTTGGGAGTTCGTGTAAAAAAATAAATAAATAAAATAATAATAATAAAATAAAAATTAGAAAAAGAATAAAAGTGTTTTTTTGCTCAAATTGTAACTCCATATTAAAAAATATTTTCTGAATCTAATTAATGGTTTTTATTATTGGCTACATGATAAAATAAAACTGAATTAAGTTGCATTAGTTTTGAACAACAAAAAAAATGATGCTGATACGACTGGACATTTATCTTTGTAAATAATGAACTTCAACCTATAATTCATACCCTATACAGATCTTAGCTAAAAATGGATTGCAGAGCTAAATAGAAAGCTTTTTAAGAGAAAACACTGCATAAATACTTGTGACTTCAGGTCAGAAAAATAGATATTAGATATGACATCAAAGCCATAGTCCATAAAAGAAAATCAATTAGAAATTTGAACTTTACCAAAGTAAACCTTTGTCATGCAAAAGACACTATTCTAGGAATAAAAAGGCAATATACAGACTGGGACAAAATATCTGCAAATCATATATTTAATTAAGCTCTTGCATACAGAATATGTAAATAACAAGTACTATTTAATAAACAATCAATTTTTTAAGTGAGCTAAACAGTTGAAGAGTCATTCGTAAAAGAAAATATAAAGACAGCAAATAGGCATGTGAAAGATCATTACCATTAGTCATTAGGGAAATACAAATTGATACCACAATGGAATATCAATACACTCCTATGGGAATGTTCTTAAAAAAAGTGCTGACAAGAATGTGGAGCAACAGGCTCATATGAATTCCTGAGAGGAGTAAGAATGGCATAGCCACTCTGGAAAACAGTTTGGTAGTTTCTTACATAGTTATAAATATATCAAAGATACACATAGTAGGATTACTCCCTACTATGGGTATTTACTTTAAAGAATCATAAAGCTATGTTCACATAAAAATCTATTTGTAGCAGAAAACTATATATAGTCCCAAAACTCTAGAAAAGACTCAGTAGTCTTCAAGAGACAGACAAACTGGTATATCTATACAATGGAATTTTGTTGTTGTTTTGTTACTAAGTCAAGTCCAACTCTTTGACCCCATGGACTGTAGTCCACCAGACTCCTCTGCCCATGTGATTTCCCAGGCAAGAATACCAGAGTGGGTTGCCATGTCCTTCTCCAAGGAATCTTCCTGACCCTGGGATGGAACCTGTGTCTACTGCTTTGCAGAAGGATTCTTTACCATTGAACCACCAGGGAAGCCATACAATGTAATACCATTTAGCAAAAAAAAAAGAACAAACTGGATGAACCAACATGAATGAATCTCAAAGGCATTATGCCAAATGAGAGAAGCCAGTTTCAAAGAGTTATAGCTTATATGATTCCACACATATGTCATTCTGAAAAAAAAGTTAAGCTATAGGGAAGAAGAAGAAATCAGTGGTTGTCAGGTGTTAGGTATGGTGGGAGGATTTGACTACAAGTGGGTAGGACTAGGAAATTTTTTGAGATGACAGAACTAGGCTGTATCCTGATTGTGGTCATAGTTACTCAAATCTATTTGTACATGTGTGTTACAACTCAAAATACTATGCTGAACATGTATTATATATAAATTAAAAACAAACAAAAAATTCAGTCTTTATGTGCAAACTAACTTCAAGAATAAGAAGACATGTTTCCATGTTTCCTTTCTTATTGTTTCATTATGATACTTCTGGGGCTTCCCTCCTAGCTCAGTTAGTAAAACATCTGCCTGCAATGCAGGAGACCCCAGTTCGATTCCTAGGTTGGGAAGATCCCCTAGAGAAGGGACAGGCTACCCACTCCAGTATTGTTGGACTTCCCTGGTGGCTCAGACAGTAAAGAACCACCTGCAATGTGGGAGGCCTGGGTTCGATCCCTAGGTTGGGAAGATCTCCTGGAGGATGAGGAGGCATGGCAACCCACTCCAGTATTCTTGCCTGGAGAATCCCATGGACAGAGGAGCCTGGTGGGCTACAAACCATGGGGTCAAAAAGAGTCAGACATGACTGAGTGACTAAGCACAGCACAGCACATGATACTCCAAGTTTAATTTTTAACATCATATTTCATTAGAACATTTAATACTGAACATGTTTCCAAGAAAGCTCCTTGAGAGTAGGAATTCTGATGCTCTCATCTCATTCACCAGGCAGACTGCCTGTCACACACACAGCACACACAGCAGTAACTCAAACACGTTTCTTAAATGAATAAATGTTTCACAAAATAACCCACCCACCCCCAAAACATCATTACATGACCAAAAGTTTATACTGATTATTTAGCACTCTTAAAGGTTATCACCTGAAACTTCACTATTTTTTAATAAATTAAAACTGATCTGAAAAATAGCTATCTTACAATGAATATCACATTAATAAATTTAAATGAATTTCAAGAGGAAAAATCCACAGTTAATGACTCAGCGTTCAACTGATAAATGATATAAAATTTAATTTATAGAGCTACTTGTAACACACACATATTTCAGGGTGAACAGACTAGGATTCTAAAAGTTTCAAAACTTTCTTTCAAAGGCTTTATTTTTTCTTTAGTTCTATTTCATTGATGAATAAAATAAACTTCAAATAAACACCACTGATAACTAACCTCTGCTTGCATTATCTGGATTAGATCTTGTGATTAGTTAGATTAGGTTTCACACCTAATTCATTTTATCCAAAAAGATCACTAAAGATTGTCAGAGTAAGTACTAAAATATGCTACACCATAGATAAACCAAACCCTATGAAAATATTATGGTAAGTGAAAGAAGTTAGTCACAAAGAACCACATATTATATTATTCCATTTATATGAGATGTCCAGAATAGGTAAATCTATAGACACAGAAAGCAGATTAGTGGTTAGCTAAGGGGTGGGAAGCAATGGAGGTAACTGGTAAACTGTATGCAGTTTTTTGAAGGAGTGAGTAATGACAATGTTCTAAAATTTATTGTGATGATAAGCATACAACTATTTGAATATTCTAAAAACCACTGGGTGAACTACATGGCTTGTGAATTATATCTCAACAAAGCTATCCAAAACTCTCAGGGAACATATCTGGGACAAATCTATAAAAATATACAAGATAAGAAACTTTATTATCAGTATCAATCATTTAATATTAATATAGTACATTTTAAGAGATAATTAGAGGTATACATTTAAACCTGATATGATCATTCCTTCAAAAGTTTATCATTACATGGAAAAGGTGGTAACTTAAGTTCCATGTCTTATTATATAATATGTAAAATAAGATTCTAATACAGGTATGACAATCCAATGATATTTAATTACATTATGCCACGATACTAAATTCTAGTAATCTAAAAGACATCCTGTCTTTCAAAAAAAAAATCACATAATCTGAGTATCAAAAATTAACTCTAAATAAAGAAATAGTTAAGTAGCAAAAAAGGCTAATTATGTTGGTCTAACTCTTTTGTGTTTCCCCCCCAAAAAAGTGCTCTTTCTATAGCAAGCTGAATATAATAGACTGTGAATTAGAAGATCAAGGAAGCAAACTGTATGTTTTCTAAAATATGAGTATCCTTCATCAAGTTTTATACTTAGGGCAGCTAAAAGACCTATGTGGAGGGATCAGCATTAAGCCCAAAGGACACACAGTGCACAGCAAGAAAGAAAGCAATTCCCTCGTGTCGTTTGCAGGTCACTACCAAGGACCATGTTAGCAGATCCATACCAGACCCTTAACAGGCAGTTCTGCTGCTACCAGTAATTAGCTTGGACAGCTCTGGCTCCAAGAACAGCAGCAAGGCTACACCATAATGAGCTCAGCTGGGATTAGCAGGACAGGGCAGGGAACCAAGAGAGCTCAGGCATTCTGCATCGCGTATGTATCTAGGAGATCAAACAAGGATGGCTGGCTAGGTTATCCCCTCTCCACCTCATTCCAGAAATGAAGCACGGCAGTGTCTAAAATACAGGCTAATGAAGAGCGACACCTCCAACAGATGAGAGCCACATTAATTAACACAATCCCTAGATCATATAATACAGTTTCAGCAAGAGCTAGCAAATGTGCAACTTGTTATTGCATTATACATACATATATATTAAAAAGTAAATCTTTTTTCTTTACTTTTACTGGCAAACCAGATTATTTCATTTTCCAAATTTTATAAGGAATTTCTCTCATGGCCTTTAAGATAGAAAACATTTCTCTCAGATGTTTACCTAAGTACACATTATTAAAAAAAAAAAA
>SJYX01022041.1:207688-238285 GCA_006410675.1 Oreotragus oreotragus
AAGACATCCTGTCTTTCAAAAAAAAAATCACATAATCTGAGTATCAAAAATTAACTCTAAATAAAGAAATAGTTAAGTAGCAAAAAAGGCTAATTATGTTGGTCTAACTCTTTTGTGTTTCCCCCCCAAAAAAGTGCTCTTTCTATAGCAAGCTGAATATAATAGACTGTGAATTAGAAGATCAAGGAAGCAAACTGTATGTTTTCTAAAATATGAGTATCCTTCATCAAGTTTTATACTTAGGGCAGCTAAAAGACCTATGTGGAGGGATCAGCATTAAGCCCAAAGGACACACAGTGCACAGCAAGAAAGAAAGCAATTCCCTCGTGTCGTTTGCAGGTCACTACCAAGGACCATGTTAGCAGATCCATACCAGACCCTTAACAGGCAGTTCTGCTGCTACCAGTAATTAGCTTGGACAGCTCTGGCTCCAAGAATAGCAGCAAGGCTACACCATAATGAGCTCAGCTGGGATTAGCAGGACAGGGCAGGGAACCAAGAGAGCTCAGGCATTCTGCATCGCGTATGTATCTAGGAGATCAAACAAGGATGGCTGGCTAGGTTATCCCCTCTCCACCTCATTCCAGAAATGAAGCACGGCAGTGTCTAAAATACAGGCTAATGAAGAGCGACACCTCCAACAGATGAGAGCCACATTAATTAACACAATCCCTAGATCATATAATACAGTTTCAGCAAGAGCTAGCAAATGTGCAACTTGTTATTGCATTATACATACATATATATTAAAAAGTAAATCTTTTTTCTTTACTTTTACTGGCAAACCAGATTATTTCATTTTCCAAATTTTATAAGGAATTTCTCTCATGGCCTTTAAGATAGAAAACATTTCTCTCAGATGTTTACCTAAGTACACATTATTAAAAAAAAAAAAACTCACTTTTGAATCATTAGCTCCTGGTTCTCCCTTTTGAAATAGGCCAGTTCATTCCATACAGCATCAGAATCTTCTTGTTGAAGTTGTTGAGGATCTGCTCTCTTTACTTTCCTGATTTCCATCCTATTTTTAAAATGAAATTACTTTCTTACTTAACATGTTCAAAGTGCAATAAAATTCATTTATACATTCCCTAAAATTGAAAACTATCTACTAACCAAGTATCTTTTTTTTTGGCAAATGATATGAGACTTTTCATTGAAATTAACTTGCTAATGATATCCATGCCATAACTTCAGGGTAATCATCTGGAATTGAGACTTCTCATGAAGTTCAGCTAGTGTCACACAGCTATCCAATTTCTGTTGAGGTACACTATGGAATGAATTTCCTAAAAACTAAGCATGTAGAAATTAAAATCCTAGATCATGGTTTCTTAAAAAGCTAAACTGCTACTATGGAAAGTAAACTTTTAAGTGGACACATGATATTCTCTGGGCTTATTTCTCTCATTCATTCTACTAGTAATGAAACATGCATTGCAAAAATGTCAGTTTCTTAAAAAGGACTATAAGCAAGCAACACATCTAGAACTTGCTGCCAACCAGTCTGACTGTGGTTTATGTGTTTTGTCTTAAAACAAGCAGTTATCAGTAAACATCAGATAGTTAGCAAATAGTCTTCATCCTTCCGGTGACTACTAAAAAGTTAAGTGCCTGCTAAGTCTCAGAGGCTAAACCCAGGACAGACAGATTTAACACTGGTTTACTGACAAGCGTTATGAAACACTTTCTGTTCTTCAAAGAAAAATTAGATGTGACAATTATCTACAAAACATGCCAAATGCCCTTTATGTTCTCATTTTCTGTACATAAAACAAACTCTTCATTTTTATTTTGTAAAAGTGCTGTACTGGCCAATTTAGAAACAGTACTTCTCTATAGAACAGACCAATGTGTATCATCAACATTGCCCTAAAGGATCCATCTCAGAAGATGAGAGGGTAGTAGATTTTTCTGTACTCATTCAGTCCTTTGCCCTCTGTTGATACTGTTAACAGGGGAGCCACTTACGACTAACCAAGATCTGAACACCTGTTCAGAGCAATTGAACTGAGACCGCCCATTCATTCAGATAAGCTGCAGAACTAACTGATGGATAGTAAAGATTTTCAAACTGCATACTAGGTTGAAATAGTTTGCAGACAGTTAACTATACATGTTAATTTCACATTTCTCATATATTTCAAATAAAAAGTAAACTGAGTTATATACATTGTAACATCAGTATTTTATTTATTTAGTTTTTCAAGTACATGGATATGAACTATATTCGCTTTCAGATATACTTTTATTAAGTTATTCTATAGATATTAAAAGTATATAAAATAATTCATCATCTATGCTCATGATTTCTGTAAGTTATAGGAAAATGCACAGTTATTATAAACATATTTCTATTTTCATTTATTATATTCTCTATGTAAAAATTCTCACTAAAGATCTGACTATGAAATGATTTCTTTAAAATCAAACAAAAGCTATTAAAGCACCTATATGATGCTACTCCGTTCCATTTAATATTTAGGGAAATGCCTTTATGAGCTATGTAACTCACATGCCACTGCCTTCTTCCCACTGTTTTAATTGCTCTTTTACTGCTCTGTAGTTGGTCTGTAACATCTGTAGCCTTTCTTTGCGTTTTTCATGGGCATCTCTTAGCTCATCATTTTCTTGGTTCTGTACAACACAAAAAAGCAAGTATACAAGTTTGAAGAATATAATAAGCATAATGTTACAGATAAAAGGCTACCAATCTAAGTATAAAATTCAAAAGAAAATAGCATGTAAATATAAATTAATTTGTAATAATCATTTAAGCAGAAACAAATTTGTGATTTATAATTTATTACAAATAAATTAATGTAATGATCATTTAATCCTAAAGTCACAGAACAGGTTTACTTGATAAATTTGAGATGCTCACTGCATTTTGAAAAATCATTTAAGTAATCTCAAAATTCTGGCTTCAAGTTAATTTCATTCCTTTCCTTTTTGTTAATTAGTATATATACACACATTTCTGTATCAATCTTACACATTAAATTTTTTTTCTTTTCCAAGATTTATTTGTCCATATATAAAGCATGACTATTTTGTTAGTTGTAAGTGCACATATAATTAGTACAAGGACACTAATCATAGCAAAACCAGTTCTCTAACCCATGGATTCATAATTAGTTTGTTAAAATGCACAAAGATTACACAGAAGGAAGAAAATCAGTTTGGACCTATGTTAAAAGTGACCCAGTTTAACATTTTGGGTTGAAACATAAAGAACTGAAACGGGAGAGTTGGACTTAGCACTCTTGAAGAAATCAGAACAGACAGTTCAAATATTACTAGGGTACACAGTTATAGTGAATGACTTCTAAATGTTTTAAATAAAACGCATGCATAAATCTTTACTTCTCAACATGACCACAAAATGAACATATATGTAGGCCAAATTGTCAGTCCTCAGGGGATGTATATATGTTACTCATGAACTGTGTTTCTCAAAGTAAAATAAGTAATGTGATGAGTCTTTTATTTTACCCTTGGTCATTTCAAATCTGTTTTTTAAACTCTTCATTTTCTGTATGAAAGAACTTGCATATTTATTCAGTGCAGGTAATTGGTACTCTCTAATATTGTGGTAAGCTGAGAGGAGTGGGAACATGGCAGTCAGAAAGATCTGAATTCCATTCTTGAAGTTTGCTCCTGGTAGCTGCATAATCTTAAGAACACTATTTAAATTAATTCAATTTCTTTTACTATAGAATGTGGAAAAGAACACAGAAATTTATGCCATGATAACAAAATTAAATGAAGTAACATATAGGTAAAGCTCCCAGGTCTGTTCTTACCCAAGAGAGGCACAAAGTAAGTGAGCTTTTTACTCTGTCCTTTNAGATTTTTCTGTACTCATTCAGTCCTTTGCCCTCTGTTGATACTGTTAACAGGGGAGCCACTTACGACTAACCAAGATCTGAACACCTGTTCAGAGCAATTGAACTGAGACCGCCCATTCATTCAGATAAGCTGCAGAACTAACTGATGGATAGTAAAGATTTTCAAACTGCATACTAGGTTGAAATAGTTTGCAGACAGTTAACTATACATGTTAATTTCACATTTCTCATATATTTCAAATAAAAAGTAAACTGAGTTATATACATTGTAACATCAGTATTTTATTTATTTAGTTTTTCAAGTACATGGATATGAACTATATTTGCTTTCAGATATACTTTTATTAAGTTATTCTATAGATATTAAAAGTATATAAAATAATTCATCATCTATGCTCATGATTTCTGTAAGTTATAGGAAAATGCACAGTTATTATAAACATATTTCTATTTTCATTTATTATATTCTCTATGTAAAAATTCTCACTAAAGATCTGACTATGAAATGATTTCTTTAAAATCAAACAAAAGCTATTAAAGCACCTATATGATGCTACTCCGTTCCATTTAATATTTAGGGAAATGCCTTTATGAGCTATGTAACTCACATGCCACTGCCTTCTTCCCACTGTTTTAATTGCTCTTTTACTGCTCTGTAGTTGGTCTGTAACATCTGTAGCCTTTCTTTGCGTTTTTCATGGGCATCTCTTAGCTCATCATTTTCTTGGTTCTGTACAACACAAAAAAGCAAGTATACAAGTTTGAAGAATATAATAAGCATAATGTTACAGATAAAAGGCTACCAATCTAAGTATAAAATTCAAAAGAAAATAGCATGTAAATATAAATTAATTTGTAATAATCATTTAAGCAGAAACAAATTTGTGATTTATAATTTATTACAAATAAATTAATGTAATGATCATTTAATCCTAAAGTCACAGAACAGGTTTACTTGATAAATTTGAGATGCTCACTGCATTTTGAAAAATCATTTAAGTAATCTCAAAATTCTGGCTTCAAGTTAATTTCATTCCTTTCCTTTTTGTTAATTAGTATATATACACACATTTCTGTATCAATCTTACACATTAAATTTTTTTTCTTTTCCAAGATTTATTTGTCCATATATAAAGCATGACTATTTTGTTAGTTGTAAGTGCACATATAATTAGTACAAGGACACTAATCATAGCAAAACCAGTTCTCTAACCCATGGATTCATAATTAGTTTGTTAAAATGCACAAAGATTACACAGAAGGAAGAAAATCAGTTTGGACCTATGTTAAAAGTGACCCAGTTTAACATTTTGGGTTGAAACATAAAGAACTGAAACGGGAGAGTTGGACTTAGCACTCTTGAAGAAATCAGAACAGACAGTTCAAATATTACTAGGGTACACAGTTATAGTGAATGACTTCTAAATGTTTTAAATAAAACGCATGCATAAATCTTTACTTCTCAACATGACCACAAAATGAACATATATGTAGGCCAAATTGTCAGTCCTCAGGGGATGTATATATGTTACTCATGAACTGTGTTTCTCAAAGTAAAATAAGTAATGTGATGAGTCTTTTATTTTACCCTTGGTCATTTCAAATCTGTTTTTTAAACTCTTCATTTTCTGTATGAAAGAACTTGCATATTTATTCAGTGCAGGTAATTGGTACTCTCTAATATTGTGGTAAGCTGAGAGGAGTGGGAACATGGCAGTCAGAAAGATCTGAATTCCATTCTTGAAGTTTGCTCCTGGTAGCTGCATAATCTTAAGAACACTATTTAAATTAATTCAATTTCTTTTACTATAGAATGTGGAAAAGAACACAGAAATTTATGCCATGATAACAAAATTAAATGAAGTAACATATAGGTAAAGCTCCCAGGTCTGTTCTTACCCAAGAGAGGCACAAAGTAAGTGAGCTTTTTACTCTGTCCTTTTCCCAAGAACTAACTCTGATGCCCTTATCATTTATAAGCCAGATTTATGGTTCCACTGACTTATCGGTCTCTCATTCCAACAATGAGATAATATCTTATAGAGTCTGCATTATTTTACTGCAATTCTACCTGTCTCAACAGTACAGATATGTTGACGTTATATTCTGAATATATATCTGGTAGGATAACTTCAATAATTCTCTTAAGTAGTTACTAGGAAGTATCTGAGCCATGTGTGTACCAAGTGGTCTGTACATCATATGGGAATGCAAGTGCTTGACAAAAATGCTATCTCTTAACAGAGGAAATTAGAATAAATGTTATCCTAAAGACTTTTAGGAGATATGAATCATAGTCACTGTAGAGTTACTTGCTATAAACTAATATGGTGTAATACCATGGATTAAAAATTCAAGACACTAAATTCAATTTTGTTTTAACTGAAGAACCATATATTAAGAACCTATTATATGCAGGGTGGTAAGTGCTGCTAAGAGTTCAACACCTGCTGCTCAAATTTACTAAATTTTACCTTGACAATCTACTTAAATCCAGTGTTTTTCAATTTCTCCATCTTCAAAATAGAAGCTACTGATATCTCTTCTTTTAAGACACAAAGAATGATATAACTTTGATCATGAGTTTCCCATACTGTTGGTAAACAATCTGACCTCTTTGACCAATAAACTTCCCATTTTTACAGATGGGAAATAATTTAAGTTAGCCAAATATAAGAATGATAACCAATAATCTTTTCTCATAAATGAATAAAAGTTAAATATTCTTATTAGGATTCTTTTTATGAATGAATATAATTTATGAGGCATTTAAATAAGATACATTATAACAAATAAAATAATTATAAGAAATTTATATACATTAGATTCATGTCAAAACAATTTTGAAATAAGCATATAAACTGAATACTTTGTTAGACAATTCTAAAAATAGTTTTGTGTGATTGTTCTTCATTGACTTAAAGTCCCTCCCTGTAAACTCTTATTTTACAGTAAATTTCTTAAAAGTTATTACAAACAAATTTACAGTTGTAGAATTATTACGTCTGTGCTAGAATCCCTAGAAATTCTGAGTAAATAGAACCTAAAAGATTGACCAAGAATTAAATATTAATAGAATAGGATATCCAAATTTTATATTACCTTTCACAATAATTTTCTGTTGAATTACCGGAACAAGTTGAGTTTCTTATTCAGAGTACTGTTATTATTTTAGCATTTTTAAGTACTGCCTCAGCTACCATTAATCATTGAAACTATATCCAATATTTTCCCTAATTCTTAAGTAGAAATCAACTATACTATGATTCAAAAAAGAAGGCTGAACACTGAAGAATTGATGCTTTTGAACTGTTGTGCTAGAGAAGACTTTTGAGAGTCCCTTGGATAGCAAGGAGATCAAACCAGTAAATCCTAAAGGAAGTTAACCCTGAATATTCATTGGAAAGACTGATGCTAAAGCTGAAGCTCCAATACCTTGGCCACCTGGTGTGAAGAGTCGACTCATTGGAAAAGATCTTGATGCTGGGAAAGATTGAAAGCAGGAGGAGAAGGGGGTGACAGAAGACAAGATGGCTGGATGGCATCACTGACTCAATGGACATGAGTTTGAGCAAACTCCAGGAGATAGATAGTGAGGATAGGGAAGCCTGGTGTGCTACAGTCCATGGGGAGACAACTTAGTGACTAAACAACATCTCAATAAAAACTTCCTGAATTCTACATATCAATCACCATGTACCAGGCTCTGTACTAGGCATAGCAGTTAACCAAAGAACCTGATGTGGCCACTTCTGATTCCTAAAACTTTAGCATAATATACCCACTATCAGTAAATAGTTTAGATTTTCTTACAGTAACTGAAATAAGTGATTCCTTCAATTAAGTAGTGATTATGGAAAAGTTTTATTGATAAGCTTTTTCCTTTAATTTTACATGAGTCATAATTATACCTACCCCTAGAATGTTTATATAATTCTTATAATTCGTAAAAATTTGTATAAATTAGTTTATTCTTATAAAATTTTTAAAACATAATTCTTATAAAATTCTTAATACAAACTATTAAAATTAAACTAAATATTATTTCATAAATTGATATGATAAACAATTTAAAATAATAATTATATTATATTTTTCTGCTTTGAGAAAACTATTATCAAATAATAATACATGGGTTAAATTGGTCCTAGAGACTATCATTCCTTCAGCCTACTTCAGAAACAGACAGAAAAATTTTATAAAAATGTAAATATAAGATAGAGTGTATATATAGCTCAAAGAAAAATGACTTTACCAATTTAACTGCAAGAGCAGATGCTGGCTGAAATTATCAGTCAAAAGTTGGATATCTCAAAAGAATTATTTTAAAAGAATAATCAAATTAATATTTTTCTTATTCTAACAAATTCAAGTTTACTGTTGGTTGCAATATGATTCTTAAAGTGCCACTGGCCTTATGATAGCCTAACTCTAAACAACAGTACGTCATTTGGGAAATATCCTCAAAGATCTTAGAACCAATACAGTATACTAACACATATATATGGAATTTAGAAAGATGGTAATGATAACCCTGTATGCAGGAAAGCAAAAGAGACACAGATGTATAGAACAGACTTTTGGACTCTGAGGGAGAGGGCGAGGGTGGGATGATTTGGGAGAATGGCATTGAAACATGTATACTATCATGTAAGAAACAAAGCGCCAGCCTATGTTTGATACAGGATACAGAATGCTTGGGGCTGGTGCACAGGGATGATCCAGAGAGATGAGACAGGGTGGGAGGTGGGAGGGGGGTTCAGGATTGGGAACTCATGTACACCCGTGGCAGATTCATGTCAATGTATGGCAAAACCAATATAGTATTGTAAAGTAAAATAAAGTAAAAAAAAAAAAACAAAAACTGAAAAATACATTTAATATCACTAATTACTACATTTTCTTTTGAGGACACATCCCAAAGTTCCTCATGGACTGTTGCTGAATTAGGTCTACTTATTAGGTCATTCAATAAAATATCTGCAGATACCTTCTTGTATATTTAGCAATTAAACTAGCTAAAATAGAGGCTCTAACTTCTGTGTACAAACAAGCCGTAATGGCTAAAACACTAGAAAATAGCAAAGCTGTATTAATTTACTTTCTTTAATGATGTTTATATATCTACTTTTGAGTTGATAAGAACATAAATGATTCTTGATCGAATCATCTAGTTTGCTCAAAGGCTTCTTGACACTATACGGCAATAAGAGCATGAACACTATTAATAAAATGGTGGGTCAATCTTCAGAGTATGATAGCAAGGTTTTTTAAGTAAAAAAAAAAAAAAAAAAAACNTTCATGAACCCCATAGTTCATCAGGCACTCTATCTATCAGATCTAGTCCCTTAAATCTATTTCTCACTTCCTCTATATAATCATAAGGGATTTAAGTCATACCTGAATGGTCTATTGGCTTTCCCTACTTTCTTCAATTTAAGTCTGAATTTAGCAATAAGGAGTTCATGATCTGAGCCACAGTCAGCTCCTGGTCTTGTTTTTGTTAACTATATAGAGCTTCTCCATCTTTGGCTGCAAACAATATAATCAATCTGATTTTGGTGTTGCCCATCTGGTGTTGTCCATGTGTACAGTCTTCTCTTGTGTTGTTGGAAGAGGGTGTTTGCTATGACCAGCGCATTTTCTTGGCAAAACTCTATTAGTCTTTGCCCTGCTTCATTCCACATTCCAAGGCCAAGTTTGCCTGTTACTCCAGATGTTTCTTGACTTCCTACTTTTGCATTCTAGTCCCCTATAATGAAAAGGACATCTTTTTGGGTGTTACTTCTAAAAGGTCTTGTAAGTCTTCATAGAACCATTCAACTTCAGCTTCTTCAGCATTACTGGTTGGGGCATAGACTTGGATTACTGTAATATTGAATGGTTTGCCTTGGAAACAAACAGAGATCATTCTGTCGTTTTTGAGTTTGCATCCAAGTACTGCATTTCAGACTCTTTTGTTGACCGTGATGGCTACTCCATTTCTTCTGAGGGATTCCTGCCCAGAGTAGTGGATATTATGGTCATCTGAGTTAAATTCACCCATTCCAGTTATTTTAGTTCGCCGATTCCTAGAATGTTGACGTTCACTCTTGCCATCTCCTATCTGACCACTTCCAATTTGCCTTGACTCATGGATCTGACATTCCAGGTTCGTATGCAATATTGCCCTTTACAGCATCGGACGTTGCTTCTATCACAAGTCACATGCACAACTGGGTATTGTTTTTGCTTTGGCTCCATCCCTTCATTCTCTCTGGAGTTATTTCTCCACTGATCTCCAGTAGCATATTGGAGGACATATTGATGTTATTAAATGGCATAGGAAAGTCCTAAAAGAATAAAATTGCCAAATGCATGAAAGTCAGTAAAGCAGAGATTCATGGCACTAGTAATTTAAGGACAGTAAGAATTTCATAAAGTTCCGATGCTTTGTTTTGCAAATTATATTTTATAATTCACTATACCCATGAAGTCAGGATTTGAAAATGGATAGTAGTTTTATAATAATAGTTTACATCTCTATTACTATTGTCTCTACAATTACAACATTGGTTTCCCCTCTTGAAAACAGATACAACTAGCCACAAAAGAGAGCTTAGTAAGACAGTGTGTTAATAGCTATATAATATTCAGTATTAAAATAATATGCACAAATAGCATATCAATGTATCAGAGTGTATATGCATATGTAACACAGGCTCCTGAAACTTCTTTGAACTTCCCTTCCTCCCTTCAATCCAAGTATCAGAGTTTATATGCATATGTAACACAGGCTCCTGAAACTTCTTTGACCATCCCTTCCTCCCTTCAATCCACCACGGTGATCCACTTGGAACCCTAAAGCTACCTACCATGCCATGGAGCGTGCCTTTTATCTTTAATGTTTCCAAGAGTCACTTCCATGGAACAAGAGTGCTTGAGGAAATATTAATAGGTATAAAGTAAATCTGGGAAACACCATATCCCTACCTTCCTATAGATTCACAATGCACATTGATATGTTTGGTTCAGTTCAGTTCAGTCACTCAGTCGTGTCCCACTCTTTGCAACCCCATGAATCACAGCACGCCAGGCCTCCCTGTCCATCACCAACTCCCGGAGTTCACTCAGACTCATGTCCATCGAGTTGGTGATGCCATCAGGATCACAAAAACAGATATAAATCCAATGCTTATATAATTAAGCAAAGAACATTTTGTCTGTCATGTTCCCATTAGCTTCTTGCAGAACAGGATTCAAAAGAATACCAGCATGGAAAGGGTATTCAAATATTCAACGTGTATTAGTGGGGAATGTTCTTCAAAAGGAGCTCCATGATCCCAAAGTATTTTAAAAACCGCAAGACACTTTTATGGGTTGAAATAAATCTCTCCAAGGAGTTATGTTGGAGTGCTAACACCTACTACCTCAGAAGGTGACTTTGATTTTGTGATTTTGTTTGGAGATAGAATCTTTATAGAGGTAAGCAAGTTAAAATGAGAAAGTGAAAGTGTTAGTTGTTCAATCGTGTCCGACTCTTTGCAACTCCATGGAGGTAGCCTCCCCGGCTCCTATGAATATGGGATTTCCCAGGCAAGAATATTGGAGTGGGTTGCCATTTCCTTCTCCAGGGAATCTTCCTGCCTCAAGGATCGAATCCAGGTCTCCTGCATTGCAGGTGAACTCTTTACAGTCTGAACCACTAGGGAAGCTCCAGAATGAGATAGGGTCTGTCCTAAATCAATACGACTGGTCTTCTTTATAAAAAGGAGAAATTTAGACAGAGAGAGAGACATTAACAGAGGGAAGGTGATGTGAAGACATAAGGAGAAGGCCATCTATCAGGAAAAGGAATGGAATAGATTCTTCCCGCACAAACTTCAGTAGGAACTAATAACCCTGTTGACACCTTGATTTTGGACTTTTCTAGCATCCAGAACTTTGACACAATACATTTCTGTTCTTTTAAGCTAGCCAGTTTATATCAATTGTAGCTTGTCACAGGAGCCCTAAGGAAACAAACACAAACACATCACCAATTCCTATCTTATACTCACATATACATGAGTAATAATGATAGTATTAGTAATATTCCCTAATACTGGAGAAATAGAAATAGGTCTTCTGTCTTCATTAAATATGAGTTATACTCACTAAAGTCAGGTTGTAAATTAAAAAGTGCCCTGTTCCCAACTACTTATCTTAGAGTTGCTTTACTATACATATTTTATTTACCCAAGATCTTCCCTGGTGGCTTGGGTGGTAAAGAATCCGCCTGCAATGTGGGAGACCCAGGTTCAACCACTGGGTTAGAAAGATCCCCTGGAGAAGGGAAAGGCAACTCACTCCAGTATTCTTGCCTGGATAATTCCAGGGACAGAGGAGCCTGGTGGACATTTTGCTAAATGCCCTTAGAGTGCCTTTTTCATTTAATTATCTTGCTCTATTAAAATGAAAAATTCTTTCCTCTAAATGACAAAATACAAAGAAACAAAATTGTTCACATTTTTTTGCTTATTTTGCAAATTTGAGAAAGAAAACAAACATTTTAAATTCAAGATTATCAATTAACTTGAAAGAAGATACAGAAAAATATAAATGAAAAAGAAATTATATGAAAAATAATTTTACTGTAAAAATAAACTTGAGGCCTCATCCCAAAGAGCTGTTGTTAGAAAAAAAGAATGAGGAGATAAATTAGTATGCTTCTGAGACTCTGTGAAACAAGAAATTCAAGTGGAAGAAAATAAATCTAAAAATATCTGAAACTGCTCTACTCATTCCTGGCAAAAACAAGAAGACTCAGACTTTTGGGGGCAAAGTGGAGGTCCTCTACTATTAAATGGGATATCTGATGGTTATATTTTTATGTTATCTTGATTGCCCAGGTACTTAGTTAATGACTATTTCTGGGTGTATCTGTGAGGGTGTTTTTGTATGAAATTAACTTTTGAATCAACAGACTAAATACAGCAGATTGCCCTCCCCAATCTAATGGGCTTCATACAACCAACTGAAGGCTTGAACAGAATAAAAGAATGAGGAAGAAAGGATTCATTCTTTCTGCTTGACTGTCTTTGACCCGGGATACTGGTCTGTTTTCAGACTCAGAATGCGACTGGAACTTACATCCTTAGCTCTCCTGGTTCTCAGGCCTTTGGACTCAGACTGGAACTATACTATTATCTCTCCTGGATTTCCAGCTTAACATATACAGATCTTGGATCTCTGACTCCATAATCAAGTGATCATATAAGCTATTTCTTATTAGAGTAAATCAGTCAATCCTTCTATCTATATACATATATAGATAGATATATAGATATATAGATATATATACACACACACACACACATACACACACATACACACATATATGTATTTCAGAATAATGGTATCTCATTTAGGGAAGACTAAAGGGTTATATTTTATTGCTTTTATTTTTTTAGAGAATCAGATTAACAGAGGATAGAAGAAGGTTTCATATGTGAATTTCAAGAATTATGCAAAAGAAGGATGATGGCATCATAAATATGCCCATAATATCCTGTGAATACCTACACATTTACACTAATACACTAGATTCTAACTACTCAGCATTATTATTTTTCGCCTGTTATAAACGTGACTGCACAATGCTTAGCTAATTGCATAAGCCAATACATTACAAATGAGTAAATGAATGAGCAAATAACTGCAGGGGTATAAATTTCAAGTAGGCTAAATGCTAGCAAGTTGATGTCATCTGATCATTTTATTAGGGGAAGCACAATGACTGAAACTGTCCACCCTCGCATCACAGTAACTATTTCCCTGAGTTATTTTATGACAGGAGGTCCTGGTGAGGAATGTGTAACTAACAAGCCACCACTAACCAGAGGAGTTCAGGAGAGGTCAAAAGGAAATAACACATGTCCGACCACCTCCCAGAATCCTTCTTACTGGTACCATCTTGGCTGAGCAATGTGTACACCACCAGGAAGGACTCTGAGTCAGAACGATTGGCCAAAGACAACCAGGAAACTAATCCCATCGCCATAAAACCAGAGACTTTGAGCCACTTGGCAGAACAGTTCTTCTGGGTTCCCTTACCCTACTGCTCTCCACCCAGGCACCTCTGCCCAGTAAAGTCTCTTTGTCAAGCTCATGTGACTCCTCAGACTACTCATTGCTCACTGTAAGGAAAGAGCCCACTCTCAGGCCCTGGAAGGGGTCCCCTTCCTGCAACAATTTTATCTTGGAGAGTAACAATAAATGATAATTTTTGTTTGCTTTCGAACTAATGGTTTAACTCTAAATAAATATAAAACAATTCTTTGGGAAAAGCAGAAAAAAACCGTTAGTTGTGTCTTATGATTAACTATTCATCTAAATTATATTTTGCTCTATTGCACAAATAATATAAGTGAAAACATTTTCCTAAGAATCATTTATATGACAAAGAATCTAAGCTTTAAATATATGGATTCTCATCATGTATAAATTGGCCTTTCCATAGAATATTATAAAACTATTTGAGATTCAGTTAAATGGCTAAATCTCAAACAGTGTTGGTTTTCCAGTAGTTGTGAATGAAGAATGACAACTTTAACCATATTAAATTCACAGAAAAATTAAAGCCCTCAATATAGCCACATAGAAGCACTTCCCTACACACAACCACCTTCTTCTGAGAAAAATAATTCACAACTTATGAGTTGGAGAGTATAAACTCTTATAGATAGAACAATAAAGATTTATGGTTTTTAAAGATTGGTAGAACATGAACTCAAACATCTTATATTTTGAGACAAATACAGGTGAAATGGAAAAAGTAACATATTTATTTGTCACTCTGACTATGTAATTTTTCTATAAAGGACAATTTTAAGTAGTCTGGGCTAGGTCACCATAGTTGCTAACTCACATTTCCTACAGGAAATTCTGTTTCCATTTGCTATAGTTCTATTTTTTTTTTTTTGGTCTCTGAGAAACTATACGAAACTTATTTCCAATATTGAGTCAAAATATCCCCTGTAATTTTAAAATAGTGAATATATATTTAGTTTTCAGCTAGTAAAATTTTTATTACTTTATGATCCTCAGAAATACTAAGAACTAGACACACTGATGATACATTTTTATACATGTAATTAAATTCAAGAAAATTAAATGATAACCAGTAATTTGTGAAAAGAACATTTACTTTGGTATATTCTTACCTATGCAAGGTTATTACTAAAGAAATCATTTAACGTTCACCTTTAGTTGTAGTGCCTTCTCTAAGTTTTCAATCTTTCTTTCAGCTTTTCTCAGCTTCTTAAGTTCCTCTGAGTCTGCGAAAGAGCTCTTTGGGGACAAAGACCTTGAACGTTTCACAGGTGGTTCCTCGAGAATAAAACAAGGACATGGTTGAGCTAGTTGGAACACTGGATTATGAAAGACATGCAAAATTAAAGAACAAGTAATTTTGAATACTAATAATGAATTATAAAAAAAAAAAATCCTGCATGGAATACCAGAGAAATAACAAGCGGAATTACCACAGTGCTACTGCTAAAGGTTTCTCTGTGACTCGTTAATGAGAATATTCATTTACATTTACATTGTTTCTTTCAGAATAATGATGTCCCATTAGGGAAGACTAAAGGGTTATGGACTCAGAAATGCAAGAAGCCTCATTACAAAGGAGGGGATGGAGGCTGGTCTAATTGCTCTTTGAGGGTCCAAGGTTACACTTGATAGGACAACCTGAAACAAGAGGGAAAGGGTTTCTTTCCCTTTGAAATAGTTTAACACACTGTGAAGTCGAAGGAACAATATGCTTGAGGAATATAAATACAACAGACAGTAGATCTTACACCATTATGACCATATGGTCATTAACTATAATGTGGCTAACTAGAGACGAGAATGTGTGTTTATATTATGTACAGCTTCATACACCAATCTGGAGAAGGAATATGTGAAAGCAACTATTAAGCTGGGCAACATATTGCTCATACTTACTGCATGTCCTTATGAAAAAGAAAGAAAATTCTGTTCAAAATATCACTCTAATTTTCTTGATATTTTTAAAAAAGCAATGAAACATCAAAGCAGTACATTTTTAAAGTTCAGCCATACAGCACAAAATCAAATTAGATTCTATAATGTATCTCAATTTTAGGATTTTTTTTTTCATTTAAATTAAGCTCAATGTGTGAAACTATTCCAAAATTGCAAGAAACATATATGCACTTATGTTTAAATATATACATACATAGATAATATATATAATAAAGCTCATTCTTCTGAAAATCACTAATAATATTAGAGGTAGTAAATAAGAATGCCACATAAACATGAATCTCATTTTAAATATTTCTTTTACTAGGACAGTTTGTCTTACTCATAGGAAAATTCAAAAGAATGAGAAAGAATTATCTTGAAAACATGATTTTCTGCTTTAAAAAATATTTTCTATTGATGAAGTAAAAAGTATGAGAAATATACCTCTTAAACTCCTTATTTTTAGGAAAAGTTTATTTCAGTTCATATAGAAAGAATATATTTACAATCTGATATTCTTTACTTTTTATATTAGTCTGTGTTCATAGAATCTTTTGCAGCATAACAAGAACATGCAATAAATACTATGAAACAGAAAAGCTGAGACATTAATAAATAAGAATCATGGTACAAAAAATTTACTTATTCTCCACAATTATACCTTTAACTCCGAAAATATGTAACTACACATATTAATATTATATTTCAATTTATAATTTATATTCCACATGGGTAGTATTTTAAATATCACCCAAATGAAATAGAAACATTAAGATATATTTTTCTTCTGAAAATTGGAAAACTGAGTTAAGGGCTAATACCACATTAAAATTTCTACTTAGATTAATTTATCTATAAATTAGATAGATGGGGCATATTTAGCAAAACTTTTTAACGTAAGAATGTTAATTTACTGCAAAAGAGGCATATCACTACTAATAAATTTAGTTAATTAAATTAGGAAGATATTACTCAATCTTCAAAAAGGGAAAACTCACCAGTCCCAATCATGATTTTATAAAACATCTGATACATGATATTTTTAAAAACCTTTCAGAAATATAAACAGAGAAGTAAATGATGCGGTTCATTTTTTAACTTCATCACTTGCCTTGCTAGCCTCATCCTGACAAATTCACAAAATGACAAATGTCCCTACCTTACGTTTCCCTTCAGTACTTGTCAAGATGCTCTTCTCTGAGGAACCCTTGTTGGTAAATCTGTTCTCTGACAGTTTTTCATTTGCTATTTTCAGTTTCTCCTGTAAATACTCAATTTCAGACTTCTGTGAGACCATTAAGGTTTCTAAGCTTGATAAAGATGGCTGTTGAGAAACCTGTTTTAAAAAAGTATGTTTGTATCCTACATTACTTACACATTCATGCAAATATTTATGTTNTTTGCTTTGGCTCCATCCCTTCATTCTCTCTGGAGTTATTTCTCCACTGATCTCCAGTAGCATATTGGAGGACATATTGATGTTATTAAATGGCATAGGAAAGTCCTAAAAGAATAAAATTGCCAAATGCATGAAAGTCAGTAAAGCAGAGATTCATGGCACTAGTAATTTAAGGACAGTAAGAATTTCATAAAGTTCCGATGCTTTGTTTTGCAAATTATATTTTATAATTCACTATACCCATGAAGTCAGGATTTGAAAATGGATAGTAGTTTTATAATAATAGTTTACATCTCTATTACTATTGTCTCTACAATTACAACATTGGTTTCCCCTCTTGAAAACAGATACAACTAGCCACAAAAGAGAGCTTAGTAAGACAGTGTGTTAATAGCTATATAATATTCAGTATTAAAATAATATGCACAAATAGCATATCAATGTATCAGAGTGTATATGCATATGTAACACAGGCTCCTGAAACTTCTTTGAACTTCCCTTCCTCCCTTCAATCCAAGTATCAGAGTTTATATGCATATGTAACACAGGCTCCTGAAACTTCTTTGACCATCCCTTCCTCCCTTCAATCCACCACGGTGATCCACTTGGAACCCTAAAGCTACCTACCATGCCATGGAGCGTGCCTTTTATCTTTAATGTTTCCAAGAGTCACTTCCATGGAACAAGAGTGCTTGAGGAAATATTAATAGGTATAAAGTAAATCTGGGAAACACCATATCCCTACCTTCCTATAGATTCACAATGCACATTGATATGTTTGGTTCAGTTCAGTTCAGTCACTCAGTCGTGTCCCACTCTTTGCAACCCCATGAATCACAGCACGCCAGGCCTCCCTGTCCATCACCAACTCCCGGAGTTCACTCAGACTCATGTCCATCGAGTTGGTGATGCCATCAGGATCACAAAAACAGATATAAATCCAATGCTTATATAATTAAGCAAAGAACATTTTGTCTGTCATGTTCCCATTAGCTTCTTGCAGAACAGGATTCAANAGTTGGTGATGCCATCAGGATCACAAAAACAGATATAAATCCAATGCTTATATAATTAAGCAAAGAACATTTTGTCTGTCATGTTCCCATTAGCTTCTTGCAGAACAGGATTCAAAAGAATACCAGCATGGAAAGGGTATTCAAATATTCAACGTGTATTAGTGGGGAATGTTCTTCAAAAGGAGCTCCATGATCCCAAAGTATTTTAAAAACCGCAAGACACTTTTATGGGTTGAAATAAATCTCTCCAAGGAGTTATGTTGGAGTGCTAACACCTACTACCTCAGAAGGTGACTTTGATTTTGTGATTTTGTTTGGAGATAGAATCTTTATAGAGGTAAGCAAGTTAAAATGAGAAAGTGAAAGTGTTAGTTGTTCAATAGTGTCCGACTCTTTGCAACTCCATGGAGGTAGCCTCCCCGGCTCCTATGAATATGGGATTTCCCAGGCAAGAATATTGGAGTGGGTTGCCATTTCCTTCTCCAGGGAATCTTCCTGCCTCAAGGATCGAATCCAGGTCTCCTGCATTGCAGGTGAACTCTTTACAGTCTGAACCACTAGGGAAGCTCCAGAATGAGATAGGGTGGGTCCTAAATCAATACGACTGGTCTTCTTTATAAAAAGGAGAAATTTAGACAGAGAGAGAGACATTAACAGAGGGAAGGTGATGTGAAGACATAAGGAGAAGGCCATCTATCAGGAAAAGGAATGGAATAGATTCTTCCCGCACAAACTTCAGTAGGAACTAATAACCCTGTTGACACCTTGATTTTGGACTTTTCTAGCATCCAGAACTTTGACACAATACATTTCTGTTCTTTTAAGCTAGCCAGTTTATATCAATTGTAGCTTGTCACAGGAGCCCTAAGGAAACAAACACAAACACATCACCAATTCCTATCTTATACTCACATATACATGAGTAATAATGATAGTATTAGTAATATTCCCTAATACTGGAGAAATAGAAATAGGTCTTCTGTCTTCATTAAATATGAGTTATACTCACTAAAGTCAGGTTGTAAATTAAAAAGTGCCCTGTTCCCAACTACTTATCTTAGAGTTGCTTTACTATACATATTTTATTTACCCAAGATCTTCCCTGGTGGCTTGGGTGGTAAAGAATCCGCCTGCAATGTGGGAGACCCAGGTTCAACCACTGGGTTAGAAAGATCCCCTGGAGAAGGGAAAGGCAACTCACTCCAGTATTCTTGCCTGGATAATTCCAGGGACAGAGGAGCCTGGTGGACATTTTGCTAAATGCCCTTAGAGTGCCTTTTTCATTTAATTATCTTGCTCTATTAAAATGAAAAATTCTTTCCTCTAAATGACAAAATACAAAGAAACAAAATTGTTCACATTTTTTTGCTTATTTTGCAAATTTGAGAAAGAAAACAAACATTTTAAATTCAAGATTATCAATTAACTTGAAAGAAGATACAGAAAAATATAAATGAAAAAGAAATTATATGAAAAATAATTTTACTGTAAAAATAAACTTGAGGCCTCATCCCAAAGAGCTGTTGTTAGAAAAAAAGAATGAGGAGATAAATTAGTATGCTTCTGAGACTCTGTGAAACAAGAAATTCAAGTGGAAGAAAATAAATCTAAAAATATCTGAAACTGCTCTACTCATTCCTGGCAAAAACAAGAAGACTCAGACTTTTGGGGGCAAAGTGGAGGTCCTCTACTATTAAATGGGATATCTGATGGTTATATTTTTATGTTATCTTGATTGCCCAGGTACTTAGTTAATGACTATTTCTGGGTGTATCTGTGAGGGTGTTTTTGTATGAAATTAACTTTTGAATCAACAGACTAAATACAGCAGATTGCCCTCCCCAATCTANGAAGTATTTCTGAGTTCCAAGTTCTAGATCTGAGTCTTGTATGATTAAAATCTAATCCCTTGGTCTGCCATTTTGGTGTAACAGACCCAATTAGAAGTAGTTGGAGGAGTGATAACTGGAATTTAGTAGACAAAATCAATATCATTTCTTTTTAGAAGAATAGGCCTGAAACCCAGTCTGGACCTGGCACTTCAGGGAGACTTGTAGCCATGTAGCCAGTTGCTTAGTTTTATAACTGTCTCTTATACACATCTAGATGTGTATAAGAGACAGCATCCTTAGCTCTCCTGGTTCTCAGGCCTTTGGACTCAGACTGGAACTATACTATTATCTCTCCTGGATTTCCAGCTTAACATATACAGATCTTGGATCTCTGACTCCATAATCAAGTGATCATATAAGCTATTTCTTATTAGAGTAAATCAGTCAATCCTTCTATCTATATACATATATAGATAGATATATAGATATATAGATATATATACACACACACACACACATACACACACATACACACATATATGTATTTCAGAATAATGGTATCTCATTTAGGGAAGACTAAAGGGTTATATTTTATTGCTTTTATTTTTTTAGAGAATCAGATTAACAGAGGATAGAAGAAGGTTTCATATGTGAATTTCAAGAATTATGCAAAAGAAGGATGATGGCATCATAAATATGCCCATAATATCCTGTGAATACCTACACATTTACACTAATACACTAGATTCTAACTACTCAGCATTATTATTTTTCGCCTGTTATAAACGTGACTGCACAATGCTTAGCTAATTGCATAAGCCAATACATTACAAATGAGTAAATGAATGAGCAAATAACTGCAGGGGTATAAATTTCAAGTAGGCTAAATGCTAGCAAGTTGATGTCATCTGATCATTTTATTAGGGGAAGCACAATGACTGAAACTGTCCACCCTCGCATCACAGTAACTATTTCCCTGAGTTATTTTATGACAGGAGGTCCTGGTGAGGAATGTGTAACTAACAAGCCACCACTAACCAGAGGAGTTCAGGAGAGGTCAAAAGGAAATAACACATGTCCGACCACCTCCCAGAATCCTTCTTACTGGTACCATCTTGGCTGAGCAATGTGTACACCACCAGGAAGGACTCTGAGTCAGAACGATTGGCCAAAGACAACCAGGAAACTAATCCCATCGCCATAAAACCAGAGACTTTGAGCCACTTGGCAGAACAGTTCTTCTGGGTTCCCTTACCCTACTGCTCTCCACCCAGGCACCTCTGCCCAGTAAAGTCTCTTTGTCAAGCTCATGTGACTCCTCAGACTACTCATTGCTCACTGTAAGGAAAGAGCCCACTCTCAGGCCCTGGAAGGGGTCCCCTTCCTGCAACAATTTTATCTTGGAGAGTAACAATAAATGATAATTTTTGTTTGCTTTCGAACTAATGGTTTAACTCTAAATAAATATAAAACAATTCTTTGGGAAAAGCAGAAAAAAACCGTTAGTTGTGTCTTATGATTAACTATTCATCTAAATTATATTTTGCTCTATTGCACAAATAATATAAGTGAAAACATTTTCCTAAGAATCATTTATATGACAAAGAATCTAAGCTTTAAATATATGGATTCTCATCATGTATAAATTGGCCTTTCCATAGAATATTATAAAACTATTTGAGATTCAGTTAAATGGCTAAATCTCAAACAGTGTTGGTTTTCCAGTAGTTGTGAATGAAGAATGACAACTTTAACCATATTAAATTCACAGAAAAATTAAAGCCCTCACTATAGCCACATAGAAGCACTTCCCTACACACAACCACCTTCTTCTGAGAAAAATAATTCACAACTTATGAGTTGGAGAGTATAAACTCTTATAGATAGAACAATAAAGATTTATGGTTTTTAAAGATTGGTAGAACATGAACTCAAACATCTTATATTTTGAGACAAATACAGGTGAAATGGAAAAAGTAACATATTTATTTGTCACTCTGACTATGTAATTTTTCTATAAAGGACAATTTTAAGTAGTCTGGGCTAGGTCACCATAGTTGCTAACTCACATTTCCTACAGGAAATTCTGTTTCCATTTGCTATAGTTCTATTTTTTTTTTTTTTGGTCTCTGAGAAACTATACGAAACTTATTTCCAATATTGAGTCAAAATATCCCCTGTAATTTTAAAATAGTGAATATATATTTAGTTTTCAGCTAGTAAAATTTTTATTACTTTATGATCCTCAGAAATACTAAGAACTAGACACACTGATGATACATTTTTATACATGTAATTAAATTCAAGAAAATTAAATGATAACCAGTAATTTGTGAAAAGAACATTTACTTTGGTATATTCTTACCTATGCAAGGTTATTACTAAAGAAATCATTTAACGTTCACCTTTAGTTGTAGTGCCTTCTCTAAGTTTTCAATCTTTCTTTCAGCTTTTCTCAGCTTCTTAAGTTCCTCTGAGTCTGCGAAAGAGCTCTTTGGGGACAAAGACCTTGAACGTTTCACAGGTGGTTCCTCGAGAATAAAACAAGGACATGGTTGAGCTAGTTGGAACACTGGATTATGAAAGACATGCAAAATTAAAGAACAAGTAATTTTGAATACTAATAATGAATTATAAAAAAAAAAAATCCTGCATGGAATACCAGAGAAATAACAAGCGGAATTACCACAGTGCTACTGCTAAAGGTTTCTCTGTGACTCGTTAATGAGAATATTCATTTACATTTACATTGTTTCTTTCAGAATAATGATGTCCCATTAGGGAAGACTAAAGGGTTATGGACTCAGAAATGCAAGAAGCCTCATTACAAAGGAGGGGATGGAGGCTGGTCTAATTGCTCTTTGAGGGTCCAAGGTTACACTTGATAGGACAACCTGAAACAAGAGGGAAAGGGTTTCTTTCCCTTTGAAATAGTTTAACACACTGTGAAGTCGAAGGAACAATATGCTTGAGGAATATAAATACAACAGACAGTAGATCTTACACCATTATGACCATATGGTCATTAACTATAATGTGGCTAACTAGAGACGAGAATGTGTGTTTATATTATGTACAGCTTCATACACCAATCTGGAGAAGGAATATGTGAAAGCAACTATTAAGCTGGGCAACATATTGCTCATACTTACTGCATGTCCTTATGAAAAAGAAAGAAAATTCTGTTCAAAATATCACTCTAATTTTCTTGATATTTTTAAAAAAGCAATGAAACATCAAAGCAGTACATTTTTAAAGTTCAGCCATACAGCACAAAATCAAATTAGATTCTATAATGTATCTCAATTTTAGGATTTTTTTTTTCATTTAAATTAAGCTCAATGTGTGAAACTATTCCAAAATTGCAAGAAACATATATGCACTTATGTTTAAATATATACATACATAGATAATATATATAATAAAGCTCATTCTTCTGAAAATCACTAATAATATTAGAGGTAGTAAATAAGAATGCCACATAAACATGAATCTCATTTTAAATATTTCTTTTACTAGGACAGTTTGTCTTACTCATAGGAAAATTCAAAAGAATGAGAAAGAATTATCTTGAAAACATGATTTTCTGCTTTAAAAAATATTTTCTATTGATGAAGTAAAAAGTATGAGAAATATACCTCTTAAACTCCTTATTTTTAGGAAAAGTTTATTTCAGTTCATATAGAAAGAATATACTTACAATCTGATATTCTTTACTTTTTATATTAGTCTGTGTTCATAGAATCTTTTGCAGCATAACAAGAACATGCAATAAATACTATGAAACAGAAAAGCTGAGACATTAATAAATAAGAATCATGGTACAAAAAATTTACTTATTCTCCATAATTATACCTTTAACTCTGAAAATATGTAACTACACATATTAATATTATATTTCAATTTATAATTTATATTCCACATGGGTAGTATTTTAAATATCACCCAAATGAAATAGAAACATTAAGATATATTTTTCTTCTGAAAATTGGAAAACTGAGTTAAGGGCTAATACCACATTAAAATTTCTACTTAGATTAATTTATCTATAAATTAGATAGATGGGGCATATTTAGCAAAACTTTTTAACGTAAGAATGTTAATTTACTGCAAAAGAGGCATATCACTACTAATAAATTTAGTTAATTAAATTAGGAAGATATTACTCAATCTTCAAAAAGGGAAAACTCACCAGTCCCAATCATGATTTTATAAAACATCTGATACATGATATTTTTAAAAACCTTTCAGAAATATAAACAGAGAAGTAAATGATGCGGTTCATTTTTTAACTTCATCACTTGCCTTGCTAGCCTCATCCTGACAAATTCACAAAATGACAAATGTCCCTACCTTACGTTTCCCTTCAGTACTTGTCAAGATGCTCTTCTCTGAGGAACCCTTGTTGGTAAATCTGTTCTCTGACAGTTTTTCATTTGCTATTTTCAGTTTCTCCTGTAAATACTCAATTTCAGACTTCTGTGAGACCATTAAGGTTTCTAAGCTTGATAAAGATGGCTGTTGAGAAACCTGTTTTAAAAAAGTATGTTTGTATCCTACATTACTTACACATTCATGCAAATATTTATGTTTTTATATTATATAAATCAGAAATATTCCAAGAAAGAATATTTCATTTCAAAAATAAACTATAAACCTGCATTGGCTAAGCTTCTATCATCCTTATAGAATGGCATTTTTCAATAAAATAACCAAGAGTCTGTACATAATTTTTTTAAAATATGTCTGTCATGCAGATTTTTAGAAGAAAAAATTTAAAGCATGGATGCATGATGTATACAACTTATCTATAAAATTATTTCAAATTAATGATTATACATATAAGTATTTCCTCAGTAAATACTCAATGCAATACCACTGAATATAAGACTAAGAAAAGTGAACCAACAGCACTATAGGCCTAACTAGTTTTTAATGCATTACAATTTATTAATAACAACTCAATTGAGATTTTTTTAAGTCAACAGAGTTTACATTATTCTCCTTTGAAACTCATTCCCATGTCCGATAAACTGTTAATGGTAAGCACCACATTTTAGCAACAGAAATCACAGGAAAATTAAATTTGTAGGAAACCTGTTCATGAAAATGAACATTCCACAAAACTGTACCACCATCTTAACCAAATATATTTGAGACCATTAAAATCCATGCACACACATTATTTCAAATTAACCATTCGCTCACACACACACGCAAAACAACACTAGATCATAGTGAAACAAAGTATTTGCTGATTTCCAGGAAAGAAAAGTCAGTACTTATGATTTTAATATTATCAATATGGATCCAACAGCACTGAAAAAAGTTTCATTTAAAATATGGATAGCCCCATCCTTCCTAAATGATATTTCTAAGGATTTTAAGAAAAATATATATGCTTAACTTTTCCAAACTAACAATGAGAAATATTTTTTTTTCTAAGTTTGATTACTTTTTTCTTTTATGGGGGGATAGGCATATTTTTCCTAATTCTAACATATTTTTTATAAAAAGAAGGATCGTCTCAGTATACTATTATAATCTATTATACATATAGTATAGATATATATAGTATCTATATATACACTAGATATAATATAGCATACTGTACTATACTATTACATTATACTATGTTATATGATAACATACTAAAAGTGTACTTTCCTCATACAAAAGTGACATAAGTCACCTGATATGTTTCCCAATCTTTATTCTGTCACAACACTATATATTTTTCTCAGAATGTTATTTATGTTTTATGTTTACCACACTTATAACATTAATTTATACTCTATTAGCTTGCATTGAACATCAAATTCAAATAGCTTAAGCACTTTTTTCCCAAATTCTAAAAGACTTTTGACTTATTCTTTCTCTTCCTTTAAACCATTGTACATCTTTTATTTATTCTTTCCTCTTTTGTAAACAAATTTGTGATGCTTATAAATATTTCCTTTGATTGGCCTGCCAATCTGAACAATTTACAAAGGCTACCTAAACCTCACAACAGGAGTTCTGGCTTTATTAAATAAAATTATAAAGAATATATTAACATTCCATTATTTACCCAAAGACATTTAAAATAAATTTTTCAAAGTCAAACAAAAATTTAGAAAAAAAAAAACAAGAAAAACAGTACTTTAATTATTGTTATATCCAATAAGCAATCCTGTGCTCTTTAACAAATGAGTTTTCTAAGTCATTAGTGGGTCATAATACAATAGATAAGACTGTAAAAAAAAATGAATGTTTGGTCAAGAAGCTGTCACCAGAAATAATTACAATATTTATCAAGATATTGAAAAAGTCCAACAGTGGACATTGCTACTATAATAATTCAGTACTTTAATTATTGTTATATCCAATAAGCAATCCTGTGCTCTTTAACAAATGAGTTTTCTAAGTCATTAGTGGGTCATAATACAATAGATAAGACTGTAAAAAAAAATGAATGTTTGGTCAAGAAGCTGCAACCAGAAATAATTACAATATTTATCAAGATATTGAAAAAGTCCAACAGTGGACATTGCTACTATAATAATAAAAGATTTTTTATTTAGGCAGCATTCCTTTAAAATTCCTCAGGAAACAGTAACAGAACTTCAAAATTAAAAAATACTATTCAAGCAATACTTAACTCAAGATCACATAGGTGTCATAATGTAAATAAAAAAGTAAAATGAGTTTGTTTTTAAATTACAGCTTTAGAATTCCTTCAACAGGGACACTTTGTATTCATGTTGAACATACAGATATATACTTTACTTAGACAAGGAAACTTATGAATGTTCCCAGTTTTTCACAAGTGTAGTCTTTTCTCTCTCTCTTGTCCTTTATCCCTTTTGCCAGGGATACATGCACAAGAAGTATTTCACTTTTATCGTAATATGACCACTTTTAAAATAGTAAGTAAAATGAAATATCAAGTCACAGTCACTTTCATTTCTGAAGGAATAAGGAGCGTATTTGTGGTAGTAGCTATTTAGCAATAGCCAGTTGTTTTCATAGAGAAATGTGGTGCACTAATGCCAGATTTACTGACTTTTCAAAAGACTGCTACTGCTGCTAAGTCGCTTCAGTCCTGTCCGCCTCTGTGTGACCCCATAGACAGCAGCCCACCAGGCTCCCCCGTCCCTGCGATTCTCCAGGTAAGAACACTGGAGTGGGTTGCCATTTCCTTCTCCAATGCATGAAAGTGAAAAGTGAAAGTGAAGTCGCTCAGTCATGTCCGACACTTAGCTACCTCATGGACTGCAGCCCACCAGGCTCCTCTGTCCATGGGATTTTCCAGGCAACAGTACTGGAGTGGGGTGCCACTGCNTGCACAAAAAAAGGTATACATCTCAAGACCTGTCTCTTATACACATCTAGATGTGTATAAGAGACAGCCGACACTTAGCTACCTCATGGACTGCAGCCCACCAGGCTCCTCTGTCCATGGGATTTTCCAGGCAACAGTACTGGAGTGGGGTGCCACTGCCTTCTCCTGGAAGAATTCAAATTTCTAAGAGAAATTGAATTTTAAAAGGTGGGCCAGACTGTTTGTGACTGTTGTAGCTTGAAAGCATGGTGGTGGGACTATAAACAGGTACACATTTCCTGTGGAAATTTTGAATATGAATCAAAGAACACAAAATTGTACCAAGCTTTTAACTTTGTTCTAATCATGCTGAAGGTTGATAAAGATACATGATAAATGCTGAATGAGGAAAGCACATGTTATAGAAGAATACAGATTACGGTACAGAAATAAATTTCACCAAACCCTAAAATTTATAGCATTATTTCTGAATGGAGGTGAATTTTCATCATACATATATAAATTTTCTTAATTTTTAACATTGAACATGGAACGTTTCACTAAATAGTTTTAAAAATGTATTTTTCTGCAAATAAAATGAATAAAAAATTCAGTGTAAAAATTTCAGTACATATAGGGAAAATATAAATGAAAGCCTCTCTAGAATATCATCTCTCAGAATTCACTAATGATAAATTTGGAATATACTTCCCATTCTTTAAAGAGAAAAGGAAAACTGTTTTCATATACACTTTAAATTTCTTTTTTATTACTAATTTTATTTTTTAGAACAGCNTTTTCTCCTTTGCTTCTGTCTCTTATACACATCTAGATGTGTATAAGAGACAGACATATAGGGGAAATATAAATGAAAGCCTCTCTAGAATATCATCTCTCAGAATTCACTAATGATAAATTTGGAATATACTTCCCATTCTTTAAAGAGAAAAGGAAAACTGTTTTCATATACACTTTAAATTTCTTTTTTATTACTAATTTTATTTTTTAGAACAGCTTTATATTTACAGAAAAACTGAACAGATAATAAAGTGTATCCCACGCCCACCCACCTACTGTCTCTTATTAACAACTAAAATGAATATGATATATTTATTAAAATCAATGAACCAATTTTCATATATTATTTTGACCAAAGTCATTAGTTTATTCAAATTTCCATAGTTTTCACCTAATATCCTCTTCTGTTCAAGGATACCACACATATTTCACCTTTCATGTCAGCAACTCTTGGATGGGATAGATTTTCAGAATTTTATTTTTGCTGACATTGACAATTTCACAGAGTACTATTCAAGTTTATCGTAGGATGGCCCTATATTGGAGTTTGTCTATGTTTTTTATCATGATTAGACTGGGGTTATGAATTTGGGGACGGAATCAAGGGTACACACTTTCAACATGATTTGACTAATGACATAACCTGATTACACTACCAAATTAGTGTTTGTCAAGCTATTCCACTGCAAAGTTACTCTCTTGTCCTCCATACTATATTCATGTAACCTGCTTTTTAAACTCAATAATTACATACAATTATTATAGGTATAATATATATGAGAATATATCCTCATATATCGTTACTTATTCTTTTTGACTAATGACATAACCTGATTACACTACCAAATTAGTGTTTGTCAAGCTATTCCACTGCAAAGTTACTCTCTTGTCCTCCATACTATATTCATGTAACCTGCTTTTTAAACTCAATAATTACATACAATTATTATAGGTATAATATATATGAGAATATATCCTCATATATCGTTACTTATTCTTACCCTTTTCAAGTGCTGTTTTAGAGGTTTAGCAAGATCAAGACAATCAATCATCTGTCTGTGGAAGTTCATTGTATCTATTGCCCTTAACAGATAGAATCTTGAGTCTTTGAAAATTTAACTTTTTTTGCTAAGAATTATTAGTATTTTATACACTTTTTTCTCTAACATCAAAAATCCTTGTGTACCTTTTACAGTCTTGGAAGATAATGCTATGGTGCTAGACCATAGATAATCTGATAAGAGATGATCAGTGGAGTATGCATGCAAATGCCTCCAAACGGAACTAATCTCTTTAAATTAACCATTATTAATACATAACTTCTCTTTCACATTGATTCACAGAGGCAATTTTGATCAAAAACTCCTAGAAAATTTTTGAATAGAAGAAGGAGGTGAAGCCTTGTGCCAAGTACTATTAAAATATTATATAAATTAAATACCTAGNTAAATTAACCATTATTAATACATAACTTCTCTTTCACATTGATTCACAGAGGCAATTTTGATCAAAAACTCCTAGAAAATTTTTGAATAGAAGAAGGAGATGAAGCCTTGTGCCAAGTACTATTAAAATATTATATAAATTAAATACCTAGTCAAGATGCTTTAAATTCAAGAAACATTGTATGGCATTATTAAAGTGGAGGCTGAGTGAATACTGCCTAATAAATAGAATTTTTTTTTTTACATTTCACACAGATATGAAAAATTATAAGTTAATTTGCTTTGTCCTGTTTTTATTTAATGTACTAATTTGCTTTACTACTTTATTAAAATAATAATAACTAGCATTTAATGAAAAGCATTAAACTTTAGGTAAGCATTTCACAAACACTGTCTTACTTATTTACATAATTTGTGAATTCCAAACCTATCCACATATAGTATACTCTATTGCAAAACAAGAATATTTGAAAAAGGCATGATATTTCAGCAAAAATAAATAATAATACCTCACTGGAAATTAAGTATAAACACATGTGTGTAATATGTGTATATATAAAATATATAACCCCTATGAATATATATATATGTATCAAAATATATGTGTATCAGAGAAACTGACAACTTGAACGACAGTTCTCTGAAAGCCAACTCAAATCCTCTTGAAAAAAGTATTTTAAAACTGTGTGTATATAATTTTCTTCTCATGAAATCCTGAATCTGTACAAAAACTTGACATTTTATTTAAAATTGACTTCAGAAATTCAGAAATATATCCTGAATAATTTATATCCCAATTTAAAAAACATCATTAGCTGAATCATCCATAACCTGAAAACAGATGGCTTCAATAATAATCATAAAGTTTAAAATAATAAAAAAAGAAAACTTTTAAATCAACATGATATCACAAATTAGTCTTTTTTTTTTTTTTTTTTTTT
>SJYX01022041.1:248265-281754 GCA_006410675.1 Oreotragus oreotragus
TTGGCCACCTCATGCGAAGAGTTGACTCATTGGAAAAGACTCTGATGCTGGGAGGGACTGGGGGCAGGAGGAGAAGGGGACGACAGAGGATGAGATGGCTAGATGGCATCACCGACTCCATGGACGTGAGTTTGAGTGAACTCCGGGAATTGGCAATGGCCAGGGAGGCCTGGCGTGCTGCGATTCATAGGGTTGCAAAGAGTCGGACACGACTGAGCGACTGAACTGAACTGAACTGAACTGAATATAGGAAAAGGAGTAGGTCAAGGCTGTATATTGTTACCCTGCTTATTTAACTTCTATGCAGAGTACATCATGAGAAACTCTGGCCTGGAAGAAGCACAAGCTGGAATCAAGATTGCCAGGAGAAACACCGATAACCTCAGGTATGCAGATGACATCACCCTTATGGCAGAAAGTGAAGAGGAACTAAAGCGCCTCTTCACGAAAGTCAAAGAGGAGAGTGAAAAAGTTGGCTTAAATCTCAACATTCAGAAAACGAAGATCATGGCATCTGGTCCCATCACTACATGGGAAATAGATGGGGAAACAGTAGAAATAGTGTCAGACTTTATTTTGGGGGGCTCCAAAATCACTGCAGATGGTGACTGCAGCCAGGAAATTAAAAGACGCTTACTCCTTGGAAGAAAAGTTATGACCAACCTGGATAGGATATTGAAAAGCAGAGACATTACTTTGCCAACAAAGGTCCGTCTAGTCAAGGCTATGGTTTTTCCAGTGGTCATGTATGGATGTGAGAGTTGGACTGTGAAGAAAGCTGAGCGCCGAAGAATTGCTGCTTTTGAACTGTGTTGGAGAAGACTCTTGAGAGTCCCTTGGACTACAAGGAGATCCAACCAGTCCATCCTAAAGGAGATCAGTCTTGGGTGTTCTTTGGAAGGAATGATGCTAAAGCTGAAAACTCCAATACTTTAGCCACCTCATGCGAAGAGCTGACTCATTAGAACAGACTCTGATGCTGACAGGGATTGGGGACAGGAAGAAAAGGGGATTACAGAGGATAGATGGCTGGATGGCATCACCGACTCGATGGACGTGTCTGAGTGAACTCCGGGAGTTGGTGATGGACAGGGAGGCCTGGCTTGGTGCAATTCATGGGGTCGCAAAGAGTCGGACACAACTGAGCGACTGAACTGAACTGAACTGAACTGAATAAAGAGATGTAAGACCTTAATGGGACTTCGTAGGCCGTCCAGTGGTTAAAAATCCACCTGCCAATGCAGGGGACAC
Organism: Oreotragus oreotragus; assembly: GCA_006410675.1. NCBI lineage: Eukaryota > Metazoa > Chordata > Mammalia > Artiodactyla > Bovidae > Oreotragus > Oreotragus oreotragus. The sequence continues at coordinate 249,517 of SJYX01022041.1, forward strand.
AAGTGTGATCCCTGGTCCGGGAAGATCCCACATGTTGCAGATCAACTGAGCCCCTGCTCCACAACTATGGAGCCTGCGCTCTGGAGCCCATGAGTCACAGCTACTGAGCCTACATGCCACGACTACTGAAGCCTACGTGCCTAGAGCCTCTGCTCCACAATATGAGATGCCATCACAATAAGAAGGCATCCCACTACAACGAGGAGTAGCCCCTGCTCACCACAACTAGAGCAATGAAGACCTAGCAAAGTATATAAAGCTACAATAATGAATACAGTGTTCTTTCAGAGATTTTTTAAAAAATCACCCAATGCAAAGTTTGCTGTTCAGTTGCTAAGCCGTGTACAACTCTCTATGACCCCGAGGACTGCAGCACGTCCGGCTCCCCTGTCCTTCACTATATCCTGGAGTTTGCTCTAATTCAAGTCCATTGAGTTGGTTATACTATTTAAACATCTAACCTTCTGTCACACCCCTTCTCCTTTTGCCTTCAATCTTTCCCAGTATCAGGGTCTTTTCCAATAAGTTGGCTCTTTGCATCAGGTGGCCAAAGTATTGGAGCTTCAGCTTCAGCATCAGTCCTTCCAAAGAATATTTAGGACTCATTTCCTTTAGGCCTGATTCGTGTGATCTCCTTGCTGTTCAAGGGACTCTCAAGAGTCTTCTAGCACCACAATTTGATAGCATAAATTCTTCGGTGCTCAACTTTCTTTATAGTCCAACTCTCATATCCATACATGACTACTAGAAAAGTCCACAGCTCTGACCATATGGCCCTTTGCCAACAAAGTGATGTCTCTGCTTTTTAATACACTGTCTGGGTTTGTCATAGCTTTCCTTCCAAGGAGCAAGAAACAATTAACTTCAGGGCTGCAATCACCTTCCACAGAGATTCTGGAGCCCAAGAAAATAATTCTGTCATTGCTTCCACTCTTTCCCTTCTATTTCCCAGGAAGTGATAGGACTGGATGCTAAGATTTTAGTTTTTTGAATGTAGAGTTTCAAGCCAGCTTTTTCACTCTTCTCTTTCGCCCCCATCAAGAGGCTCTTTAGTTCCTCTTCATTTTCTATCATTAGAGTGGTATCATCTGCATATCTGAGGCTGTTGATCTTTCTCCCAGCAATCTTGATTCCAGCTTGTGATACGTCCAGCCTGGCATTTCACATAATATACTCTGCATATAAGGTAAACAAGCAGAGTACCAATATACAGCCTTGTCATACTCCTTTCTCAATTCTGAACCAGTCAGTTTTCCCATGTATGGTTCTAACTACTGATCCACTTAAATATGAACCCATATATACATGCGATGATAAGTGTCAGAGACTGCACTGCACTGCATATCACTGAGAAATGGAGTGACTATCAGCACAATGCATATTACTGAAACAGATATCCAGATTTTTTAAAAATTATATTGCATTATTTTCTTCACAACAAGCAAAAAATCAATACCAGATAAAGACTTAAACGTAAAAGTCAAAGCTATAAGACTTTTAGATGAAAATATAGAAAAATATAAAATGTCATGAGTTGAAGATAATGTGGGATTTATTTAAAAAGATACAATAAGCACCAAAGTTGAAACTATTGAGAAATTCAATGATATTAAAATGAATAACTTCATTATTCAAAAGATACCACAGAAGTGAAAAGTTATAAACAAGATATTTGCAATAATTATAACTGATAGCTGAGATTGTTGGTTGATCTCCAAGCTTATTTCCTCTTTTTGGAAATGGACACATATCTCCCAATATTTCAGGACATATATTTCCAAATCTTTTTGGCAGTTAGATAACATGTGGCCATATAAGACATGCCAACCGAAATTATATGTACCACTTCTGAGTCTTATACATAAAAACTTCCTAAGTGTGATTCTCTTGAACTTTCCCCTTCCTTGCTGGCTGGAGTAGAGCTAATTTCCAGACAAATTTTGGAGACAAGTTAAAAGCTAGTGGATCGAAAAGACAAAAGGAGACTAAATCACTGCTTGGAAACTGAAAATCCAAGTAATACTCGCACTGAACTCTTAAATATAAATAAGAAACAAAAAATGTTAAGCCTCAGAGATTTGGTTTTATGTAATACAGAAGCATATAATAACAAAAGATTAGTAACCAAAATAAGGAATTTCAAGAAAGAGATAAATATTCTAACAGAAAAAACAGCAAAGAACACAAACAAGTATTTCACATAATGTAAATATAGGAAGCTCGAGCTCATTAGAAATCAAAGAAATACAAAATGAAATCAAATGAGATATGTTACTTTTTTTTAAGAATCTAAGCAAGAAATATGTAACTTAAGACAGCCATTCTGGCAAATAATTCGGCATTTTCTTGTAAGCTTGAATATTTACACTTCATGATTGGTGACTTCACCCTTAGCAGCACATCCTAGAGAAAGTTTTGCGTATGTGTGTCAGGAGACATATACTACAAAGTTCATAGCACCAGTGTGTAAAATAGTTAAAAAAATTTTTTAATGATCATTGACAAAAAGTTTGGATAAATAAATTGTAGTTTATTCATACAACAGACTGTCACACACACACAAAAAAAATATTGCTACACTCAAGAACAGTGAGTTACGTTACAAAAATAAAATTCAAAGAAAAAATCTAGTTGAAAAGCATGATACACCTAGACTATGATATGGCTAAAAATTTAAATAAAAGCTGCAGAAATAATATATGATTTATAAACATTTATATTATTTAACAAAACATAGTTTCAATAGGCAGGGATTAATCACACAAGTCCAAGAAAAGAAGTTAGATGGGATCAGAGAGTAGCATATAGGTACCATCAAGGCTGTTGGTGATAGTTACTGGTAGGTACACAGATATTATCTTTATTCTTTGGTAGATATTTAGTAATAAATTTTTTTGAAAAGAAAGTGAGAACATAAGGTAAAACAACATACAAAAAGACAATTCTCTATAACCTAGAAAAGAAGGAACAGAGTATCTGTGAAAAGAAATAAAAATTAACAAGCCTCTGGTTAAAATTCACAACCCTATGCTGTTAGCCACATGGTGTGTATCACATTCACGGATAAATAAGAGTAATTTTAAGGCTTAGGTTTCTTCTTTGTCCTCTACTGCAATATATTCCTCCAAGGCAAGAACAGTACTTCTGCATGGAAAAGATAAACAATCACTCTGAGATGAGAATAGGCAGTCATTCCATATTCAGCTAGTTTTAAGAGCAGGGTGCTAAGAAATCAAAGGTCACAGGTTTCAATCCCATATGAACCAATTAGCTTTGTCCTTTTCTCTGGCAAAGACTGAGAGTTGGCTCACCAATAATTCAGATTATAAGTGAGTTCAGGAAAAAGAGAAGATAAATCACCACCAATACAGAAAAAATACCCTCAAATTTGCTAACATTAAAAAGTGTTTTTAAAAGATATAACATTGAACTGCTCTAAATGTCCATCATGCATCACCTCCTATAATCTTCATAAAACTGCTATGAGGTAGGTAATATTAAAATGTCATTCTTCAAATGATAAAACTGAGAATTAGAAAAGTTAAATAAACTGTTCAAAGTAACATAGATAAGGGACCTAGATTTCAGAATTTAGGTTGCTACTTACTACTGTGTAAATGCGTGCATGCTTAGTCGCTCAGTCAACTCTTTGTGACCCCAAGGGCTATAGTCCACCAGGCACCTCTGTCCATGGGATTTTCCAGGCAAGAATACTGGAGTGGGTTACCCTTTCCTCCTCCAGCAGGTCTTCCCAATCCTGAACCCACTATCTCCTGCATTTCCTGCACTGGCAGGAGGAGTCTTTACACTGAATTACCTGGGAAGTCCCCTAAAATCATAAACTGAAAAGTACTACTAAAAGCATTTGAAAAAAATTAAGGATACAAAAAAGGGAAAAATTAAAATACTACTATTTTTTTCTCAACTGTATAATCCACTTGCCCATTTAGTCTTTTCTTGATCAAAGGGTGATCCCTGGACCACCTACAACAGGACTATCTTAGAATGTAAAAGACCCCAGTCCAAACCTATTACATCAGAAACTATTTTACAACAACACCCCGACCCCTCCAACTCCAAGTGATTTTACCACTTACTTAGACTGTTCTCAATATCCAACATATACAACAAACTTTGTCCCCTCTGGCAGACACCATGCTAATTCACTTCCAACAAGAAGCTATAACCTCTTAAATTTCGAACTGACATATTCCACTTTCTCTGAAAAGTCTGGCATTCCTCCTCCTCTCCATACACATGCTCCCTTACAAAACTTGTTTCTATAAAACTTATGCTTTGTTCATGTTTCCATAATAACACACTTTATAATAATTATTTTCCTGTCTGTATACTCATTAATGAGATTCCTAAACGCAGACTGCCTATTCATCTTTGTATCCCTTCATATTAAATCTAGTACTGAAAATCCAGTCGGAGTTTAATAATTTTTAACTATATAATTGAATATTAAATGAATTAATAGATGGGAGGATGGATGGATGGATAAAGAGATGAGCTAGATGGACTAAATCCTGAAGAAGAGTTATAGTACTGACATGAGAAAGGATATGTTACTAATTGATAGACATTCTGAGTCATTTATTTATCTCCATTCCTATTTCTCTACTTCAAGGCTCCCACTTCTCTATATATACCTTCAGTGTCCTCTTCCTTCCTGCTGGGAAAAATGCTAGAGTGTTCCTTTTTGCCTCAGAAATTGGCAAAATTATTAGCTCAGATGATTAGACATGAAAATCTTGAATTCATTTTTAATTCTTTCCTCCTTCTCATAGTTCACGTCTAGTTCAGTTCAGTTCAGTTGCTCAGTCGTGTCTGACTCTTTGCGACACCATAAATCACAGCACTCCAGCATATCTAAGCCATCTTCAATTCTTACAGTTTCTACCTCTGAATTATTTCCAAAATCAAACTACATCTCACAACCTATTCTAAGTACTCACTGAGTTTCACCTGGACTATTACAATTGCCTCTTAAACTTATCTCCCTGCTCCAAGTTTTGCTTTCCAATAGTCTCTTTTCTGCATTGCAGTCAGGGTGACCCCTTTAAAACATAAACTTAAGACTTATTACCCACCTGATTAAAACACTCCAATAGGTTCCATGTTGCTCTTCTATTTAAAACACACCACCTCACTCAGAGTAAAACCCATGTGCTTATGCAGGCCGAACAAGACCATAGAACATCTGATCCCGTATCTACCCCTCTGAGGTCACTTCTATCATCCACTTCACTGCAGCTCTCTTGGATCTAGCTACAAGGGATGGCCTCCCTGCTAGGCAAACTCCTGCTTCATGAGCTTGGCATCTATTGATCCCTCTACTTAGAATGCTCTTCTTTCATATATCTAAATAATTCACTCCTTCTAGTTATCTTCTCAGGAGTCACTTGACAAATATAGCTTTCTCTTAAGTTCACTTCAGTCGCTCAGTCGTGTCTGACTCTTTGCAACCCCATGGACTGTAACATGCCAGGACTCCCTGTCCATCACCAACTCCCAGAGTTTACTCAAACTCATGTCCATTGAATCGATGATGCCATCCAACCATCTCATCCTCTGTCATCCCCTTCTTCTCTCACCTTCAATCTTTCCCAGCATCGGGGTCTTTTCAAATGAGTCAGCTCTTCGCATCAGGTGGCCAAAGTATTGGAGCTTCAGCTTCAACATCAGTCCTTCCAATGAACACCCAGGACTGATCTCCTTTAGGATGGACTGGTTGGATCTCCTTGCAGTCCAAGGGACTCTCAAGAGTGCTCTCCAACACCACAGTTCAAAAGTGTCCATTCTTTGGCATTCAGCTTTCTTTATAGTCCAACTCTCACATCCATACATGACTACTGGGAAAACCATAGCCTTGACTAGACAGACAGGCAAAGTAATGTCTCTAGCCTTGACTAGACAGACAGGCAAAGTAATGTCTCTGCTTTTCAATATGCTATCTAGGTAGGTCATAACTTTTCTTCCAAGCTTTCTCTTACAATCATATATAAAAAAGCAACATCACTCTCAATCACGATGTGTTTCACATTGCATTATTTTTCTTCAGAATACTAATTACCATGTAACATATGTTTATTTGTGTGATGGTGGTGACTCTCAGACCTGAATGTATGCTCCATGAGTGCAAATATCTTATTTTGTCCCCTAAAGTTTTCTTATTACCAAGAACTATCAGTGCCCAACACATGGTAGGATATCAGTAAATATTTGTAAAGTAAGTTTAGATATATCAATTAATAGAGAGCTCTGGCTAATAGTATGATTATTGCATTTGCAATAATATTTTAAAGAAAATATCCTTAATACATGAAAAATCAACTTTCATTTCAAAAATCTGATTTTTAAACATCTACACCAGTCTTTCAAATAATGGAAGAGTCACTATTCTATAGTTCTGTAAAATGTATATTTTTTAAGGTCATTTCATTAACTACATAAAAATTCTCATTCAGAGAAACATGTTGAACAATATCTCACTAATATCCATCTATCTCTCTTTCAAACTCCAATTATATAAGGGAGAGAAAAATTATTTTGAAATTTTCCTTTCTATGTCTCAACCTGAATTTCCTCAAAGTTGAATACAAATACTATCCTGACCAATCCTGAAAACATTTATTTGACAGCTGTATCCATATACTATATGCCACTTAATACCTAATATTTATGAAAGATATATAAATATTATATATATATGCACAAGCACAATTAACAATATTGGTCTTAACTATCCCATTAATGAATCTAATGATCAAACTTAAAACAACAAACTGCACTTTTTAATTAAAGCAGATTTAGGAAAGTCTAGGTCAGATTATGCGAAATATCAACCAATATGAGAGACTAAAGGAACATATATACTCCATATACACATAAAATACATTACATTATAATTCTAAAATGCAACTTATTTAAACTTATAGGTAAAATATTAATATTTATTGCAAAAAGGACTAAATAAATCTCTTTGAAAAACCACTCTTACAAATAGTTATTATTTGTCATTTTTCTCTGTTAACAATCATAATTTCAAAGATAGGGTCCATACTTTAACCACTGCTTAGAAGCTTAGAATGAATCCATTCAAAACTATGCCAAAGGAAAAGGAAAAACATGTTTAACTAAGCTTTAGGAGAAATATGGCTGAGCTATATATAACATAAATCATAAGCTAACATTTATGTATATAAACTTCATGGCTGAAATACTGTCATGTCCCTTGATATTAATACTCCAGCAAAGTAGTCTTGTTAATAGTAGGAGTAACCTGTTACACAAAAACACATGTATTAAAAAGAAGTAACAGTTCTGGTGGGGTAAAAAAAGGTGACATAGAAGAACCTAGCTTCTCTGTCTCCCCATGAAGATCAACTACTGAACAGCTCTCCATGGGCAAAAACAGCTCTGGGATGTCACTAGGGTCCATGTAGTAAGTTTTAGCAACACAGTGGAATAATAATAAAAAAAAAAAAAAACCAGAATAACTGCACAAGAAAAGAAAGAAAAGTTCATCTTGTCCACATCATTCCATATCCTTTGTTGGCATTATTCAGCACCAAGAAGGAATTTCTAAGCTAGAAAAATTTCCTCTCACCAGGAAAAGAAGAGACACATGAGCAACCAGTTTCAATAGCCTCTCAGGTCATTACACCAAAGTTCAACTTCAGTTTCAACCTACCCAGACCAGCAAAGCTGAGACATATTGAGCCAGCTAGTAACAAGGAAGAAATGCAGAGGCTACGTTTAACAAATAGGCAGCAGAGTGATGGGTGGCTCACAGAGATCTGCTCTGCAGACAACCTTAGCAGAGTTCACCACTGATGAAACCAATGGCCATGACTCATCATGGATCCTTTCAGATCTCATTAGTCTTTGTCCCACAGGTTTCTGAGCTAACTGACGATAGCAGCCACCCCATTGCACCACCGACCCAAACTCATGCTGAACCCAGGAGCCACACTGAAGCTATCCAAGGTATCTGCAGCTACACAAGTGTAAGACACTAGCTGCATAAATCACACTTTGCCCACATCAGAACCTTGAGCACAACAACCATCTTGGGCTTTTCCAGCTACATGAGTACAAGTAGCCAACCTAGGCCAATTAGTGCCATCTTTGCACTCCCTCTGCCCTATTCCAGGTCACCAGTATCTCTCCTTGAAAGAAGATTAGATTTAGGGACCTATATCGTGCCCAAGCTTTGCAGCTGCTGCCCATGGAGTGCACCTCTCTATCGCTTAACTAGTGGCCAGCGAGGTTTGCATCCACACATTCAACAGGACTGCAGCAAACAAGAAACAGGTTTTTTTTTTTTTCATCTCTTATTTTGAGATTTATTGAAGTATAACTTATTTACAAAAAAACTACACGTTTGAGATATATATGTATATATATGTTTCTCAGTAAGTTTGGATATAGGCATTCACCCCAATACATCACCATAACCAAGTTAATAAACATATCTATCACCTTGAAAAATGTCCTTGTATTTCACATGTATTTGCATATGTGTCTGTCTGTGTGTGGTAAAAATAAGAAACAGTTCTCAACTGGCTGTCCTTTGAGGGCTCAATACAAAATGAGCAGAAAAAAATGTCATTCTATCAGTCCTTCCCTGAAAGAGGTATCTTTGCATAATGTAAAAGCTGCTGGTTGAAAGTCTGACTTTCAATCAGTGTGCATCTGGGTGCTTACTGACATTCTCCCCTATGGGACACTGACAAATCTTGGCCCACTCTCAACTACTGGGAGCTACTAAGAATGAAGAAATGTGTTTGGACAATCACAAAAGTTTGAGAGATAGTCAAGAGCTAAGGTCAAGTGGAAGGATAAGTTTCATCTTCTACATGATTTCACCTCTGTCTAGAAGAGGTGGCTATTTTATCAAATGCATGGAAATTAACATAGAGTCAAGGAAAATGAAAAGAACAAGAAAAGAAAAAAAAAATGAGGTATATGTTCCAAACAAAAGGACAATATAAAACCCCAGAAAGAGACTTTAGGGAAATGGAGATAAGTGATTTACCTGATAAAGACATCAAAATAATGGCTGTAAAGATGTTCAACAAAGAAAACAATGCAAAAGCAAAGGAAAATTTTCAACAAAAAAATAAAAAATACAAGAACTTGCCAAACAAATCAGAGCTAAAGAATACAATTGAACTGAAAAATACAGTAGAGGGAGTCAATGGACAACTACATGAAGTAAAAGAAAGGATCAGCAAACTCAGAGACAAGAAATCAGAGGAGCAAAAGGAAAAAAAGGAATGAGAAAGAGTGAACATAGCTTAAGGAACTCATGAGACACCACTAAGTAGAACAATACTCACACTATAGGAATCCCAGAAAGAGAAAAGAGGGAGAAGAGGGAAGAAAGATTATTTTAAGACATAATGACTGAAAACTTCCCTAACTTCGGGAAGGAAACAGACATCCAAATTCACTTCAAATTTAAAGACATACGTAGACTGAATGTGAAGAGACAGAAAAAGATAATTCCATGCAAATGGAAACCAAAATGTATAGGAGGAGCTATACTTTATATTAGACAAAATAGACTTGAAGCCAAAGCCTGGAAAGAGAGAAAAGGAAGGTCACCATAAAATAATAAAGGGGTCACTCCAACACAAAGTATAACATTTATTAGTATTTATACAGCCAACATAGGAGGACCTCAATATGGAAGGGAAATAATGATAGATTTGAAGGGAGAAATAGACACCAACAGAACAATAGTATGAGACTCAATATCCTACTTTCAACAATGAATACATCATCCAGACAAAAAGTCAAAGGGAAACATTGAACTTAAATGATACATTAGACCAGAGGAACCTTACACATATGTACAGAAGGTTCCAGCCAAAAGCATAAGAATACATATTCTTCTTAAGGGCATGTATAATATTCTCCAGGATAGATCCTATGTTAGGCCATAAAACAAGTCTTAATTAATTTTACAAGACTGAAGTCATATCAAGCATCCTTTTCAACTGTAATGGTATAAAATAAAAAATTACAAACAAAAAACTGGAAAATTCAAACATATGTGGAGATTAAACAAAATGATACTGAGCAGCCAATGATTAAAAAATAAATCAAAATAAAAAATTTAAAATATCTTGAGACAAACATAAAAGGAAATAGAGTATACAGAAATGTATGGGCCCAAAGTTAGTAGAATGAAGAAAGAAAGATCAAAACAGAAACAAATGAAACAGAGATTAAAAGGACAACTAAGATCAATGAAACAAAGAGCTGTTTCTTAAAAAGCATAAACCAATTCATAAAGCTTTGCTAGACTTAACAAGAAAAAAGAGAACTCAAATAAGAAAATTAGAAGTGAAAGACAAGATGTTACAACTGATACCATAGAAATACAAAGGATTATGAGAGACTACTCTGAACAATTTATACACTTTGAACTAATACAGCGTTATATGTTATTTACATGTCAACGTGGAGAGGAAATTAAAATAAATTATATCAAACAAAATAGACTTTAGACAAAAATTGTCACTATAGATAAAGATGACATTTTAAAATGATAAATATAAGAAGATATTCTAATATGAGAAGATATAAAATATTCCAATATATTCTAAATATAAGATATTCCAGTTATAAATATATATGTAATTAAAAGCAGAGCCCCAAAATGTGTCAAGCAAAAATGAACAGAACTGATCCCAAAGTTAGTAGAATGAAGAAAGAAAGATCAAAACAGAAACAAATGAAACAGAGATTAAAAGGACAACTAAGATCAATGAAACAAAGAGCTGTTTCTTAAAAAGCATAAACCAATTCATAAAGCTTTGCTAGACTTAACAAGAAAAAAGAGAACTCAAATAAGAAAATTAGAAGTGAAAGACAAGATGTTACAACTGATACCATAGAAATACAAAGGATTATGAGAGACTACTCTGAACAATTTATACACTTTGAACTAATACAGCGTTATATGTTATTTACATGTCAACGTGGAGAGGAAATTAAAATAAATTATATCAAACAAAATAGACTTTAGACAAAAATTGTCACTATAGATAAAGATGACATTTAAAAATGATAAATATAAGAAGATATTCTAATATGAGAAGATATAAAATATTCCAATATATTCTAAATATAAGATATTTCAGTTATAAATATATATGTACTTAAAAGCAGAGCCCCAAAATGTGTCAAGCAAAAATGAACAGAACTGAAGAAAGAAACAGACAAATAATAAAGGGCAGAACAACTAGACAGAAGATAAGCAAGAAAATGCAAGACTTGAAAAACACTGCAAGTCAAATAGATCTCACAGACAATTAGGACACTTCATCCAACAAAAATAGAATATACATTCTATTCAATAATTTAATAGATGGATACAACATCAGACTACCCATAACAGAGGAGAGAATGAATGAACTGAAGAAAGTTAAAGGTCGATGTAAAGAAAAAAAAAAAAAAACCTTTGAAGATACTAGAGAGTCATCAAAGACACAGAGCACATGGTGGAATGGTCTAAGAGACACAAATGTATAGAACAGTCTTCTGGACTCTGTGGGAGAGGGCGAGGGTGGGATGATTTGGGAGAATGGCATTGAAACGTGTATAATATCATATATGAAACAAATCGCCAGTCCAGGTTCGATGCATGATACTGGATGCTTGGGGCTGGTGCACTGAGATGACCTAGAGGTATGGGGAACATGTGTATACCTGTAGCGGACTCATGTTGATGTATGGCAAAACCAATACAATATTGTAAAGTAATTAACCTCCAATTAAAATAAATAAATTTATATTTTAAAAAATGACAAAAAAGAAACTGAAATCTCACAAGAAGGAAAGAAAGAATATGTAGAAGTCGTATTTGAAGAGATATTTAGCAAGAATTTTCCAAGAATTCAAAAAACCCTATATAGGAAGAAAAAACTTTAAATAAACTTGAAAGCACAAAAAAATCAGAAACACCAGCACACATATTAAAACCACTGAAAACCAAAAATAGAGAAAACACGAAAAGTTAATCAGAGAATTGGAGTAGGAAACGGCAACCCACTTCAGCATTCTTGCCTGGGAAATCCCATGGACAGAGAGGAGTCTGGTGGACTAGACTATTGTCCATGGGGTAACAAAAGAGTCAAACACAACTTAGCAACTAAACAACAACAACAACATTCAGAGAATGGATATATTACTTTCAAAGGAGAGAGAGCTGCCTTTTCAGCTCAAAATATGAAAGGCAGAAGACAAGGAGTATCAGCGTTAAAATAAAGAAAAAAAATTCTACAAGTTCATTCTAAAGGAGATCAGCCCTGGTTGTTCTCTGGAAGGAATGATGTTAAAGCTGACACTCCAGTACTCTGGCCACCTCATGTGAAGAGTTGACTCACTGGAAAAGACTCTGATGCTGGGAGGGATTGGGGGCAGGAGGAGAAGGGGACGACAGAGGATGAGATGGCTGGATGGCATCACTGACTCGATGGACGTGAGTTTGAGTGAACTTCGGGAGTTGGTGATGGCCAGGGAGGCCTGGTGTGCTGACATTCATCGGGTCGCAGAGAGGCGGACACAACTGAGTGACTAAACTGAACTGAACTGACTGAACCACTTGAAAATACTAGTCAGAAATGAAGGCAAAAGGCATTCTCTAATAAATATAAAATGAGGGAATTCACTGTCAGCAGATCGTCACTTAAAAAAAAAAGTAACTTTTAAAAAATGCTTAAGGCAAAAGATCCTAGGGGGAAACACAGAATTGCAGAAAAGAATGAAGAGCTTCCAAAGGGATAAAAATTCTCAGTGAATACTGATTTTTTTAATAATAATGTCTTATAGAATAAGAATATATATAGGATTATATATAACAACAGCAAAATAGGTGAGACAAAGGAGTCAAAATGTATTAAGTTCCTTGCATTGTGTGAAAAATTAAATACACCCTGAAGTAAGTTAAGTAAGTTAGTTAAAATACACTCTAAAAAGTGAATGACTGGGAAGTTCCATTTACAGTAGCTGAGTAGATTTCTATCAAGTTAAATCTCCTGCATAAAACTATTTCAACTCTGAGCAAAATATAAAAACAACTACCTGAAGGTAACAGAGAATGATCAAATACAGGAAGAAGCTGAACAAGAACAGATACTGGAAAAATAGAATATTCTGAGTAAGTTTCCCATTTTTGTGAATTTTTATCCAAGACAGGCTCATACCAGACATGATGTGAGGAGGCTAAATTTCCAATAGTAACTTTCAGTTTTACTGCCTTGAAGAAGTTCAGGACAAAGTTGAGTCCACCACTGTAGCTATAAAGAAGGAAAACTCTAGAAGGGAGACAGTCAAAACTATGACTGATACCTGAAGTATCAACACATGGCAAAGACTCTAAGCAATCCAGATAAAAGAACTTAGAAGCAACTTAACTGCTTCCATCTGAAGGAAATCAGGGCTTGGTGGTTAACTTATTTAAATTCTGAGAGAAAGAGGAAGGGAGGCAGCTAGAGGGAAGAATCTCAGAACTAATGAGTACTGTAACATGTCAGCAAGCAGAATTTCTATAAAATATCTGTTACTATATACACTAAATAATCCAAAGTCGTTAGACACAGACAAAATATTAATACATGACCTGTATTTAAAGCAAAGGAAAATCACTAAGTAATTAAATCCAAGAAGACCCAAAAGATGTAACTAAAAATATAATGACTTTAAAGAATCTACTTTAGCTATTGTAATAGGGACCAAAAGAAAAAAAAAAAGTGCTTGTAAGATTAAATAGGAAAACTTCACAGATACATATATAATACAGTAATGAATCAAATGAAAATTCTAGAACTGAAATGTACAATATTTATAGAATAATTCACAGAAAAGACCTATAGAAAAATTGGAGATAACAGAAATGTCAGTTAACTTGAATAAAAATTAATATAAATTAACTAAAGAATACAGACTGGAAAAATTTTTTAAATGAAGAGAGACTCATCAGTCTTTGGGGTAATGTTGAAAAGTCTTACATAATTAAAATGGGAATCTTCAAAAGGAAAAGAGAGAGGTCAGAAAAGTGTTTGACAAAATAAAGTCAAAAATTTCCCCAACTCGGTAAAAAAAAAAAAAAAAAGTATTACTTACAGAAATTAAGAAGCTCATCAAACTGCAAGAAGGATGACCACAATGAAAATCATACTTGGGAACATCAGAGTTAAAATGCTTAATATCAAAGGTTAAATATTGAGGGGGAAAAATCCAGACAAAACTGACACATAACATTTAACTGTTGGTAACAAGGAAACAAATTCCCAGTTACATTGTCAGAAACACTGGAGTCCATAATACAGAAAAGTGACATTTTAAAACTACTTTAAATATATATATATAAACAGTCAATTAACCCAGAAAAATAGGAAGGAACTAGGAACAGAGGAACCAACAAACAGGACACATGGAATACAAATGGTAAAATGGTACACCTAAACACAACCATATAAACAATCATATTACATTTAAATGCATTAACATTGCGACGAAAAGGAAATTGCTAGAATGAATAGAAACACGATCTAACTAGGTACACTTTAAATATTAAGACACCTATGGATGGAAATTTACAGAATGGGAAAAGGTATAAAGTGTAAGTTAAGTGGCTCAGTCATGTCGACTCTTTGCAACCCCATGGACTGCATCCCACCAAGCTCCTCTGTCCATGGGAAACGGTATACTACTATGGAAAATGTAACCATTAAAGAGATTGATTGATTAAATTAACATCACAAAATCTGATTTCAAGTCAACAGAGTATTATAGTTACAAGTAATAGTTAGCAAACGGCTCAATTAATTAGAAAAACATGATAATTATAAATACGCAAGCCCCTAGTAAAACAGCTTCAAAATACATGAAGCAAATGTTGACAAAATTAAAGAGAAAAAGAATCATACTTAAGATTTTCTCTCAGCAACTGACAGATAAAAATCACTAAATACATAAGATCTGAATACTACCAACCATAATGACATAATTAATACCGATATTTAAGGGAAACTCAAGCCAATATGCAAATCACATATTATTTTCAGGTATCAACCAACAGTAAGTTCATCAAAACTCTATGCTGGGACATACAACAAGTCTCAATAAATTTCCAAATACAATAATACTATAGAGTACTATCTCTGACCACAATAGAAGTTTATTTGAAGTGAATAAAAATAAGATATACAAGGAGAAAAACACATTATTTCAAAATTAAAAAATATATCTCCTAATAACTAAAGGGGCAAAAAGAAAATCACAAGGGAAACTAGAAACATTTCTAACTGAATATTTATTTGTAAAACTGACAAGCTAATAATGAGAGCAACGATATAAAGAGAATTCTTTAAAAAGAACAAAGTGACTTACACTACATTTCATGAGGTAAAGAGACACATACTAGTGGGTATTTTTCTGGACTCTACCCTGTTTTATCAATTATTTTGTCAATCTTCATGTGAACACCACACCCACCATCTTGATTTTTTAGCTTGTTAAATATGTCTCAAAATTGGGTAATATAAGTCTAACTTTATTTTTTATTATACTTGATTTTGTTCTTTTAGTTCCCTTGTATTTCCTTATAGATTCTAGTCTTGGCTGGTACTTATCTAGAAAATATAGCCTCCTGGAATTTTTACTGTGATTACATAATAGATCAATTGGGGGAGAACTGATAGCTGTCCATTTATATATGTCTTATAGTTTCACTATGGTATATTTTATACTTTTCACTGTACAAGTCTGGGGCACATTTTGTCAAATTCATCCTTAATTATTACACAGGCTTTGATGTTATTATAAATGGTCTTCTTAAATTTCAATTTCTAATTATTTGTCTCTAATATTTAGATATATAATTGAGTTTTGTAAATTGATGTTATACCTTGCAACACCACTAAATTTACTTACTATTTCTAGGAGCTTCATCATAGACTCAGTAGGCTTTCTATACGGATGCTCAGGTTCTGTGAATAAAAAGAGTTTTACTTCCTTATTTCTAATTAGTATGATTTTATTTGTTTCTTGCCTTATTGTTCTAGTTAGACTCTCCAGTGTAATGTTGAATATAATTGACTTGTTCCTTAAGTAAGAAGGAAAGCATTCAATATTTGGTAAGAAAGAAATAGTCTTATACAAACTCTTCTAGTAAAGTGAAAAAGAGAACACTTTTAATTCACATTAGGACACGAGCATCAACTTAATATCAAAATCTAACGTGAAACATTCAAGAAAGGAAAAGCCCAATGTCCCTTATAAAGACAGATGCAAGAATCCTAACAAAAATATTAGCAAATTGAATCCAGCAATATGAAAATTAAAAAATATTACAATGAAGTTGGGTTTATTTCAAAAGTACAAAACTGAATTAATAATTGAAAAACAATAAATGTAATAAACCACCTAACAGATTACATAAGAAAAGCCTTAGCATCACTGTAACACATGTATCCCATTGTTCACTGCAGCACTATTTATAATAGCTAGAACATGGAAGCAAACTAGATGTCCACCGACAGATGAATGGATAAAGAAGTTGTGGTATATATACACAATGGAATATTACTCAGCCATAAAAAGGGACACCTTTGAGTCAGTTCTAATGAGGCGGATGAACCTAGAACTTATTATACAGAGTAAAGTGAGTCAGAAACAGAAAGATAAATACTGTATTCTAACACATATACATGGAATCTAGAAAAATGGCACTGATGAATTTATTTATAGGGCAACAATGGAGACACAGCCATACAGAATAGACTTATGGACACAAAGAGAGGGGGGAGGGGAGGGTGAGATGTATGGAAAGTGTAACATGGAAACTTACATTACCATATGTAAAATATATACCCAATGGGAATTTGCTGTATGGCTCAGGAAACTCAAAAAGGGGCTCTGTATAAACCTAGAGGGTTGGGATGGGAAGGAACCTGGGAGGGAGTTTCAAAAGAGAGGGGATATATGTATCCCTATGGCTGATTCATGTTGAGGTTTGACAGAAAACAGCAAAATTCTGTAAAGCAATTATCCTTCAATAAAAAATAAATTATTTTTTTTAAAAAGATGCTCTCTATACAATCAATACCTGTTCATGAAAAGCTTCCATCAAACTATGAAAGACAGGAACTTCCTAATGTGATAAAGGATATTTACAAAAAACCCACAGCATATGGTGTTTAAAGGTGAAATACTATTAAGTTTCAAAATAAGCAAAATTAATCAATGATGATAACAGTAAAAACAGTGGTTATGTTGTAGGGGTTGCTACCTATTATGAACATTATGGAGGTTTACTGAATATTGATACTATTCTATTTCTTGATCTGCATAGTATTATATGGATGTGTTCAATTTGTGAAATGTCATTGAGTTATACACTTAAGGTTTGTACTTTACTGTTTGTATGTTACCCTTCATTAAACTGTTTACAAAAACTCTCAACAGTGTTTTCATGAAACTATAAATTATCCTTAAAGATATATTTAAGTGCTAAGTGCCAACATGGCCAAGACACTTTAAAGAATAGTAAGAAAGTAGATCTATCAAATATAAAGATTTACTATGAAGCTATGCTAATTAAGATGATGTAGCATTGTCTAAGAATACAGAGAAAACAGTTTAGAAAGAAAGTCTATATAAAATAAAATATTCAATGAAATTAAATAAAATATAGGATATATGATAGAGGTAGCCCAACACTACACAGGAAAAAAGGGGATCATCCAGTGGGTTGATCCACTGACTATTACTTAGGGAAAAAAAATAAATAAATAAAATGCATCCTTACCTTAAACAATATATGAAACAGAATTCCAAATGACTTATAAATATAAATGACATAAGCAAAGCTTTAAAACTTTTTGAAGAAAACAGAGATATAAATCTTTCCATATTTGCAGTAGGAAAGGATTTCTTAAATGAACACTAACGATGAAATAATACTTTTTCTAAATTAAAATTAGGAAGTTCTGTTCACGTATGACATGTTAAAGAAAATCAAAAGACAAGGTACACACTAAGAAAAGACAGTTGCCACATATTTAACCTACTAGAGATTAATATCAAAAACATTTAAAAATCAGTAAGAAAAAAGCCAATAGAAGAATGGATAAAAGACAGAAACAGACACTGCAGAACAGGGCACTCACTTGGCTAGTAATCACAAAAATATGCTTTATCAGTGATAAATACATGATGATAAAAATAATATTATTTTATACTAATTCAGCAGCTGTCAACAAACTAAGTCTGACAATACCAAGTGGTGGGGATGAAAATCAACCAAATACATTATTGGTATAAGTAAAATGGATGAAAAACACTTTGAAAAATAAGTGACCAGCATTTTGTGAAAGTAACATTTTCATACCCTAAACCTAGAATCTCTATTCTGAGATATTTATTTCACAAAAACGCTGCATGTGTATGCTAAGAATCATGTACAAAAATGTCAATTGTAGCATTATTCATAATAGCAAAAACCTGGAAATAACCCTAATACTCATCTACAAACGAATGGCTAAGTAGTTATGATATAATCACAGAGTATTTTATAGCAGTAAAAATAAATGAACAGTTATACTAAACATCATAGGTGAATCTTAATACAGTGATAAGTGAAAATTAAGAAAACCAGGAAACAGCACAATTTAATACATTTTTATAAATGGCAAAACAGCCATATTCTACTTCCTCATAAAATTTTATGGAATAAATCTTTATAAAAAATAATCAAAATGATAAACAGTTCAGTAGTTACCTCTGGTGAGAGAATCAGGGTAGCAGTAAAGGGTGAAGGATACAAGTAGATATAAGCTATCAGTAATTTCCTACCCTTGGATTAGTTGGTGGGACCAAGGGTAACATAATACTGTGTCATGATATAAATTTTATGACTAATCCAATTCTGTGCACTTGATGTCCAAAAAATACAATATAATACAATACAAATTTAAAAACTGCTTGTTAGCAAGACAAAATATGCTGGGTTGAAAAACTATTATTAAAGGATCACCAATAAACTTTAAAGCTTCCAATTATATAATTGTGTTAATTTCATTTCTTTACCCTGCATGCAAGACAGCAAAAAAGATACAGATGTGTAGAGCGGACTTATGGACTCTGAGGGAGAAGGAGAGGGAGANTAGCAAGACAAAATATGCTGGGTTGAAAAACTATTATTAAAGGATCACCAATAAACTTTAAAGCTTCCAATTATATAATTGTGTTAATTTCATTTCTTTAAATTCTAAAATTGAAAGAAATGCTGAGTGTATTAAATAAACTAACAGGAGTAAGATTTTTTAATAATATGTATTTAGAGCTGAAAGTTACCTTGAAAATTATCTGAAAGAGGTACCTCTGGATATTTTCTATATGACAAGCTCTGCATTTAACCTGCATTATCTCATTAATCCTCACAAAACTCTATGACAAAGCATTAATATCAATATTTTATCTGCAACGAAACTTTGGCTAAAAGGGTTAAGAAATGAGTTCAAGTTCACAAAGCTCACAGGCAGAGCTACAATTTGATTCCAGGTTTATTTGAATCCTAAACCTGCTTATTTATCTGTACATTTGTACTACCTCACTTAATTGGACAGGAAATAGGTAGAAAAGTCAACTGATCTGCCCAAAATCATATATCAAGGTAATGACAGAATTGAGACTAAATGGTATTCACTTGTTGGGAAGATACTCTGGAGAAGGGAAAGGCTACCCACTCCAGTATTCTGGCCTGGAGAATTCCGTGGACTGTATAGTCTATGGGGTTGCAAAGAGCTGGACACGACTGAGTGACTTTCACAGTACTCACTCACTCACCACACACCAGAAATTAAAGCAAGTACTTTTATGAGACTTCCAGATTTTCATTCCATTATCTCATTCAATAAAAAGTCTCAAAATGGGCATGACCTATTAATTCCCTTTTCATTATCATATATCAGCCAAATGTTTCAACCCAATAACTCTACCAGATAACCCCTGTATTTCTACACGAATCCATACCATATAGAATATTCATTTCTAAAGAGTATGATAAAAGCACAATGCAAATCTGCCACATATATTCTAATATATGCAAATTTATTTAACTTTTGTGTTTCAGTCAATTGTAGTAAATACTTTAATATGATATTATACGGAGAAACAGTTTCAGAAAATGTCTCTCACCTGTTCTGAGCGGTCTGAATCACATTCTCGAGGTAAAGGATAGAATGCTTCTTGTGATTGCTGAAGCTTTTCTTTTAATTTAACATTTTCTTGCTCTTTTTGAAATAGCTGATCCTGAAGAGTAACAACACTTTGTCGGAGCATAGCTTCACTTGATTTTGTGGTTTCAAAACAAATATGTAATTCATTGTAAAGCTGTTTTAAAAAATATATCCAAATTTATAAATAATAAATATACCTATATATATATACACACAAACATATTCTTACAGGTGTCTATATATGACATACTCCTTGCCCTAAAGTTATCTTAATAGTCTAAGAGGAAAAGCAATATATAAACAAACTCAAAACCAAATGATATAACCACATGCCAATATAAAACTTCAAGTGATGTTAAAAAGACAGTACGTTTTACTAGCCAGTTGTAATATAGGCATATAAACATTTGAAGCTAGCTATATTAATCTTCATGATAAGAACGGAATTGAACTGAGCCGTAATGATATTATAGAAACTGAATGAAAACAAAAAAGTCATTCTAAAGTTAGAATAAATGCTAAAAAAAAAAATTATGTACGGTGGTAGGAAGAAACAGAAAGGGAACCTAAGTTATATTAGCCTAACTGGACTCAAAATATACATTTGAAAGAAAAAAAATAAATTTTTATTGAGAGTTCATTAAAGTTGACTGATACATTCCCATTTAGTAAAACTAGCATCTCCTGCTAGAGGAGAGGGGGAGCACCAGAAGGAATGGGGAGATAAAGCCAGCCAATGAGACTGTAGATGGGATGCAAAGACTCTTGAATGCCAGATTAAGGAAGATGGATTTGTTCCTGGAGAAAACAGGAAATCACTGAAGACCTTGATAAGTAATAAAAATAGAATCAGTTTTCCAAAGTGACGACAGATAATTTTAAAATTTTTTAATTCAAGGCAACATGAATTAAATAAATTTATATTGAGGGTTTATAAGACTGTGAGACAGTATAAGGTATATACCTGGTGGCACAGAGTCATACATGGTAAACAATGGTATTCCTCCAATACAACTGAACTTACTTGGTGATGAAAATCCTAACTTATGATTGTGATTTAATGATATATAATTCAATTTGTAGTAGCTGATTCTGATTTTTTCAAAATCTGTGTGTGTATATATATACATATTTGCTGATGACATTGGGAATGTGACCCAAGAATTATATCTGCTTTAAAATAAAAAAAAATAAGGCTAATAGTGAGGTTATAACAAAAGCAAAATCCCCAAAGACAGAATTTCAAAATTATGTTAAGACAATAGGCTTTTAGGTTTGCTTATCCAGTTGAAGACAGGGAGAATCAGACTAGTTGGCCTTGCTTCACGTGAAGAGATGTAACTAGAGAAAGTTGGCAGAATATTTTGTTTGTATGCAATAGTTTACTTTTTTAAGTTTAAAAGAAAAGATTTGTGAAATCTTTTTTAAATGCTTTTCTTCAGATATACTTTGTCATAAAAATAAGACCCTCCAAATCACTCTTCTGATATACAATTAGTTCAATATAGTATTTATTTTCTGTAAAGATTATACCTCTATATTAATATAAATACTTTAAATAACCCATTTCACATTACAGTCAGTCTAAAATAATTTTTATAAAGCAAGGGTTGTCTTTATGATTTATAAAGTACTGCAGAATAAAAATTTGTGCTTTCCTGTCCAATTACCATTATACCAAGGAATATGTCCAGTGTCTTTCCCACAGCTAATACCATCGGATATTCTAGAAGGGAAGAAAGAGTAGGAACCTGACAGCTTTGTGGGATGATGCAGGGATCAGATTGGGCCTTACAGTGACCTACCTGTGCTTTGTTGCTGCTTCCATGATTGATGAGTTCAGGGTAGAAAAGAAAAAAGCAATATCTAAAGAACTAAGTTGACCAGAAAGAACTGAAGCTAGGATGAGTGCCCAATAGCACACAGTCACTTATTCAGTTAAAGATTATTTAACCCCTTTCCCTCTTATTTCTATGCTTTCTCAATACTAACCAGTTTTTACCTAATCAGAACAACTTTTTGGAGGAAAATAACAGGACATAATATTACTTTAAAACATACAGTTTTCAAATTATACCACAATAAAATTCTAATAAGAATCTACAGATTTCAAGTATTTAAGAATCTCAGGAACATCAGTTAGGATTGGCAACAGTTTCTATCCCATCGCCCAAGGTGCAGGCATAATGACAGTGTGTCATCAGGAAGGAGGACCAATTTACTTGCCATTTGTAAACGTGGCGTACTCTTCTCTTGCGTGTTATGACTTAGGACCTTCCTTCACAGATGTAAGGCTCCTAGGCCTATTCCTTCATGGAAAAAAGCTCTATCTTCATGTCTCTTGTCTTCTCTCCTTCCTTGCTTCCACAAAACGGAAGACTAACAGTTCTCCTCCTGTGTTTGCTATTTGGCTCTCTCAGCCATTAAATTTACACAGTTGTACTTCCTATTCAGAAGCCGCCCTGTCTTGATCTCATATGACTGGGTGGGTTACTCTAGACACAAAGGCAAGCTCTACATTCTCTGAAAATATCCATCCTTTCAAGCAGCAGGTGAAAAAAAAAAAAAAAAAACTTTTAAGAACCTGAAACAGATGATCTAGACCAGCCTTACTCCAGGAATTGGGACAAACTCTATTATTCCCCAATTCTTGCTCAAAATACACATCTCCTATTTGCCCTTTTCTTGATGACACTTCACTTGTTTAGGAACAAAAAGATGCCTCAGCTCTGGACTTTGAGTAGAGAGCCATTTTTAATTCTTGTCTTCTCAGCAAAAGAGACACAGATGTGTAGAGCGGACTTTTGGACTCTGAGGGACAGGGAGAAGAAGAGGGTGGGATGATTTGGGAGAATAGCATTGAAGTATGTATACTATCATGTAAGAAACGAATTGCCAGTCTATGTTCGATGCAGGATGCAGGATGCTTGGGGCTGGTGCATGGGGATGATCCGGAGGGATGATGTGTGGTGGGAGGTGGGAGAGGGGTTCATGTTTGGGAGTTCATGTACACTCGTGGCAGATTCATGTCAGTGTATGCCAAAACCAATACAGTACTGTAAAGTAAAATAAAGTAAAAAAATAAATAAATAAAATAATTCTCCTCTCCAGTCCACCAGTAAATGTGGCCAGAAAAGCCTTCAAGGAGGCTATTTTATTTCTAAAGTGTTTTTGGTGACAAAGCCTCAGGATGACAGAATGTTTGTTTCTCTGGGAGATTCTGCAAAAAGGCAGAGGTTTAAGATGTTTTGGTCCCATTGTTAGACACCATCTTACTCTCAACCCATTAATAACAGCAGAGTGAGTAAAAAAAACTATTCTCAAGTGAGTAAATTAGCTAACACAAAAAATGTATTCATCTGCACAGGTTTTAGAATCCTGATAAGCATCCTTTTTCTCTATTAGCAATCACAGTCACTTTCAGAAGTTTCCAGAGAGGCACTTTTCTCTATAATAGTTCCCTCTAATAGTCCAAAAAGCTGGACTAGATTAGAATCTTTGGGAAGATTCTGGCCTATAAATATTTAATCATAGATTCCCATATGTACTTTAGAAGTATCAATCATTATAATACATAACAACTTACTACACTTACTGTTCTTCACGTCCTTTTTTGTTGAAGAAATTGAAAGTGAAAAAACATTAACAGGCTCACTAGAGGACATAAAGCAAGTTACCTCTAGAGATAGCACCCCACACCCCAAGCCCTTTAATTTTCAGGGGCTTAGACTGAAGTATTCATCCTCTCATATTTTTATTAGTGTTGAGGAACAAGACGATATATTATTTACCTTAAAAATTTTGGAAATGTAAAAGCTTTGGGACCCAATGATCAAATTTCAAGAAGAACAGTTTTCACATAAGTATACGACTGCTATTCTGACTGAGACAGTAAATTTTACAAGTGAAAACTATATCTTTATAGCACAAAATGAGAAGAAAAGAATACACTTTACCATGCAGTTTAATTTAAAAGTGTATATAACCTAACTCTTTATTTTCCTGGACTGATATTAGCTCATTACTCATGTCATGTAATTATCACTAAACAGAATAAAAACCGAATATACATACATAGTACCTCTGAACATGTTAACTGATCAAGAAGATGAAAATGCTGATATAGTTTTCATATATATTTAAACCATACACATATATATACACATATAGATGACACGCAAATGCAGGAAAACTATTAAAACTTATATAAATGGTTACAGCATGCTCAAAGGAAGAAAACATACTAGCTTATTTTTATTTCTCTTGATGGGTGTTCTCGTCTAGAGAAGCCCGCACATTATGTATTAGGTAAACCTGTAAATGAGACTACTGATTTGTTATGGAGACTTCATGAAAAACCTCTTTCCTGGGCTCAAAAATTTTGTCCTTGCTCTTCTAACTTTTGTCTCCCTTCCTCATTCCATTTATCCTATCACTGAAGGCAACTGTTTTCTCAGATAATAAAATAAATACTATGATATAAATCACCTTAATAAGTGAGAAAAAAGGAAGGGAAATGAGAAGGAAAAAAGAAAAGAGAATTAAGAGAACAGAGGAAACAGCGAAGCTCCATTAGAAACAGATGTGTAGAGCGGACTTTTGGACTCTGAGGGAGAGGAAGAGGGAGAGGGTGGGATGATTTGGGAGAATAGCACTGAAATATGTACACTATCATGTAAGAAACGAATCGCTAGTCTATGTTCAATGCAGGATGCAGGATGCTTGGGGCTGGTGTATGGGGATGATCCGGATGGATGATGTGGGGTGGGAGGTGGGAGGGGGGTTCATGTTTGGGAGTTCGTGTACACCCGTGGCAGATTCATGTCAATGTATGCCAAAACCAATAGAGTACTGTAAAGTAAAATAAAGTAAAATGGAAGTTCTAAAAAAATAATAATAATAATAAATAAAATGAATAAACAAGGAATACCTCTTAGAGAAGTAAACTTAGGAGAAACTGGAGATAAACTATTAATGTAGTATTTTTTTTAAATTCAACTCACCTGAGTCTTACAGCTAGGTCCAATTAATTTATGTNGCAGATTCATGTCAATGTATGCCAAAACCAATAGAGTACTGTAAAGTAAAATAAAGTAAAATGGAAGCTCTAAAAAAAAAATAATAATAATAAATAAAATGAATAAACAAGGAATACCTCTTAGAGAAGTAAACTTAGGAGAAACTGGAGATAAACTATTAATGTAGTATTTTTTTTAAATTCAACTCACCTGAGTCTTACAGCTAGGTCCAATTAATTTATGTGAAAACATATTTACAAATCTTAATTTATAAGTAAACAATTTCCTTTCATTGTTGTATGGACTACTTGATTACTCAAATTTATTGAAAAAAATCTAGAAAACTACATGTGGAAAAGAAATAAAGACAAATATTAAGTAAAATGTTCTAGAATTAGAATGAAAGTTTGATGTAAATGAACACTAGGAAGTCTGAAAAGTAGCATACTGTTTATTCATGATAAATAAAATAATGCAATCATTCTCAAATTTATAAATCCTTAACTCCATAGCTGAAATATTTTCAGGGTGGGGGGACCAAGTCTTATTTTTAAAAAATTGCAGGTCAAAAAGTTTAAAGCTGCAATGCTGTAGCAAAATAGAGAAAATTAAATTTGTACACTCAGGAGATACACTAGCTAAAGAATACTGGTAAGGGCTCCTTTTACAGAGGATGGTAATAGGCTAGGCTCCCCTTTCATTAAAAAGAATGCAATGGAATTTTTTTGAATAACATTTAACTTAGATATCAAGACAAATTCTCCAACATTAAAAGATATTAATCACTGAAAGAATTCTGAGTAGAAATGAAAAATGCAAGGACAAAACCACATTATTCTATGTTTAACTGAATATTCTATAGGCTTTATAATACAGTTTAACATTGTGAGTTTTGGACTTGAACTTAGCTAGATTTGAGCTCTGCCACTGGTAGCTGTTTGACTTTAGACAATACTCTAAGACTCAGTTACTAGATCTTTTTTTTTTTTTTTTTTTAAAAAAAAAAAAGGATACCTATAGTAATATACCACGCAGGGTGGGTGTGGGGCTTAAATAGTGAGGCAGAAGCCCTTTTCCCGGTGGCTGATACACAGTAAGTTCAATAAATGTTCACCATTATTAATATATTATTGCTGGAGGTGACTTATATTCATACCTCAGCTTAAATAATATATTTGCCTCCATGCTATTCATAAACAAAACATATTTCCATCATATCTCTCATTATTATAGATAATGATTCTTGGAGAGGGCAATCATAATCCTGGGGGGAAGGCATATGTGGTTTCAAAAGTATGTCAGATCAAACTTCAGATTATGACATATATTCCAAATAGGAGTACAGAAGCTCTACCTCTCCAAATTAAAAGCACTGACTCACTAGGAAATTTTGGCCATAGTTCACACAGAAGAGTTATGAGAAATCTGTCTCACTGATGTCTTATTTTCTCAGAATAAACATCATTGATATCACTTCATCAAGGAGAGTCCTTTTCTATCCCTAAACTAATAACCTACCCCAAGTATTTTCCCATTCTTCCTACTACTATTAGAACATGTATCATTATTATACTTCCTATTTAATGTCTGTTATCAAACAGATTTAAGCTATGAGAGGTTAAGAATAAATACAGTAAAAAGGTCATCTATGCAGATAGTTGGGGAAAGAGATTTCAGGCAATGGAACCACATACAAAGACCTTGAAGGTGAAGAATACCTGGTATGTTCAGGCAAAAAAATAAAGATAAACGTGGTCAAAGTGGAGAGATTAAGAAGAGAAAGTAAAGAGGAGATGACAGAGATTAACGCAGAGCCAGATCATGTAGCATCTCACAGGGTGTATGTAGTAAGAACTCGGATTTTACTTTCAATCAGACAGGAAACCAATAGATAGAGTTTAAGAGAGGATTGACTTGATTTGACTAACCAAGTTTCAGCAAGGACATTCTGGCATTTATGGTGAGAATGAACTCAAAGCGTATAAGGTCAGGAGCAAAGAAACAAAGTAGACAACTATTACAATCATTCAGGAAAGACAAGTTAGTGGTCACAGCAGGAATAGGGGGAAGTAATAGGATTCCAGACACGCTTTGAAGGCAGAGCAGATAATAGTTTAGTTTTGAACATGTGAAGTTTGAGATGCCTATTAGGCACTGAGTTAAAAGATGCTAAGCCGGCAATTAGATATACTCTTTCCTAGAGTTCATGGAAGAAACCCAGAGTAGCCAATTGAAACTAAGAGTCATCAGCATACAGCAGTGTGATTTTGAAAGCCTAGGTGAGTGGATAAAATCAACTCAGGTATGAATTTAAACAGGAGGGAAGAAAGGATCCTAAGATTTTGACTTGGAACATTTTAACATTTAAAGGACAAGGTGAATAGGGAAGACTAGAAAGAAACAGAAAAGGAACAGTTAGACATTGAAGGAACAAGACCACACAACTGTGATGTGTTGTCAGGCAGGAGAAAAAAAAAAAGGTGTTTCAAAGGACAGAGTTATAACCTGTGACAATACTGCTGATTAGTGAGGCAAGATGAAGACTGCCAGAAGACAACTGAATTTAGCAATGTGGGAGACACAAATGATTTTGAAAAGAGGAATTTTAGTGAAGTGAAAGTGGCAAAAACTTGATTGGAATAAGTTCAAAAGAGAATGGAAGAAGAGAATTTTGAGACAAGATAACTCTTTCAAGGAATACTGCTGGAAAAGGACCAAAAGCAAGAGAGGGAAAGGGATACAGTAAGGTCAGCAAAGGTTTTTTTTGCTGTTGATTAACTGTTCTGTTCTTCCATGCAGATCAGAAACCTAACAGCCTGTGTACGTATGTGTGTATACATATATATATATATATATATATATATATAGCTGTCTCTTATACACATCTAGATGTGNAAAGCAAGAGAGGGAAAGGGATACAGTAAGGTCAGCAAAGGTTTTTTTTGCTGTTGATTAACTGTTCTGTTCTTCCATGCAGATCAGAAACCTAACAGCCTGTGTACGTATGTGTGTATACATATATATATATATATATATATATATATAGTTATAAATGATCCAGTAGGGAAAAACTGATGCTGTCAAAGAGATGGGGAACACCTCTTTCTGCAGGCACGTATATAATAACAAAAACTTTAAGACGGAGACCTTAGTAATCATCAAGTTAAATGCTGGTAAAACCACACTGTACTTTACATGCACCTACTGGAGCATGGACAGGACAAGGAGGAGAGCAAGCGCTATACATACCATCATGGAAATAGACCCAAAGCATGTAATTTGAAGACAAGTTTAAGAATAGTAAAAAGGGCAAATTAATATTTAAAATATCAAATAGTTTGATTGGTGATATGTGTATAGGCACACAGATACACAGTATATAATACATGGAAAAGGTCTGGAATGACTATTCAGATGATTACCCCTGGGAAAGGAAACAAAATGAACTGAGTTGAATGGAAGAGAACTCAAATTGTTACACTAGCTTTATCAGTACTTCTGTATCATTTCAACTTTTACAACAATACATTCATGTAAATTTTATATAATTTTAAAGGTGACATAATTTTAAAATATTCTGTTCTTCCAGAGGAACTCTAGGATATACTCTCAAATATTAACAGCAGTAAAGTCTGGGGCAAGGGCTTCAGGCAGAAGGGCAAAGAACTTTTTTTTTTACATATCTTTGCATTTTTGTAAAATGTATCACAAGCATGTATTTCTTTGGTAATAATCACTTTAAATAAAAATGTTTAAGTATTCAGTTATGTGAAATGATACTACTAAATCTATTAAAGTTCTCAGGTAGGTTATTAAAAAAAAATGATTGCTTTCTGCAAAGGCTGCTAAGGAAAATCAACCAAAAATTAGAATTAAGAATTAAACAATGCATCTTAAATTTTAAGTTAAGCAAGACTGAACAAGGAATGTTAGGACAAAAGATTGAAAAAGTAAATAGCAAAAGAAATACTGCCTTTTCTACCACCTTACCAAGTTCTTTCTTGCTGAGAGGAGAAACACCAAAAGTATTTGCACATGAGAGAAAAGGATTATGAACTTTAACAACAAGCAACCCTAAAGATACATTTTAATACAAACTGCAATGAGTTGGGGGCTTTCAATCAAAAATTAAGAGGGAGAAATGTCTGTGTTAAATTCATACACAGTGAAAAAGATAAAAAATTGAAGTTGACTAATAATGTCTAATTTTTCAAGTCAATTTACCAATGGAGTCTGGTTTAGAAACCAAAACACAATGGGTAATCCCCCCATATAAAACAAAAAGACGGAATTGTTCTATTCAAAGCAAAGAGGATGGGCATTACCCTAATGTGTGGTACTATCCACGTCTTAAAGGAAACTTGAAGGGAACACAGAATTTAGTAAAAAAAATTGCTGTTGTGAAGCATCATTTGAAAATATGTGTTTAAGGTTTACTTAATAGTTTCATTTCATATTAATTACTGATACAGAATTTTCACAGTGCATTTTCTGGAAAAAGAGTAAGTTTGCATACAAAAAAGTCCCCAAGTAACATAGATTATACTGCTTAACTTCTCTAAGCCTTGGCTGCCTCAACTATTGACAGGAAATAACATCAATCTCAGAGGGTTGATGTATGTAGAAACTAAGTCATTTCTATAAACATATATACTAAACAAAAACTTCAATAAAAGCATTTTTTAATTACTACCTATAATTATTGCTGCTAAATCAGTCAGCATACCTGTTCAGCTGGGTAAGACTTCTTGAGGGGCTCCTTAAACAACTATAAAGTCAAATGACTACTTAAAGGAAACACACAAAATAAAAAGAGGAAAATCCTTGGCAAATATTGATCCTGAAGACCTCATCAGCATACCCATTTGTGTTTGTGCAGATTTGCCAATAAAGTAACGCACAAATTCTGTAATGAAAGACTGCTTTAGGTCATAAACTAGAATCATACTTGGTGAATAAATTCCATTCCTCAAATCCTTCCTGGTCTGCAGGCTGCAGTCCTAGTATGTTTCACAGTAGATATCAAAACTCCAATTTATAAAAACAATATTCTACAGAATAAATTTGCATATATATTTTAAATGTTTCAGCTTTAACAGCCATAAAGAAAACTCATATCCTTTTAAATATTACCAAATTGAACCATATTTCATTTTTACTTTTGAAGAAGCAAATAAAAGGGAGTAATAAAGAAATGTTGAAATGTGCAAAAATTTGAATTCTATATATTTTTATAAGTTCATGCATATAAATTTACATTTTTATGACAGAATAAAAGCATACTTTTTGATACGATATACTTTCAGCTGTGTGAACATCTTCCTGGTTCCTCAGTACTTTCTGTGTGTCCATATTCAGAACCTGAAGCTGCTGGATCAGCTCGGCTTGCTGTGCTGTATGTGCACTGTTCTGTTTGTAAAGATTCTGTAGCTCCTGCAACTCCTTCCTGTGCAAAGCAAGCAATAGAGAGAAGCATGAATAAAGATCATCTCAGTTAAATAACGGTGTTCATCTAAATTTACAGATCGGCCTCCAATTTCACTGCAGGCAAACATGTTAATAAGAGAAATAACATATAAAGTATTTAATATTTATCACATATACCTAGAAAGTATTGATAGAGGCACTATGACTTTCAAAGCCAAACAACTATCAATTTTCTTTTATATAAGCTTGATCATAATAAAGTCCTCAATATACAGACATAGTACCACCTTCTTACTGAAATTAAGTTACACTTCAGCTCTAAGAATGGATACCCACTGACGCCAAAAATCTGATAGGGTAACTCAATGTTCATTTTATATTATATAGAATCTTAAATGTGGTAAGAACAATCCCAAAGATAAATTTAGTTTTCAAACAAAAATTTCTTAAAGCACAACTAGGTCACTTCCTGTGACTCCTCTAAATGAGCCTAAAGGAAATGATGAGGCAAAAACGTCAGAAGGAAGAGGAGCAATACAAGATGTAATCAGTTATTCCACCCCACCCAGGGTGGTAAGTCGAAGGACAAATGAACTGGAGGGATAGAATTCAAGGCATAAGGGTCCAAGAAAGCCATACCTTTGGATACAGGGTTCCAGATTTCTGTGGTGGTGAATCCACCACATATAAAACTGGAACATGTTTTGTAAAATAAACTTGAAGAGAAAAATATTTACATTTATATTTCATATAAATATAAAAATATATATCACAGTGCATATTTTGAAGACTATTTTTAATGGAAACTGTTCTTTATTTAGGGGCTTCCCTAGTGGCTCAGACGGTAAAGCGTCTGCCTGCAATGCGGAAGACCCAGGTTCTATCCCTGGGTCAGGAAGATCCCTGGAGAAGGAAATGGCAACCCACTTCAGTATCCTTGCCTGGAGAATCCCATGGACAGAGGAGCCTGGTAGGCTACAGTCCACAGGGTCGCAAAGAGTCGGACACAACTAAGTGACTTCACTCACTTCACTTTTCTTTACTTATACCCCCAAACTGGTGATTCATTCACATAAGACAAATCTTTTTTTTTTTTTAATAATTTTTATTTTTACTTTATTTTACTTTATGGTACTGTACTGGTTTTGGCATACAATGACATGAATCCACCATGGGTGTACATGAACTCCCAAACATGAACCCCTCTCCCACCTCCCACCCCACATCATCCCTCCGGATCATCCCCATGCACCAGCCCCAAGCATCCTGCATCCTGCATCAAACATATACTGGCGATTTGTTTCTCACATGATAGTATACATACTTCAATGCTATTCTCCCAAATCATCCCACCCTCTCCCTTTCTCTCTCCCTCAGAGTCCAAAAGTCCGCTCTACACATCTGTGTCTCTTTTGCTGTCTTGCATACAGGGTCCTCATTACCATCTTTCTAAATTCCATATATATGTGTTAGTATACTGTATTGGTGTTTTTCTTTCTGGCTTACTTCACTCTGTATAATCGGTTCCA
>SJYX01022041.1:281857-292713 GCA_006410675.1 Oreotragus oreotragus
TTGCTGTCTTGCATACAGGGTCCTCATTACCATCTTTCTAAATTCCATATATATGTGTTAGTATACTGTATTGGTGTTTTTCTTTCTGGCTTACTTCACTCTGTATAATTGGTTCCAGTTTCATCCATCTTATTAGAACTGATTCAAATGTATTCTTTTTAATGGCTGAGTAATACTCCATTGTGTATATATACCACAGCTTTCTTATCCATTCATCCGCTGATGGACATCTAGGTTGTTTCCATGTCCTGGCTATTATAAACAGTGCTGCAATGAACATTGGGGTACATGTGTCTCTTTCTATTCTGGTTTCCTCGGTGTGTATGCCCAGCAGTGGGATTGCTGGGTCATAAGGCAGTTCTATTTGCAATTTCTTAAGGAATCGCCACACTGTTCTCCATAGTGGCTGTACTAGTTTGCATTCCCACCAACAGTGTAAGAGGGTTCCCTTTTCTCCACACCCTCTCCAGCATTGATTGCTTGCAGACTTTTGGATCGCAGCCATTCTGACTGGTGTGAAGTAGTATCTCATTGTGGTCTTGATTTGCATTTCTCTGATAATGAGTGACGTTGAGCATCTTTTCATGTGTTTGTTAGCCATCCGTATGTCTTCTTTGGAGAAATGTCTATTTAGTTCTTTGGCCCATTTTTTAGAACAGTGCAGTATTTACATAGACAGCATAGACTAGAACAGAGTACCCAGAAACAAACCTGTGTGTGTGTGTGTGTGTGTGTGTGTGTGTAAAATGACATTTTGCAAGAGTGCCAAGATAATCCAATGGGAGAAAGAACAGTCTTCTCAACAAATGATGCTGGGAAAACCACATATCCTCATGAAAAAGAATAAAGTTGTCTCTTTCCCTTTGTCTATTCACTACACCATATACAAAAAACTCAAGTGTATCAAGGACATAAATGTGACATCTAAAACAGTATAACTCTCAAAATAAAATATAAGATAAAACCTCACAAAATATTAATAGGATTTGGCAGCAATGTCGTGAATATGAGGGTTGAATATAGCTATGATTTCCTGGATATGATACTACAGGCACAGGAAACAAAAGAAAAAATGACAGATTGGACTTCATGAAAATTAAAACACTTTTTACATCAAAAAACACTATTAATGGAGTAAAAAGTAAACCCACAGAATAAGAGGAAATATTTTCAAATTATATATCTGATAAGGTATTAATATCCTCAGTATATAGAGAATTTAACTCCTAAAACTTAACAACCAAAAAGCAAATAACCTGATTCAGAAATGGGCAGAGGATATGAATAGCATTTATATAAAAAAAGATGTACAACTGGCCAGTAAACATATGAAAAGATGCTCAATGTCACACTAATCTTTAGGGAAATGCAAATTGAAACTATAATGAGATACTGTCTCACATCCATTAAGATGGATACTATTAAAAAAATGAAAGCAAGTGTTAGTAAGGATGTGCAGTAATTGGAACCCTTGTGCATTGTTGGTGAAAATGTAAAATGGTACAGCCACTGTGGAAAGCAGTATGACAATTCAAGAAAAAATTGTTAAACATAGAATTGTTATGTGATTCAGAAAATCCATTTCTGGTATATACTCGAATTTAAAGTATGATCTCAAAGAGATGTTTGTACACCCAATAGCAACATTATTTATTCAGTGGCCAAAATACAAAAGCAGGGGAAACTTCCAAGATAGAGGACTAAGATGGGGAGATAACTTCCCTCCCCCACAAACACATCAAAAATTCATCTGTGTATGTATGGAACAGCTCCTACAGAACACATTCTGAATGTTGGCAGAAGATCCTAGACTTCTAAAAAGGCAAGCCAATCTCCTTAGAATGAAGTAAGGCAAAAGATGAGTGGGGGGAAAAGAGAGAGAAAGAGGAAGGATTTCAGGATGGAGACCTTTGCCCCACGGAGGGAGTCGTGAAGGAGGAAAAGTTTTCTCACACTCATGGGTGGGGACAGGAGGGAGCTTCATAACTTCAGAGGGGAATGTAATAGTGGTTGCTCAGAAGGCAAAATGTGGAGAATTCACCACAGAGATCTTTGCCAAATAGCATTTCCCAGCTGAGAAGCATCTCACACACCTGAGCCCACAGCAGAGAGTGGGTGTGGGGTGCTAGGGTCAGGCTTGGGTGTCAGAAACCAGGCAGAAGGCCAGGGTTTGGCTGCTATGAGGATACTCTGAGGGGGCTGATACAACACAACTGAAAGAGTCTAGGGAAAAGTCTGGGCATCCCAGAGTGACAAGAGATCACTCTTGCCCACACACTCTAACTCTACACATTCAAAGATTGTGGCTGTGTGCCTTGGCAGTAGTGGCCAAAACCAGCAGAACCAGTAGGCGCACCAGCAGCATAATTAGATGCCACTACAGTTTAAGATCCAAGAAGGGGAAACATAAGCCACTAGCCACTGACAAAGCCAGGGAAAGAACTTGAGGCAGTGGACAAAAATGAGGCTGCTGTGATCCTGACTCCAGAGGTGGCAGCTGTCACCAGGCTGTTAGGCACAGGTTACTGCCCACACACTGCTGGGAGCCTAAGCAGTTTGACTCTTCCTGGGGACCCATGAATTGAGGTCAATTCCTCTGGGAGAGTGTACACAACATCCAATAGGTTTCTACCACTGCAGACACTCCCCAGTGCATTGTAATTGTGGCTGCCATACCCCTCTCTTTTCCCAATCCAAGTGAGCAAGTGAACACTGATAAGGCTTGGCCTTTGTCCCCTGTTGCTCGGGCAGGGGACAGACACTGGAGATCAACCTACAAACAGAGCCAGGGCCCAAACCAAAGCAGAACACCAAGGGACGTGTGATGGAAGAATAGAAAGGGAATTAACTTCTGCAGCCACAGGTGCAGTGGATTAAATTCCACAGTTAGCCTGAGACTATGGACTTTAGGGGCAGCTATGTGCTTTGGGTGAGGAAGGTGATGGCACCCCACTTCAGTACTCTTGCCTCGAAAATCCCATGGATGGAGGAGCCTGGTAGGCTGCAGTCCATGGGGTCACGAAGAGTCAGACACAACTGAGCGACTTCACTTTCACTTTTCACTTTTATTCATTGGAGAAGGAAATGGCAACCCACTCGAGTGTTCTTGCCTGGAGAACCCCAGGGATGGGTGAGCCTGGTGGGCTGCCGTCTATGGGGTCGCACAGAGTCGGACATAACTGAAGCGACTTAGCAGCAGCAGCAGCAGCAGCATGTGCTTTGGGAGCCAGTATAAGATGATGTGGGACTCCCCTGGTGGCTCAGTCTGTAAAGAATCTGCCTGCAATGCAGGAGACCTAAGTTTCATCCCTGGGTTAGGAAGATCCCCTGGAGAAGAGAATGATAACTCACTCCAGTATTCTTGCCTGGAGAATTCCATGGAGAGAGGAGCCTACCATGGACAGAGGAGCCTGGCGGGTTAAGTCCATGGGGTCACAAGGGTCAGACATGACCTAGCTATTAAACCACCACCACAATTAGCTGGAGTAAGGTCAGGTCTGAGACTGACCTGACCCTGCACTGCCTACAAAAGATCCAGAGACCTTCCTAGAAATACTCGAGGGCTTTGTGGGTATGCAGATTGACTGAAGCACACTGTGTGGAGTAGAAAATAGAGGAACCATGAGGACATTCCTCTTACTACCACTCTATATAAAATTTTCTATTTTTTCTTTCCTTTTTTCTTTTTCATATTGTTATTATTTTTATATTAATCCTTTAATCTTTCATAATCTTTCATAATTGAGTTTATCCTTTTAAAATATCTTGTTCTTAAATAAATTCATTTTATTTTATTTGCCTATTTTCCCAGGACCTTTTGTTGCATTTTTTCCCATGGTTTTAATTTTGTAATTCTTGCTGGGCTGATTCTCAGTGTTCATTTTCTATTATGGCTCTGTTTATTGGCTTGAATGTCCTTCTGTTTTTTTTGAGTATTATTATTTTAAATTTACTTATTTATTGTAATTGGGGGGTAATTACTTTACAATGGGCTTCCCTGGTGGCTCAGAGGTTAAAGCTTCTGCCTGCAATGACGGAGACCCGGGTTTGATCCTTGGGTCAGGAAAATCCTCTGGAGAAGGAAATGGCAACCCACTCCAGTACTCTTGCCTGGAGAATCTCATGAAGGGAAGAGCCTGGTAGGCTATAGTCCATGGGGTCTCAAAGAGTCAGACATGACTGAGTGACAAACTACTACTGCTTTACAATATTGTGATAGTTTTTGCTATATGAATTAGCAACATGAATTAGCAAGAAGAGATAAGAAAGCCTTCTTCAGCGATCAATGCAAAGAAACAGAGGAAAAGAACAGAATGGGAAAGACTAGAGATCTCTTCAAGAAAATTAGAGATACCAAGGGAATATCTCATGCAAAGATGGGCTCGATAAAGGACAGAAATGATCTGGACCTAACAGAAGCAGACGATATTAAGAAAAGGTGGCAAGAATACATGGAAGAACTGTACAAAAAAGATCTTCACAACCCAGAAAATCAAGATGATGTGATCACTAATCTAGAGCCAGACATCTTGGAATGTGAAGTCAAGTGGGCCTTAGAAAGCATCACTACAAACAAAGCTAGTGGAGGTGGTGGAATTCCAGTTGAGCTGTTTCAAATCCTGAAAGATGATGCTGTGAAAGTGCTGCATTCAATATGCCAGCAAATTTGGAAAACTCAGCAGTGGCCACAGGCCTGGAAAAGGGCAGTTTTCATTCCAGTTCCAAAGAAAGGCAATGCCAAAGAATGCTCAAACTACCACACAATTGCACTCATCTCACATGCTAGTAAAGTTAATGCTCAAAATTCTCCAAGCCAGGTTTCAGCAATATGTGAACCGTGAAGGCCCTGATGTTCAAATTGGTTTTAGAAAAGGCAGAGGAACCAGAGATCAAATTGCAACATCCGCTGGATCATGGAAAAAGCAAGAGAGTTCCAGAAAAACATCTATTTCTGCTTTATTGACTATGTCAAAGCCTTTGACTGTGTGGCTCACAATCAACTGTGGAAAATTCTGAAAGAGATGGGAATACCAGACCGCCTAACCTACCTCTTGAGAAATCTGTATGCAGGTCAGGAAGCAACAGTTAGAACTGGACATGGAACAACAGACTGCTTCCAAATAGGAAAAGGAGTACGTCAAAGCTGTATATTGTCTCCCTGCTTATTTAACTGATATGCAGAGTCCATCATGAGAAACGCTGGACTGGAAGAAACAAGCTGGAATCAAGATTGCCTGGAGAAATATCAATAACCTCAGATATGCAGATGACACCACCCTTATGGCAGAAAGTGAAGAGGAGCTAAAAAGCCTCTTGATGAAAGTAAAAGTGTAGAGTGAAAAAGTT
Organism: Oreotragus oreotragus; assembly: GCA_006410675.1. Taxonomy (NCBI): domain Eukaryota; kingdom Metazoa; phylum Chordata; class Mammalia; order Artiodactyla; family Bovidae; genus Oreotragus; species Oreotragus oreotragus. The sequence goes on from SJYX01022041.1 coordinate 287,204, forward strand.
GGCTTAAAGCTCAACATTCAGAAAACGAAGATCATGGCATCTGGTCCCATCATTCCATGGGAAACAGTGGAAACAGTATCAGATTTCATTTTTGGGGGCTCCAAAATCACTGCAGATAGTGACTGCAGCCATGAAATTAAAAGACGCTTACTCCTTGGAAGACAAGTTATGACCAACCTAGACAATATATTCAAAAGCTGAAACATTACTTTGCCAACTAAAGTCCGTCTAGTCAAGGCTATGGTTTTTCCAGTGGCCATGTATGGATGTGAGAGTTGGACTGTGAAGAAGGCTGAGCACCAAAGAATTGATGCTTTTGAAGTGTGATGTTGGAGAAGACTCTTGAGAGTCCCTTGGACTGCAAGGAGATCCAACCAGTCCATTCTGAAGGAGATCAACCCTGGGATTTCTTTGGAAGGAATGATGCTAAAGCTGAAACTCCAGTCCTTTGGCCACCTCATGAGAAGAGTTGACTCACTGGAAAAGACTCTGATGCTGGGAGGGATTGGGGGCAGGAGGAGAAGGGGACGACCGAGGATGAAATGGCTGGATGGCATCATGGACTCGATGGATGTGAGTCTGAGTGAACTCCGGGAGATGATGATGAACAGGGAGGCCTGGCGTGCTGCAATTCATGGGGTTGCAAAGAGTTGGACATGACTGAGCGACTGACCTGAACTGAACTGATAAATATGTTCCATTTATTTTGAACCACCCTCCCATCTCCCTCCCACCCTATCCCTCCAGGTTGAAATAGAGCAGTGACTTTGAATGCCTTGCATCATACATCAAACTCATACTGATTATCTGTTTTACATATGGTAATATTCATGTTTCAATGCTATTCACTCAAATCATCCCACCCTCTTCTTTTCCTATTGAGTCCAAAAGCTTGTTCTTTACATCTGTGTCTCCTTTGCTGCCCTGCACATAGGACTGCCAGTACCATATTTCTAGATTGTGAATGTTTACATTAATATATGATATCTGTCTTTCTCTTTCTGACTTAACTTCACTCTGTACAATAAGCTCTAGGTCCATGCACCTCATTAGAACTGACTCAAATGCATTGCTTTTTGTAGCTGAGTAATATTCCATGTGTACATATACCACAACTTCCTTAACCATTCATCTGCTGATGGACATCTAGGTTGTTTCTGTGTTCTTGCTATTGTAAATAGTGCTGCGATGAATATTGGGGTGCATGTGTATTTTTTAGTTCTGATTTTTTCAGGGCATATGCCCAGTAGTGGGATTACTGAATACTATGGTAGTTTTATTCCTAGTTTTTTTTGTTTTTTTTAGGAATCTACATTCTGTTCTCCATAGTGGTTTGTATCAGTTTGCACTCCCACCAACAGTGTAAAAGGGTGTGCTTTCCTCCACACCCTCTCCAACATTTATTTTTTGTAAACTTTTTGATGATGGCCATTCTGACCAGTGTGAGATGATACCTTATCATTGTTTTGATTTGCATTTCTCTAATAATGAGTGATGTTGAGTATTTTTTTCATGTGTTCATTAGCCATCTGTATGTCTTTTTTGAAGAAATAACTGTTTAGGTCTTCTACCCACTTTTTTGTTAGGTTGTTTGTTTTTCTGATATTGAGCTGCATAAGCTATTTTTTTTTATATTTTGGAAATTAATTTTTTGCCAGTTGTTTCTTTTGCTATTATTTTCTCCTATTCTGAGGGCTGTCTTTTAACATTGCTTATAGTTTCCTTCATTGTGCAAAATCTTTTAAGCTTAATTAGGTCCCATTTGTTTATTTTTATTTCCATTTCTCTGGGAGGTGAGTCATTAGAGGATCTTGCTGTGATTTGTGTCAGAAAGTGTCCTCCTTTTTGTAGCTTCTGGTCTTGTGTTTAGGTGTTTAAACAATTTTGATTTTATTTTTGTGTATGGTGTTAGAAAGTGTTCTAATTTCATTCTTTTGCACATGGTTGACCAGTTTTCCCAGCACCACTTGTTGAAGAGACTGTCTTCTCTTCATTGTACACTTTTGCCCCTGTTTTCAAAGATAAGTTGTTCGTAAGTGCATGGGTTTTTCTCTGGGCTATCTGTTTTGTTCCTTTGATCTATATTTCTGTTTTCGTGTCAGTACCATACTGTCTTAATGACTGTAGTTTTGTAGTATACTGTGAGTGGATAAGGAAGTTGTGGTACATATTCACAAAGGACTATTACTCAGCTATAAAAAGGAATGCATTTGAGTAAGTTCTAATGAGGTAAATGAAATGAGCCTATTTTACAGAGTGAAGTGATAGCATATGGTGAACGGTGTCAGATTCGTGATCTCCAAAGAAGATTTAGCTTTGGGACCAGGGACCAGGCTTGATCACTCAAGAACTTTTGTGTAGCAGAGTTTTATCAAAGTATGAAAAGGGACAGAGAAAGCTTCTGACAGACGTCAGAAGGAGGTGGAGAGTGCCCCCCACAATTATTAACACCTGGGGTTCCTCAGGTGTAATTAGGACGGGAGCTTGTGTGGGGACCCCTGGGCACTTTCAGTCCTGATTGTTTTGAGAGTCCAACCCCTGAAACCTATGCCTTTGGGGGCAGTCTCTCCTCCAGTGTGGTCCTTTGCAGACTGGACATGGAGCCGGGGGTGGCTTAGATGCCTGAAGGCAATCCCGCTTGATGTGCCTCTCCTTTCCACAGTAATAACAAGCCCATCCCTTTTCACCTGGGTCCCTCTGGGCATTTTTCTCAGGCTATTTAAGAATGGTTCTGACAGCCATTACAAGGGCCTCTGCCTGTTCCTTCATCTTTTGCTACTTCTCTTTCTTATCCTCATATTCCCTGCCATAATAGATTGTCTGAGCCAGTGGCAACAGATGGCTTGTAAAGACTGATTTGGTCCATACGCCTGTTTTAATAGCTTATGGTGGATATCTGGAGCTGAATGAGTGAGAAATCTATCTTTTAAGATCACTCTTCCCTCTTTGCTTTTGGGATCAATCTCAATGAATCTGTGAAGGGCTTCCCTTAGTCTATCTAGGAATTTACCAGGAGCTTCCTTCTCCTCCTGTTCTGTGTTTACCAATTTGGCATAAAGTCTCGGCCACATGCTTGCCTGAGTCCTTCAAGAACACATCTGACAAAATAACTCTGATCCCATCTTCCTTTAGCTGTGTTGTAGTCCCAATCTTGTTCTATAATTGGGACAGCCTGATTCCCACTGGAAAGAGTGGCTATCTCATCCTCCCTGTTCCCTACTAATTTATTACCAAGCCATTCATCTCCACAGGGAATTGCTTTCCCCAAAACTCGAGTTCTTGAGTCAGGAGTTAACATCTGTCCCAAAACATACATCACATCCTTCCAAGCAAGGTCATAAAGCAGAGTAACATCCTTAAAGGCTCTAATGTATTTTTCTGGGTCCTCTAAATAGTCTCCCAGATCCTCCTTGATTCTTTGTATTTCTTGATAAGAAAAGGGCATATTAACTCCCATAGACTGATTATTTCTCCCAGTGGGTGCTTTATGGAGAGGCAACAGCTTGTGTGGCTGTTCCCCAGCCTCTCTGGCTGCTCAGCACATATGATCCCAGGGATAGATTGGAGAGACCTCTTTTTCTTTATCTCTGTCTCTTGTCCTCCATCTCATCCTGCATTTCACCCTTAGCTTTTGCTGTCTGAGCTTCTCTTGCTTCGGTTGTCTGAATTTCTATTGAAATCAGAGTAGTCTGAGGTTGTACTGAGACGGGTTGTTTGGACCTCTACTTGGGCATTTTGAATCTCAGTTTGGGTTGTTACTGAGACCAAGGCAACCTTTCCTGGGGCTGGGGGTGGGGGAGGCAGGTTCCTCTGACTTTCAGTTTGCTCAATTTGCAGCCTATGAAACGGGGACAAAGTAGGAGGACAGCAGGGAGCTGAAAGTTTCATATCCAAATCTATACTCTTAGGACATAAATCTGGGATGTCTCACAGAGAGAAAAAGGACAACACATATGCTACTTCTACCCTTTTCCCTTGTTTTCTACAGAACTGGACTAATTGTAAAACAGTATTATAATTAAGAGATCCTCCAACTGGCCACTGTCACCGCCCTCTAGTGGGTACTGCGGCCATGCAGTATCACATAGGAAGATCAGGAGTGTCTTCTTTAAGCCATGGGGATTAAATCTATCCCAGTTTATCAGGATACAGTTCAAAGGAGTGAGGCTGGAATTGTTAGCTCCCACCTGTAAGAGAGAAAAAAGCAAGCAGCACCATCTTTCTTCCGGAAGTGGCCTTCCCTGCTCTAGATGGGAGTATAGACAGACTTTATACCGAACCTTTTTTTCCCCTCATAAGACTTAGTCTGTCCCTTACTGATGCAGGCACCATAGTTGTCCCTCCTGTTTCTACCACCGAGGTGGGGTGGAGATGCACCAAGGGTAGACCTGATGGCCTCCCAGGCTAGTGTCCAGTTCCTCACCATTAAAAACTTTCCTTGCCTCTGATACCACTGGGGTGCAATCAGAGAACCTTCTGGAATGCCTCCCAAGCTAAGACTGCTGGGGGAACCATTCATCATCTAAGTGCCTGTGCATGACCCTGAGTATATTCCTGACCACAATAAAACTGGTATGAACATAAAACTAAGATGTTCCTTCCAAGCAACACCACACCAGTATAAGCGATAGCAAAAGAGATGGTGAAGGGCTGGCCAGTGAGAAAAAAGTGATTTTTGTCCTCGAGTTATTAGGGCCAGTCCTTCCAGTTCATTCCCACAGATTCCACAGAAAGAATATCTGAGGAGTTGGGACAAAAGCCACCAGAGAGCCTCCTCTGGTTCACTAAAAGCTAGCACTACCAAAGGAAGATGCCCACTGTACTTTCTATCTGAGTAACTTTTAACCTGAGAGATGCTCTTGGAGCTAGAGCTCCATCTAGCTTCTGAACTTTAAACTCCTAGTGAAGCTAGGCACTTCCTGACTACCAGTCTAAGGTTGGGACCTAAGTAACAGTACACAGTAACAGCATAGATCACAAGTTCCTTGAAAGTCTATGGTCTGACAGGTTAGGTTCAGTTCAGTTCAGTTGCTCAGTCGTGTCTGACTCTTTGGGACCCCATGAATCGCAGCACGCCAGGCCTCCCTGTCCATCACCATCTCCCAGAGTTCACTCAGACTCACGTCCATCGAGCCCGTGATGCCATCCAGCCATTTCATCCTCGGTCGTCCCCTTCTCCTCCTGCCCCCAATCCCTCCCAGCATGAGAGTCTTTTCCAGTGAGTCAACTCTTCTCATGAGGTGGCCAAAGGACTGGAGTTTCAGCTTTAGCATCATTCCTTCCAAAGAAATCCCAGGGTTGATCTCCTTCAGAATGGACTGGTTGGATCTCCTTGCAGTCCAAGGGACTCTCAAGAGTCTTCTCCAACACCACAGCTCAAAAGCATTAATTCTTCGGTGCTCAGCCTTCTTCACAGTCCAACTCTCTCATCCATACATGACCACAGGAAAAACCATAGCCTTCACTAGATGGAACTTAGTCCGCAAAGTAATGTCTCTGCTTTTGAATAT
>SJYX01022041.1:310804-358050 GCA_006410675.1 Oreotragus oreotragus
GTGAGCTGCCCTCCCCTCCTTTTTTTTTTTTTTTAACAGCAATTGATAAGGTAGAAAATATTTTCCTTGTTTAAAAAAAATTTAGAAAATTTCCCTTGGTTTCAAAGTTATTACATTTCCCCTCATTTTTATACAATAGGATCTCAAACCTCAGAGAAGTTGTCATTTCCCCAAGCCAAAACAATTCTAGGGAGTTGGGCTTCCCTGGTGGCTTAGATGGTGCTCGTGATGCAGGAGATCCATATTTGATCCATGGGTGAGGAAGAGCCCTTGGAGAAGGGACAGGCTACTCACTCCAGTATTCTTGCCTAGAGAATTCCACGGACAGAGAAGCCTGGCTGGCTAGAGTCCATGGAGTTGCAAAGAGTCGGACATGACTAAACAATGAACACTTTCACTTTCAAGAAAACTTCACCAGAAAACAGTAACAGCAAAGAAGAAAAGGGAGAGTGGTGAATGAATTTGGAAGGGTGAAGTGCCACCAGTCGAAAGAGTTTAGATTGGGGCATTTGGGTAGTATTACCTTGTCTCCTATAATTCTAAAGGAGACAAGGTTGTCTGCTGTATCTCTTGGGCTTCCCAGGTGGTGCAGTGGTAAAGAATCCACCTGCTAATGGAGGAGACGCAGGAGACATGCGTTCAGTTCCTGGGCCAGTAATATCACCTGGAGAAGGAAATGGAAACCCACTCCAGTACTCTTGCTGGAAAAATCTCATGGACAGGAGACTGTCAGGCTACAGTCCATGGAGTCACAAGGAGTTGGACATGACTAAGCAACTGAGCACTCCTGTATCTCTCACATCTAACATGTTTTGCCCTTCATGGGATTAAATGACCCATGTCAGACTGTAGTCATAAAGATGATTGTGGGTGAAAAATAGCATAGACATTATCTCATTCCCTACATAAAATGGAAGAATACTAAAGAAATACCATCTCTATTCACTCCAGGACCCATAATCTATACAAGAAGCTCTGGTGTAAAACTTTTTCAGAAGATAAGTAAGAAACTGAAATGAGCCCTGAGCAAGCTGCCCTCTGTCCTGGAGACAGGTTATTATATTGTACAAAGGGGAATCCATGCATTATTCTCACAAGGCATGAATGTTACAAGTGAGACTTACCCTTTTCTCAGCAGGAAAAGGAGATGGTAGCTTGGCAAAGAGCCCGGATGCAAATCAGCCCTAGTAGAACAAACCACGTGGAAACCTTCAAAGATATGCAGAAAAACTCAGAACCACTAAAAAATGTGGATTCCTGTATCTTGATTGGAGCTCCTCCTGTGAAAAAAAGTGAGTGTGCTCCAGAGGATATGCGATGCAGGTGTATAGAGAAGGCAGGTGGAAAGCAAAAGGGACCTATGACAGCATTTGACACAGATCACTCTCTTTCAACATTCTTTAATTGCTTCCAAGGATCCTAGATTCTTATGATTTTCCTCTAAATTTCTTGACAGTTCCTCACTCTCATGCTGATTTGTCTTCTGTCTCCAACATCTAAATGTTAATATACACCAGAGCTCAGTCCTTATCTAGACTTACTTTTTTAAAAGTTGAAGTATAGTTGATTTACAATACTGTGTTAGTTTCATGTGTATAGTATTGTGATTTGATTTTTTGCAGGTTATATTCCATTATGGGTTGCAATACCCAATACCCTATAAGCTTAGTTTCTTGGTTCACTCACCTAGTCTCATGGTTTTCAGTATCATCTACAGCAGCAGCCTATAATCTTGAGGTAAGTGTAATTGTTATCCTCACTGGCCTCTGCTGCAGCAGTATCCCTTTCTCTTTTGTCCCTGACAACCATGCTGGCATCTGTTACTGAAGTCTACGGCTAGCTAGGGAACATGAGACCTTTTAAATCAGGACTTTTAATACTCTTCATAAGGAAAACACCTTTTTTTCTTTACATTTAAGTGCATTTTTGAGTTGAATGCATTTTGAAATATCAGTATTGAACTCCTAATGTGTTTTCTCTCTTAAAAGTATTTTAGCTCTGTTCACTAGAGCCTAGAAATGACTTACTGCAATGAGCACTCATTATATAAATCCCATTTTCCACTAGAAAGAACTTCCTCTAAAAGGAGTTCCTTGGTAAAAGGCTGACTCCGGGTCACAGGCAGGAACTATTCCATATAGAAAGGAAGCTTTTGAATACAGCTAAAGTTGTATCAAAAGGGCTCAGGACCCAATTTTAAGAGGCTGATTATCTCTGATAGTTAATTATCCTACAAAAGATAGGAAAATTTGAACATCGATAAAGATAAAATTTCAATGATATGAAAACCATGAGTACATAAATATATAGGAAACAACAACAACAACTGTGGCGGATTCATGCCAATGTATGCCAAATCCAATACAGTACTGTAAAGTAAAATAAAGTGAAAATTAAAAAAGAAAAGCAAAAATTTTGTCACAATGTAGAATGTGAGGGAACCAGCTCCTAGCATTATTTTGAAAGCTAGTAAATAAAGGGAAAGAATCAAATATTTATCTCACTTTCCTTATGTGAACTATACTGCTTGATAACCAAGAAGTAGATGAAGAGAATTTTCTTTTTTAAAAAATATAAATTTATTTATTTTAATCGGAGGTTAATTACTTTACAATATTGCATTGGTTTTGCCATACTTCATGTATCTGCCACAGGTATACACGTGTTCCCCATCCTGAACCCCCCTCCCTCCTCTGTCCCCATACCATCCCTCTGGGTCGTCTCAGTGCACAATCCCCAAGCATCCAGTATCATGCACTGAACCTGGACTGGTGACTTGTTTCATATATGATATTATACATGTTTCAATGCCATTCTCCCAAATCATCCCACCTGCTCCCTCTCCCACAGAGTACAAAAGACTGTTCTATATAGCATTCCAGTTAACAAATGAAGGAAAGTTAGCCTTAGAATATCACCATATTACAACCTCTGGAGTATTAATGAATCTAGACACTGAACTTCAGTCTGCTAACATCCTAAAAACAGAAATAACCTGCCATTATGTGCCTTCTGATAGAGGAATGTATCACCAACTCATAAAGTATTATTGCCAGAAAATATAACCTGAATTTGATGAACTCTTCATGTCGACATTTTCTACAAACTCTGATCTCTACAAGTTTGTTCTTTGCCAAAGAATTCGATTTCCTCTCCAATCTCTTTGAGACTGGATTTAATATATTTGAAATGTTCTTCTATGCACTGTTTCCTGTTAGTTTCTATTTTTAGAGTTCTGCTCTTGGTTGAGTTGTTTTTCTTTCTTTATATTGGTGATTCTTGTTTCAAGCTTTATAATCAAATGTTCGGTGATTCATCTTTCAGATTAATATTCAAGAATCTAGATTGTTCATTTGTTCTCTCTAAATAGCCATCTCTGTTTGCTACTCTGTTACAGTGGGTTTTGATTAAGAAAGCTTACCTCATTAGATTGCAGGGAAGCAGTGACACAGGAGAAAGTAAGGAATGTGGGTAGCTGATTCGGGTGAACTATGAGAACTTTCGGAGAAGGCAATGGCAACCCACTCCAGTACTCTTGCCTGGAAAATCCCATGGACGGAGTAGCCTGGAAGGCTGCAGTCCATGGGGTCGCTAAGAGTCAGACACGACCGAGCGACTTCACTTTCACTTTTCACTTTCCTGCATTGGAGAAGGAAATGGCAACCCACTCCAGTGTTCTTGCCTAGAGAATCCCAGGGATGGTGGAGTCTGGTGGGCTGCCGTCTATGGGGTCGCACAGAGTCGGACATGACTGAAGTGACTTAGCAGCAGCAGCAGCAGCATGAGAACTTTGTCTCTTGTATGAGAGCTGTAAGTCACCTGTGCTATTTCCTCCCTTATCTGCTTAGATAAACTTCTCTGGCAACCTCTATAGTCCTGAATATCTACTTCATGTTCTTCAGGGAACCATACGTAGAACTTTACCATATAAACAAATGCCAGTCAGCTGTGTTATTTCCTTTTTTCCTCTTATGTCTAGAGTTCTTGGCTTCCATTCTTAAGTTCTCTCCAGCCATAGAACTCACACCCTGGTAGATCTCCCACCAGCCACTTGGTGGTTCAATAGTTTTGGAAATAATTTTGTGATTAATTATCCAGGTGACCATCCCAGGGCCCTTTCCTTTGTATTTGATGGCTCAAACTTAGAATTCTTCTGAGGCTTTTAGAATAAAGATATATCTGTGCAGTCATTTTCTCTGTGTGTCTTTTGAAATATGAATTCTTATGCTTAGATTTCTCCAATCCTATTTCATATTCTCTCATTCTTGCAGGAATTCATTAAATATTGCAATTCTCTCATGGTAACCTTTCTGGTTTTTCAATGTGATTTTGGGAAGGAGGAGACACAGGTGCAAATGTTTTTAGTCTATCATCTTTATTTCTTCCACAATAGTTTTTCAAAGGTAAAAACTAAAAAAACCCTCACAACTTGTGATGAAGCATTACTCCTAACATAGTCCATACTCAGGTCTAGGGGAGAGAGAATGTAAAATAGCTATAATAATAGAGAGAGTTGGTATATTGGAAAGACATAAGAAAATCTTATAACCTCAACCATAGCAACTATTTCCTTCACTTCCCTACATTGATACAAGTTCTCTTTTTTCCCCTCAATCCTAGGATTGCTGACTATAGGGATTTCCTCAATGAAGCGTCCCCAAAGGAGCTACCTCTTGGACACCCTGGAATCTCTCTTTTATTCTTCTTCCTTATCTGAGCAGAAACACTTCATTGTTTTGGTACACTTGGCAGATTCTGATCCCATGTGGCTTGGTCAAATGATCTCCAATATCTCAACCATCTTTAAACCATATATCCAGGCCAGCCAGCTAGTAGTGATTAACACGTCTCTTAAAAGCTATCATCTTCCCTTGAAGAGCCTTAAGAGAAACTTTAATGACACTCCTGCCTATGTAGCCTTCCATTCCAAGAGGAACATGGATTATGCCTTCCTCATGAACTTTGCTACCAACCACTCTATTTCTTGATGATTGAAGATGATGTGAAATGTGTCCCTGGATTTGTCACCCAGATAGCTACTACAGTGTCTGCATGGGAAAACAAACCTTGGGTGACTCTGGAATTCTCTCCGTTGGGCTTCACTGGAAAACTCTTTCGTACTAAAGACCTCCCTTGTTTTGTTAATTTCCTTCTCCTCTTCTACCAAGAAATGCCCTGTGACTCCCTCCTCTCCCATTTTCATGATCTTCTCATGCAGCAAACACCAGTCCAGTTCCTCCCTTCCCTCTTCCAACACATGGGCAATTACTCCTCCTTTGAAGGCAAATTCGATAGTCTCAAAGATAAAGAGTTTGAAGAGGATGACAGTAGTTCTCCCAACAACCCTGCTGCCTCCATCTATACTAGCCTGAAGGCTATCAGTGACTCTGTTCCTATGAATGCCTATAGCTTGAATAAGAATTTCTTTTACGCCAAGTCAGCTGAGGCTGGAAGCCATCTGACTGTGGTTTTGGACTCACATGCTAAAGTGTTCCGAGTTCAAGTGTTGACTGGCTCTAACCTAAAAGGTGAGAATCAGCTGAAAGAGGGACAAATAGAACTTGGCTATTCTTCTACTAATCAGATCAATGACTGTGATGACTATATTCTGCTGGGACTACTGGTAAATGGCGTCCTAAATAAGCAAGTATTATCTAACAAGTTTGGGAAGAAGGTAAAATGTGTGAGATTGCTAGTGACAGCAACTTCATCCTCTGGAATAATAGTCAGGCACATTAACATCTGGGTTAAGTGAAGTTTAAGTAATATGTAGAGAAGCCATTGGGAGTTCTGGAGTGGTTATGCTGGTGGTTAGAGCACACAGAGTTTAAAAAATTAAAGTCTTGAAATTGGCCAGGGACATCTCATTGTTGGGTCCTTTCAACATTAATAATAATAATAATTAATAATAGCATGCTGAAAGGCAGAGTGAAGGTAACATCCTCTTGGTACCAGAGAGCCACTAGTGGAAGAAGTAGGCTTGTCAAACCCTTCACTGGTTTTCTATTCAAAAGGATCTACCATCCAAAGTTTGTTCCTTGAGTGAGAATACCAGTCTTCTAGGAACAACAACATGTAGGCAGGATTGATTGATGCTCATATCACATCCAAGAGATTCATTCCTTCCTATGTGGTAGGAAGAAGTAGATTGGTCAGGAGGGAAACATGACTTCTCCGTAATCTCATTTGCCATTATAAGAGAGTTATTCATTTGACAAGTGTTTATTGATTATCTCTATGGTTAGGTAGAATCCTCTTCTACATAACCACTCAACATGCCAGAATATCCTTTTCTAGATGGAATTAAAATTATTAAAAATAATTTTCTTTGATTTCTGGTATATCCTGTCCCCAGCATAGTTTTATCTTTGGGACTCTAAATTTTATTTCCATAGGTGTATCTCTGGATGTTTCTGATAGGAAAACTTTGGATGTTTTGTAGACATTTTTAAAGTTCAGTTTGGGTATGAGATCTTTATACTCAGAAAAGTTTGAGCTCTGAGCCCTGAGCTCAACTAATGAGCAATGTATGGTTTTTCCTAGCTTGAGAACACCTTCCGTGAAGGCATGGGATAAGGAAAAAGAAAGGACAGTTTTAGGAGGACTATTTGAGAAGAACTGAAATGAAATAAAAAATCTTAGATCTGGAAATTTTTGAAATAGGAGAATAGGATGGAAACAAGGAAAGAGATGTGGGGAAAATCAAATAAAAATGGAAAATAAATGCTTTGAGAGCATCAGGTGCAGGGGAATGGGGCAAGTGTATCCCATAGATATGCAAATGCACAATTCAAATCTGCTACAGGCAGGATGATTGACTGATAACTCCATGAATTCCCCTCTGAATTCACTCCAGTGTTGGTGTGTCATGTTTCCCACAGAATGCTCCCAGTCAATGACTGACACAGCAGGAATACTATCAAGTCCCATTCTGGCAAGATGGTGGAGTCCCAATAGGTGATATTAGCTCAAGGACTCACCATCAACCTGTTTGAAACTTTCTTAGAATAATGCTGCAATCAGTTCTTCTTTTTCTGTCATCTTTCACAGTTTTCAGACCTTCACCGCAATCTGAAGTCTTGCCAGTAAAAATCTCCCTCCACCAGTAAATCTCTTGACTCTCAAATCTCATTTTCAGCTTCTTGGCAAATGTGAACTATTAAAGAGGTATTGAGAATATGCTAAGAAAATGGCTAGTAAGATGAAGATTCTTTAATTTCTGTGTATTATGAAATCTTTAATAATCTTCCTTTAATTGATTTCTAGTTTCATTCCTTTGTGGTAGGAAAAGATACTTGATATAATTTCTATCTTCTTGAATTTTTTGAGAATTGTTTTGTGGTATGATATGTGATATATGCTAGAAAATGTTTCATATACACTTGCTGCTGCTGCTGCTGCTAAGTCACTTCAGTCGTGTCCGACTCTGTGTGACCCCATAGATGGCAGCCCACCAGGCTCCCCCATCCCTGGGATTCTCCAGGCAAGAACACTGGAGTGGGTTGCCATTTCCTTCTCCAATGCATGAAAGAGAAAAGTGAAAGTGAAGTCGCTCAGTCTGTCTGACTGTTAGCGACCCCATGGACTGCAGCCCACCAGGCTACTCCGTCCNCCCATAGATGGCAGCCCACCAGGCTCCCCCATCCCTGGGATTCTCCAGGCAAGAACACTGGAGTGGGTTGCCATTTCCTTCTCCAATGCATGAAAGAGAAAAGTGAAAGTGAAGTCGCTCAGTCTGTCTGACTGTTAGCGACCCCATGGACTGCAGCCCACCAGGCTACTCCGTCCATTGGATTTTCCAGGCAAGAGTACTGGGGTGGGGTGCCATTGCCTTCCCTGCATATACACTTGAGGAGAAGCATATTCTGCTGCTTTTGGATGAAATGTTCTTGATATAATGCATATTAGGTTCATTTTGTAATAATGTTCAAGTTAACTTTTTTTTTTTTAAGTTTATTCTCTGGGTGATATATGCATTGTTTAGAGTGAGGTATAATATATGAAACTATTATCATACTGCTGTTTATTTATTCTTTTCTTTTAGTGTTGATTTATATGGTTAGGTGCTCTGACATTGAGTGCATAAGCATTTATCTTTATTATTTCCTCTAGATGAATTGGCATCTTCATATAAGGAAGTTCTTTGTCCCTTATGATCATTGTTAGCATAAAGCCTATTATGTATGATAAATTATAACTACCCTTATCATCTTTAGGTTATCATTTGCTTGAAATATCTTTTTATATCTCCTCACTCTAAGCCTCCATGTGTTCTTAAAATGGAGCTACTTCTCTTGTTGTGGTAGAGTTCTCCTCTTGAATTGTGGTGGGGGTGGCTCCTCTTGGGAATCCTCTCGAGTTGCATCAGTGCTTGGGGCTCATCTTGATTTGTGATGGGGAACTTGGTGTTCATCTTGAGTAGTAGCAGGGTAATTGGGCCTCTTCTCAAGTTGAAGTGGGTAACTCAGGGTTCCTCTCAAGTTTCAGTGGGAAACTCAGGATTCCTCTTGAGTTGCGATGGGAAACTCAGGATTCATCTCAAGTCGCAGCAGGGGAATCAGGCCTCTTCTCAATTTGAAGTGGGTAACTCGGGTTTCCTTTTGAGCCTCAGTGGGAAACTCAGGATTCCTGTTGAGTTGTGATGGGGAACTCGGGGTTTGTCTCGAGTTGCAACCGGGGAGTCAGGTCTCCTCTTGAGTCAAGGCAAGGAACTTGGGGTTCCTCTCTAGTTGCAACAGGGGACTTGGGTTTCCACTCGAGTTGTGGCTGGGAACACGGTGTTCCTCTCAAGTTGCAGCACGAATCTTGGAGTTCCTTTCAAGTTACATCAGGTAATCAGAGTTCCCCTCAAGTTGTGGCAGGATCTCAGGGTTCTTCTGAAGTTGCAATGTGGGACTCAGGGTTCCACTTGAGCTGTGATGGGGAACTCAGTTTTCTTCTCAAGTTGGGGGGTTACCCATAGTTCCTCTCATGTTGTAATGGGGCCTTCTCTCATGCTGTCTTGGGGTGACTGGTCTCTAGCAGGGATGTGCAGGTTGGCTTCTCTCTTGTTACAATGGGCAGGTGGCTGCTCATTAGTTTTGGCATGGGAATTCTCTCTAGTTAGGGTCGGGGTCAACTCTGTAGTTGTGGTGGGTTTGATTCTCCCCAGCTGTGGTCTACAAGCTCGTGTCTAGTTGTGTAGTGAGGGTTGTCTCTACTAGCAACAAAGGAGCTCCTCTCTGTGTGTGATATCCAGCAGGCTCCTCTTGAGTTGTGGTGGAGGGCTCCTCTCGAGTTGTGGGGCTGTACCCTCTCTGGTTGGGGTATGGATGGCACCCCGGGAAAGGTCCTCTCTACTTTTGGTGCTACAGGTTCCTAACTAATATTATATCAATAACCTCAGATATGCAGATGACACCACCCTTATGGCAGAAAGTGAAGAGGAGCTAAAAAGCCTCTTGATGAAAGTGAAAGAGGAGAGCAAAAAAGTTGGCTTAAACTCAACATTCAGAAAACGAAGATCATGGCATCCGGTCCCATCACTTCATGGGAAATAGATGGGGAAACAGTGGAAACAGTGTCAGACTTTATTTTTTGGGGCTCCAAAAATCACTGCAGATGGTGACTGCAGCCATGAAATTAAAAGACGCTTACTCCTTGGAAGAAAAGTTATGACCAACCTACATAGCATATTCAAAAGCAGAGACATTACTTTGCCGACTAAGGTCCGTCTAGTCAAGGCTATGCTTTCTCCTGTGGTCATGTATGGATGTATGGACACTCATCTCACAGGCTAGTAAAGTAATGCTCAAAATTCTACAAGCCAGGCTTCAGCAATACGTGAACCGTGAACTCCCTGATGTTCAAGCTGGTTTTCGAAAGGCAGAGGAACCAGAGATCAAATTGCCAACATCTGCAGGATCATGGAAAAAGTGAGAGAGTTTCAGAAAAACATCTATTTCTGCTTTATTGACTATGCCAAAGCCTTTGACTGTGTGGATCACAATCAACTGTGGAAAATTCTGAAAGAGATGGGAATACCAGACCACCTAACCTGCCTCTTGAGAAATCTGTATGCAGGTCAGGAAGCAACAGTTAGAACTGGACATGGAACAACAGACTGGTTCCAAATAGGAAAAGGAGTACGTCAAGGCTGTATATTGTCACCCTGCTTATTTAACTTATATGCAGAGTACATCATGAGAAACGCTGGACTGGAAGAAACACAAGCTGGAATCAAGATTGCCGGGAGAAATATCAATAACCTCAGATATGCAGATGACACCACCCTTATGGCAGAAAGTGAAGAGGAACTAAAAAGCCTCTTGATGAAAGTGAAAGAGGAGAGTGAAAAAGTTGGCTTAAAGCTCAACATTCAGAAAACGAAGATCATGGCATCTGGTCCCATCACTTCATGGGAAATAGATGGGGAAACAGTGGAAACAGTGTCAGACTTTATTTTTTGGGGCTCCAAAAATCACTGCAGATGGTGACTGCAGCCATGAAATTAAAAGACGCTTACTCCTTGGAAGAAAAGTTATGACCAACCTACATAGCATATTCAAAAGCAGAGACATTACTTTGCCGACTAAGGTCCGTCTAGTCAAGGCTATGCTTTCTCCTGTGGTCATGTATGGATGTATGGACACTCATCTCACAGGCTAGTAAAGTAATGCTCAAAATTCTACAAGCCAGGCTTCAGCAATACGTGAACCGTGAACTCCCTGATGTTCAAGCTGGTTTTCGAAAGGCAGAGGAACCAGAGATCAAATTGCCAACATCTGCAGGATCATGGAAAAAGTGAGAGAGTTTCAGAAAAACATCTATTTCTGCTTTATTGACTATGCCAAAGCCTTTGACTGTGTGGATCACAATCAACTGTGGAAAATTCTGAATGAGATGGGAATACCAGACCACCTAACCTGCCTCTTGAGAAATCTGTATGCAGGTCAGGAAGCAACAGTTAGACCTGGACATGGAACAACAGACTGCTTCCAAATAGGAAAAGGAGTACGTCAGGGCTGTGTATTGTCTCCCTGCTTATTTAACTTCTATGCAGAGTACATAATGAGAAATGCTGGACTGGAAGAAACACAAGCTGGAATCAAGATTGCTCGGAGAAATATCAGTAACCTCAGATATGCAGATGACACCATCCTTATGCCAGAAAGTGAGGAGGAGCTAAAAAGCCTCTTGATGAAAGTGAAAGTGTAGAGCGAAAAAGTTGTCTTAAAGCTCAACATTCAGAAAATGAAGATCATGGCATCCAGTCCCATCACTTCATGGCAAATAGATGGGGAAACAGTGGAAACAATGTCAGAATTTATTTTGGGGGCTCCAAAATCACTGCAGATGGTGACTGCAACCATGAAATTAAAAGACGCTTACTCCTTGGAAGAAAAGTTATGACCAACCTAGATAGTATATTCGAAAGCAGAGACATTACTTTGCCGACTAAGGTCCGTCTAGTCAAGGCTATGGTTTTTCCTGTGGTCATGTATGGATGTGAGAGTTGGACTGTGAAGAAGGCTGAGTGCCAAAGAATTGATGCTTTTGAACTGTGGTGTTGGAGAAGACTCTTGAGAGTCCCTTGGACTGCAAGGAGATCCAACCAACCCACTTTGAAGGAGATAACCCTGGGATTTCTTTGGAAGGAATGATGCTAAAGCCGAAACTCCAGTCCTTTGGCCACCTCGTGAGAAGAGTTGACTCATTGGAAAGACTCTGATGCTGGGAGGGATTGGAGGCAGGAGGAGAAGCGGACGACTGAGGATGAGATGGCTGGATGGCATCACGGACTCGATGGACGTGAGTCTGAGTGAACTCTGGGAGATGGTGATGAACAGGGAGGCCTGGCGTGCTGCGATTCATGGGGTCGCAAAGAGTCGGACATGACTGAGCGACTGAACTGAACTGAACTGGCTTCTCTTTAGTTGTGAGGGTCTCCACTCAATTTAATTCAGGATGCTTGTTTCTATATGCTTCAGAGGGACTTCTCTCTAGGTGTGATGTCCTGGGGGACTCAACTCTATTTCTGCCTGGGGTATTCACTGCAGTTTTGCCAGGGGAACTTGGCATTTCTCTTAAATTTCAGCGTGGGACTCAGGGTTCCTTTAAGTTGTGGTGGAGCCTCCTTCTGAATTGCACTGGGGTAGATCCTCTAGAAGTGATGTGCAGGCTGGCTCCTGTCTTGTTGTAATTTGTGGGACTCTACTCTCTAGTTGCAGTATGGAGCTCCACTCCAGTTGCAGTGGGGATCCACCCTTTATTTGTGGTGGGTCAGCTCCTCTCTTGTTGTCATTTGCAGACTCCTCTCTAGTTGTGGCAGAGGGGATCCTCCTTAGTTGTGTAGTTGGGCTCCTCTCTAATTTCAGTAAAGAGCTCTTCTCAAATTTGATGGATGTGGCTCCTCTCTGGTTGTGATGTAAAGGGGCACTTTTTCTAGCTGCAGTGTGCAGGAGGCTACTCTCTAGCTGTGTCAGTGTTTTCTTTAGTTGTGGCATGGTGGGCTCCTCTCTACTCATGGCTCCTCTCTACTTCTAATTGTGATATGTGGGTATGCTCCTCTCTAATGGGGGGCTCCTCTCTAATGGGGGGCTTATCTCTAGTTGCAGCAAGGGTCTCCTTTTTACTTGTAGTGTTGGCTTCCTCTTTCATTATGATCCGTGTGGGAGTTCCACTCTAGTTTTGATGTGCATGGGCACTTTTCTCTAATTGTGACGTGTTGGGCATGCTCCTATCTGTCTGTGCAAGGGATCCTATCTATCTACCTATCTGTGCTCCTATCTATCTATCCACTCTAGTTATGGCAGTGGTGCTCCACTCCAGTTGTGATTTAAGGTGGGGGTGGCACCTCTGTAGTTGTGGTGATATGCTCCTTACTAGTTATGCTGGAATGTCAACTATCTAGTTGTGGTATATATTCAGCTCTCTAGTTTTGGTGGTTGGGCTTCACTCTAGTTGTGATGTGCTGGGGTGGTCCTACCTAGTTGTATTCTTCCGGGGGTTGTCCTCTCTAGTTGTGGAGTGGGAACTCCTGTCTTGCTGCATTATACTGTGCTGCTCCTCTCTAGGTGCAGTTTGCTATTCATCTCTATTTGTGGTTTGAGTGGCTACTCTCTAGTATTGGAGTGGATCCTCCTCTCTAGATGTGGTGTGCAAGACTGCTTCTCTCTAGGGGCGGGGTGCAGGGCCTCCTTTCTTCATGCAGTGCCTGGTTGGGCTCCTCTCTTGTTGCAGTGTGTGGGTTCCTCTCTAGTTGTGGTGGGGGACTCCAATCGAGTTGCGTCATGGGAATTGTTCCTCTTGAGTTGAGGTAGGGCCTCCACTCAAGTTTTTTGGGGTGTGTGGCTCTTCTGTAGTAGCAGTGTGCAGGGTGTCTTCTGTTTAGTTGTGATGTGTGGGTGGCTAACTCCCTGTGGCATGGGGCTCCTCTCTAGTTGGTATGGGGCGTCAACACTTAGTTGTGTCTGGTGGGCTTCTCCCTAGTTGTGGTGTCCAGGCTCCTTTCAAGTTGTGTTAAGGGAGATCTTCTCTAGTTGCGGTGTTGGGGGGCACCTCTAGAGTTGTGGTAGAGTGTTTCTCTTAAATTGTGGTGGAGGTTTGCCCTCTGGGAGTGATTTGCACAGGCACTCTTTCCAGGTGTGATATCTGCAAGCCTACTCTCTTGGCATGGCCCCTCCTCTTTACTTGTTGTGTGTGTGCCTTCTCTCTTGTTTTGGCAGGAGACTTCTGTCTAATTGTAATGTGCTGGAGTGCTCCTCTCAAGTGTCAATGTTCAGGGAGCTGCTCTCTATTTGTGGTGTGTGATCTACTCGCTAGTTTTGGCAAGTTTGTCTCTCTCTGACATTTGTAGGGGCATCTATGTGACCTGCAGGAGTGAGCCCATCTCTTCTTGTTGTGGAGGGGGCCCTCTCTAGATGCGATGTCCGGGGTCTCCTCTTTAGCTGTGGTAGAGGGGATACTCTAGTTTTGGCAGATGGGCTCCTCTCTCATTGTGGCATGGACTTATCTTGAGTTGTGGCATAGGCCTCCTCTCAAATTCAGGAGGGGTTTGGGGGCTCCTCTCTCATTGCAGGGTGGTTCATCTGGGGTTCTCTGTAGGGTGGGTATTAGCTCTACTTGTTGTTTGGTGGTCCTAACTAGTTTTCACAGGTTTGCTCTGCTCTAGTTGTGATGGGCTCCTCTCGAGTTACTTTAGTGTCTTCATCACTCTTTGTGGCACAGGAGCGCCTCTTTAGGTGCAATGTGCCAGAGGGCTCCTCTCTGGTGTTGGCAGGGGAATCCTCTCCAGTTTTGGTGGGGGGTGGGGCTCCTAGCTTTGTCACTGGGGGCTCCTTCCTTGTGATGGCAAAGGACTCCAGTTGAGTTGTGGTGGAAGGCTCAGTGTTCCTCTCGAGTTGTGACAGGTAACTTGGGGTTCCTTTAGAGTTGTGGAGGGCTGTTCTCTCAAGCTGCATGAGGCAGCTCCTCTCTACTAGCAATTAGCAGGCTGGCTCCTGTCTAGTTGTGATGTGTGGTAGGCTACTATATAATTATAGCATGGGGTTCCACTCTAGTTGCTGTGGAGGTCAACTGACATTTTTGTTTCTGCTCCCCTCTAGTTGTGGTTTGCAGACCCATCTACAGTTGTGGCAGGGTGGGTTGGGGCTCCTCTTTAGGTGTGGTATGGGGATTCCTGTCTAGATGTGGTAACACACTCCTCTTGGACTGTGGTGAGGGTGTCTCTTCTCTGCTTGTGATGTGAAAGGGCACTTTTTCCAGTTGTGAATTGAAGGAATATACTCTAATTGTGGCAAGGGACCGCCTCTTTTGTTGTGGTGTGCTGGCCTCTTCTCTACTCATAGCAGGGGGCTTATGTTTAGCTGTGATGTGTGGGTGTGTTTCTCTCTAGTGGTGATGATCAGCGAAATTAATGTCTAGTTCCCATGGGCTTCTCCCCTCTAGTTGGGTTGTGGGATTTCTTTCTTATTACGATCTGAGTGAAAGCTCCTCTCTAGTTGTGGAGGCCTTTTCTCTAGTTGTGTTGTGCAGGCTCTTCTCTAGCTGTGGAGGGGTGTTCCATTTTAGTTGTGACAGTGGGCTCTAAGCTAGCTGCAGGGTGTATGAGACTCAATTTGTGGCGGGGGGTCCTCTCCAGTTGTAGCATGAGTCACCTCTTGAGTTGCTGCAGGGGGCACCTCTTGAGTTTTGGTTGGGGGGCTCATCTGTAATTGGAGATGGAAATGGCAACCAACTTCAGTACTTATGCCTGGAAAATCCTATGGATGGAGGAGCCTGATAGGCTATAGTCCATGGGGTTGCAAAGAATCAGACATTACTGAGAAAATTCACTTTCACTTTTCATCATAGGCCCCCAGTGACTAATATGGTAAAGAATCTGCCTGGAATGCAGAAGACCTGGGTTTGATCCCTGGGTCAGGAGGAGTCCCTGGAGAAGTGCAGGCAACCCACTCTGGCATTCTTGCCTGTCGAATCCCATGGACAGAGGAGCCTGGCTAGCTACACAATCCATGGCATCACAAAGAGTTGGAGACAACTGAGCAGCTAACACAGTCATCTGTAATTGTGGTGGGGGACTCTTTTCTAGCTGTGGCATGGTGCCTCCTTTCTAGCTGTGTTGTGCTGGTGAGCTCCCCTTAAGTTTCAGTGGGCAGCTCCTTTCTAGGTGTGATGATGGACTCATCTATAGCTGTAATATGGGGGTCTCTTTCTAGTTGCAGTGTGCAGGCTCCTCTCTAGTTGTAGTGAGGTGCTCTTCTTTAGCTGGGATGTCTGTGGGGATTCCTCTCTCATTGCGATATGCAGGGGTCTTGTCTCTAGTTGTGGTGTGAGACTTGTCTCTCTGCAGTGAATGGGCTCCTCTCTAGATGTGGTGTTCAGAGGGCTCCTCTCCCATTGTGGACAGGGGCTTCTCGAGTTGGGTTGAACGTCTCCTCTAGAGTTTTCACAGGGTACTTGGAACTCCTCTTGAGATGTGGTTGTGTCTCCTATAGCATTTGCCATGTGGGGGGCTTCAGGGCAAGGGGTCCTCTCTACTTTTAGTGCTATGTGTTCCTCACTCATTTTTGTGGGGTTTACCCCCTCTAGTTGTGATGGGTGGTCAAATCTCTAGTTGTGGTGAGGGAGCTCCTCACTAGTTGTATTGGGCAGGGCTTTTCCTCAATAGTTACAGTGTGTATGGGACTCTTCTCCACATGAGAAATGCAAGCTCCTCTGGAGTTTTGGCCGGAGGCTTGTTTATTGTTAAGGCAGGTTCCTCTCTAAGTCTAATTCCAGGTGCTCCTGTTTAGTTGTGAAAGGCTTCTCTCTAGCTGTGTTGGCTCCTCTCTAGTGGTGGCAGGGTGCACCTTTCTTACTGTGACAAAGGACTCCAAACTAGCTGCATTATTCATGGGGCTCTAGAGTTGTAGTTGTGGTGGTGGGCTCCTTTTTATTTTTCTCAGGAGGCACATGTCATTTTGCAGTGGGGGCTTGGGGCTCCTCTAAAAGTAGGCAGCAGATCCTGTTGAGATGAAGCAGGGGGCTCCTCTGGAGTTTCTGTGGGGGGCTCCTCTTTAATTGTTCTTGGGGACTCCTCTCTACCCGTGGCATGAGGGTTTCTTTCTAGTTGTGGTGTGCTGGTGAGCTCCTCTTGAGTTACCAGTGGGGGCTCTGCTCTAGTTGTGGTGGGTGATTATCTCTAGCTGTGGTGTGACTGCTCCCTTCTATCTCTGGTGTGCTGGTGGGCTACTCTTCAGTTCTGGTGTGCAGGCTCCTTTCTAGTTATGGTGAGGGTCTCTTTAGTTGCAACATCTGAGGGGAGTCCTCTCTCATTGCAATGTGCAAAAGCCCCCTTTATTATTGTGGTGGGGTAGCGCACCGATATTTGCCACAGTGTGACTCCTCTCTAGGTATGATGTGTGGGGGCATCCTCTTGCATTGTGTCCAGTGGATTTTCTTGAGTAGCGGTGGAGTGCTTTCCTTGAGTTTTGGCCATGGACTCGGGGCTTTTCTCGAGTTTCAGTGGTCCCTTCTCTTAGGTTGTGATGGGCATCTCTACAGGTGGGTCCTCTCTTCCTAGAACAATAGGTTTTCCTCACAAATTTTAGGCTGGTTGCTCCTCTCTACTTGTGAGGGCCTCCTCTCAGTTTACTTCAGGAGGCTCCCCCCCTGTTTGTGGCAGAGGAGCTCTTCTCTATGTGTGATGTCTTGGTGAACTCCTCTCTACCTGTGGTGGAGGAAACCTCTCCAGTTTTGGTGGAGGTCTTCTCTGTCACTGTGGCCAGTGACTCCTCTTGTGTTGCAGCAAAGAACTCTGTGGTACCTCTCTAGTTGCCTTGGGCAGTGGTGTTTCTCAGTCATTGCATTATGCAGGGGACTCTATACATGTGTGGTGTGCAGACTCCTCTCTCATTTTGGCATGTGGTCAACAAGCTAGCTGTGGCCGGGGGCTCTCTCTAGTTGCACTGTACTAGGGGTTTCTCTCTAGTTGTGGTGTGCTGCTTCTTTGAGTTGTTGCAGTCATTATTCTAGTTGCTGTGGGCAAGGTGCTACTCTCTAGCTGAAGTGGGTTATCCAATCTAGTTTTATCCAGAAGGCTCCTCTCTAGTTGCTGTGGGGGTCAGCTCTCTAGTTGTGGCTCTTGGTTAAATCACTAGTTGCAGTGGGCATCCCCTCTCTAGTTGCATTGGGCAGGGCTTTTCCTCAATAGCTGCAATGTGCGGTGGGGCTCTTCTCCAGATGTGGTCTGTGGGCGCCTCTCTAATTGTGGCGAGCTGTCTTTCTCTAGTTGTGCCATGGGTGCTCCTCTCTTGTAATGATGTGTGCCTGGGCTCCTCTTTTGTGGTGGCATGTTGCTCCTCTTTCGTTGTGCTGAGGTCTTAGCTCAGTTTCCCATGAGAGCTCCTCTTGAGTTGAGGCAAGGGACTCAGTGCTCCTCTCATGTTCTGGTGGTGCCTCCTCTTGAGTTGCAGCAGGGGACTCGGGGTCCTTTAGAGTTGAAGAAGGAAGCTTGGGGTTCCTCTTGAGTTGCACCAGGGGAATCGGGGCTCCTCATGAGCTTGAGTGGATGTTCTGTGTTCCTCTCAGTTACAGTGCACAACTTGAATTTCATCTCTAGTTGCCGTGGAAGGCTCCTCTTGATTTTGAGGCAGGAACCTCAGAGTTCCTTTCAAGTTGTGGTGAGAACACCATTATTCTCCATTTGCAGCATGGAACTCAGGGTTCCACTCGAGCCATGGGGGGAATTTTGGGTTCCTCTCGAGGTGAGGGATACGCAGGGTTCCTCTCTAGTTGTGGTGTGGCTTCCTCTCCAGTTACAGAGGGGCCTCGTCTTGAATGGCCTTGGGGAGGTTCATCTCTAGCAAGGATGTGAAGGGTAGTCCTGTTTTGTTGCAATGTGTGGGTGGCTGGTCACTAGTTTTGACATTTGTCTTTTCTCTAGTTGTTTTCAGAGTAAACTCTGTAGTTGTGGTGGGTTCAGTTCTCTCTAGTAGTGGTGTGAGGTTCATCTCTATTAGCAGCAGAGGGACTACTCTATGTGTAAGGTCTAGCGGGTTCTTCTTGAGTTGTGGGGCTGTGTCCTCTCTGGTTAGGGTGTGGGAATTTCCACGGGGTAGATCCTCTATAATTTTGGCGCTAGGGGTTCCTTGCTAATAGTGGGGTTGCTTCTCTCTAGTTGTGAGGGACTCCACTCAACTTACTTCAGGGAGCTCATCTGTATGTATGGCAGAGGGGCTTCTCTCTAGGTGTGATATTCTGGGGTGTCCACTCTGCTTGTGCCAGGGGAATTCACTTCACTAATGACTGGGGGGTTCCTATGTCATTTTCTAGGGTCTCCTGTCTTGTTACAGCACAGGGCCCCTGTAGAATTGCAGCAGGGAACTCGGGGTTCCATTTGAGTTGCAGCAGGTGACTCAGGGTTCCTTTAGAGTTGCGCTGGAGCCTCCTCTCTAACTGCAGTTAGGGATATCTTCTCTATAATGATGTGCAGGCTGGCTCCTGTCTAGTGGCAATAACTAGGCTACTCTCTAGTTGCAGCATGGGGCTCCACTCTAGTTGCAGTGGGTTTCCACTCTTCATTTGTGGTGGGTCAGCTCCTCTCTAGTTTTTGTTTGCAGACTCCTCTCTAGTTGTGGTAGTGTGCTCTTCTCAAATTGTGATGGGGCTGGCTCCTCTCCGGTGTGATGGGAAGGGGCACTTTTTCTAGTTGTGATGTGCAGGCTACTCTCAAGTTGTGGCAGTGGGAGTCCTCTTTCATTGTAGCATGGTGGGCTCCTCTCTACTTATGGCAGGGGTCTTCTGTCTAATTAGGATGTGTGGGTATGCTCCTCTCTAATGGTGATGTTCAGAGGGGCTTATATCTAACTGAAGCAAGGGTAGCCTCTCTAGTTGTGGTGCTGGCCTCCTCTTTTGTTATGATCTGTGTGGGAGTTCCACTCTAGTTTTGATGTGCATAGGCACTTTTATCTAATTGTGATGTGTGTGGCAGGCTCCTATCTACCTGTGGCAGGGGTGTCTACTCCAGTTATGTCAGTGGTTCTAGATTCTAGATGTGATATATAGGGGGGGTACCTCTCTAGTTTTGGTGGTGTGCTCCTCAATAGTTACACCTGAGGGTCAACTGTCTAGTTGTGGCATGTATTCAACTCTCTAGTTGGGCTTCTCTCTAGTTGTGATGTGCCGGGGTGCTCCTCCCTAGATGTTCTGTGCCTGGGGGAGTCCTCTCTATTTGTGGAGTTGTAACACCTGTCTTGTTGCTTTATGCTGTGTGGCTCTTCTCTAGGTGAAGTTTGCTGGCTAACTGCAAACTGTTGTTTGAGGGGCTACTCTCTAGTAGTGGTGTAGAGCCTCCTCTCAAGATGTGGTGTGCAAAATTGCTCCTCTCTAGTTGCAGGGCCCAGGTCCTCCTTTCCACATGCAGTGCCTGGGTGGGTTCCTCTCTTGTTGCAGTGTGTGGACTCCTCTCTAGTTCGGCAGGAGACTCCTCTGGAGTTGCATCAGGGGCCTTAGTGTTCCTCTCGAGGTGAGGTGGGGCCTCCTTTCTGGTGGCAGGGTGGCCCTCTATAGTAGCAGTGTGCAGGGTGGCTTCTATTTAGTTGCGATGTGTGGGTGGCCACACTACCTGCGACATGGGGATCCTCTCTAGCTGGTGTTGCAGTGTCAACTTTTAATTATGTCAGGTGAGCTCCTCTATAGTTGTGGTGTTGAGATTCCTCTCTAGTTGTGGAGGGTTGATCTTTTCTAGTTGTGGCAGTGGGCTCTAAGTTCATTGCAGGGTGCATGAGGTTCTCAACTTGTGGCTGCAGCTCCTCTTTAGCTGTAGTGAGAGGAATCTCTTGAGTTACTGTAGGGGGCACCTCTTGAGATTTTGTGTGGGGCGCATCTGTAATTTTGGTGGTGGACTCCTCTCTAGCTGTGGTGTGGGGCTGCCTTTCCAGTTGTGGTGTGCTGGTGATTCCCTCTTCAGTTTCAGTGGGCAGCTCTCTGACGCTGAGGCTTTTCCTCAACACTTGTGGTGTGTATGTGGCTCTTCCCCACATGAGGAATGTAGGCTCTTCTGGAGTTGTAGCAGAAGGCTGGTGTATTGTCATGCCAGCGGGCTCCTCTCTAAGTCAATTTCCAGGGGCTCCTGCCTAATTTTAGGGGGCTTCTCTCTAGTTGTGATGTTCAAGCTCCTCTCTAGTGGTGGCAGGGTGCAACTTTCTTATTGTGGCAATGGGCTCCAAGCTAGTTGCAGTATTCACAGGTCTCTCGAGTTGTGGTTGGAGCCCTCTTTGTATTTGTGGTGGTGGGCTCCTCTCTATTTGTCTCAGGAAACACACATCAATTTGCTGTGGGGGCTTGGGCTCCTCCAAAAGGAGGCAGTGAATCCTGTTGAGATGAAGCAGGTGGCTCCTCTCAAGTTTCAGTGGCAGACTCCTCTCTAATTGTGGTTGGGGACTCCTTTCCACATGTGGCATGGGGGTTTCTTTCTAGTTGCGGTATTCTGGTGAGCTCCACTAAAGTATCAGTGAGGGCTCCATTCTAGTTGTGTGTGTGGGTTTTCGCCAGCTGTGATATGGCTGCCCTTTTGTAGTTGTGGTGTGCTGGTGGTCTACTCTCTAGTTCTGGTGTGTGGGCTCCTTTCTAGTTATGGAGTGGGTCTCTTTAGTTGCAGTATCTGAGGGGAGTCTTCTCTCATTGCGATGTGCAGGGGCCTTTTTTCTTGTTGTGGATGGGGCACTCATCTATAACTGCCACAGAGTGGCTCATCTCTAGGTACTATATCTGGGCACATCCTTTTGTATTGTGGTCTGTGACTTCTCTCAAGTATCAGCGGCGTCTTCCTCTTAAGTTGTGACAGTGGACTTGTGGCTCCTCTAGAGTTGCAGTTGTCACTGCTCTTATATTCTGATGGGTGGCTGTGCAGGGTGGTTCTCTCTTCTTTTGGCACTAGGTTTTCTTCACAAATTTTTGTATGGTTGCTCCTCTCTATTTGTGAGGGCCTCCCTTTAAATTAATTCGGGGAGTTCATCTCTATCTTCAGCAGAGGCATTCCCATCTATGTGTGATGTCTTGGTGGGCTTCTCTCTACTTGTGGTGAGGGAAACTTCCCCAGTTTTGGTGAGGGGGATCCTCTGTCATTGTGGCCAGTGGCTCCTCTCATGTTTCAGCAAAGGACTCGGTAGTTCGTCTCTAGTTGCCTTGGGTAGTGGTGTTTCTCAATCATTGTGGTATGTATGGGACTCTTCTCCAGATGTGGTGTGCAGGCTCCTCTCTACTTGTGGCAGACTGCACTTATCTAGTTGTTCCATGGGAGCTCCTCTCTGGATGTGATGTTTGGAGGGCTCCTCTCTCATTGAGGACAGTGGCTTTTCTCGAGTTTCATCGTAGGGCTCCTCCAGAGTTTCCACAGGGTACTCGGGTCTTCTTTCGAGTTGTGGTTATGCCTCCTCTCGCGTTTGTCATGTGGGAGACTCCACAGTGAGGGGTCTTTTCTTTTAGCACTAGGGGTTTCTCAATAACTTTGGAGGGGTTTACCCTCTCTAGTTGTGATGGGTGGTCAAGTCTCTAGTTGGGTTGAGGGAGCACTTGTCTAGTTGCATTGGGTGGGGCTTTTCTGTAACAGTTACAGGATGTATGGGGCTCTTCTCTGCCTGAGGAATATAGTCTCCTCTGCAATTGTGGCAGGAGGCTTGTGTATTGTTGTTCTGGCAAGCTCTTCTTGAAGTTGAATTTCAGTGGCTCCTGTCTAGTTTTGATGTGCAGGCTCTCTCTAGTTTTGATGTGCAGGCTCCTCTGTAGTCGTGGCAGGGTTCGAGTTTCTTGTTGTGGCAGGGCATTCCAAGATAGTTGCGGTGTTCACTGGGCTCTCAAGTTGTGGTGGTTGCATCTCTGTACTTGCGGTAATGGGCTCCTCTCTAATAGTCTCAATAGGCACATATCAATTTGTTGTGGGGCCTTGGGGCTCCTCTAAAATTATGCAGTGGATCCTGTTGAGAGGTGGGCTCCTCTTTAGTTGTGGTTGGGGACTCCTCTCTACCTGTTGGTTGGGGGTTGCTTTATAGTTGCAGTGTGCTGGTGAGCTCCTCTTGAGTATCAGTGGGGTCTCCTTTTTAGTTGTGGTGGGGGAATATCTCTAGCTGTGGCGTGGCTGCTCCTTTCTAGTTCTGGTATGCTGCTCTCTAGTTGTGGTGTGCTGGCTCCTTTTTAGTTATGGTGAGGGGCACAAGTGGGGCAGCTGTGATGGCGCACAAGCGTGGGCAGCTGTGACGGTGCACAAATGCAGCCAAAAGGAGCTACCCCACGCCTGAGGTCAGGGTTGGTGGCTGGGAAGAGCTACCCCATGTCTGAGGTAAGGAGCAGCGCTGCACTTTGTTGTAGCAGATGTGAAGAGATACCCCACGTCCAAGGTAAGAGAAAACCAAGTAAGATGGTAGGCACTGAAAGAGGGCATCAGAGGGCAGACAGACTGAAACCACAATCACAGACAACTAGCCAACTGATCACATGGGCCACAGCCTTGTCTAACTCAATGAAACTAAGCCATGCCATGTGGGGCCACCCAAGATGGCCGGGTCATGGTGGAGGGGTCTGGCAGAATGTGGTCCATTGGAGAAGAGAATGGAAAACCACTTCAGTATTCTTACCTTGAGAACCCCATGAACAGTATGAAAAGGCAAAAAGATAGGACACTGAAAGATGAACTGACATGGGTTTGAGTGGACTCCAGGAGTTGGTGATGGACAGGGAAGCCTGGTGTGCTGTGGTTCATGGGGTCTCAAAGAGTCGGACACGACTGAGCGACTGAACTGAACTGAACTGAGGGGCTCTTTAGTTGTAATATCTGCAGTGAGTCCTCTCTTATTGAAATGTGCAGGGGTCTCCTTTCTTTTTTGGTGGAGGCGGGGCTCATCTATATTTGCTGGAGAGTGACTCCTTCTAGGTATGATGTCTGGGATATCCTCTCGCATTGTGGCAGGTGGCATCTCTAGAGTAGTGGTGGAGTCCTCCTCTTGAGTTGTGGCAATGGACTCGGGGCTCCTCGATTTGCATTGGGGCCTCCTCTTAGGTTGTGATGGGGGGCTCTGCAGGGGGGTTCTCTCGTCTTTGAACACTATGTGTTCCTCAAAATTGTAGCATGATTGCTCCTCTCTACTTGTGAGGGCCTACTCTTGAGTTACTTCAGTGGGCTCATCTTTATTTGCAGCAGAGGGGCTCCTCTCTATGTGATGTCATGATGGATTACTCTCTACTTGTGTTGGAGGAAACCTCTCCAGTTTTGGTGGGTAGCTCCTCTGTTATTGTAGCCAGTGACTCTGTTCATGTTGCGGCATAGGACTTGGTGGTTCCTCTAAAGTTGTGTTGGGCAGTGTTGTTCCTCAGTCATTGTGGGATGCAAAGCCTCTTGTCCAGATGTGGTATGCAGGCTCCTCTCTCGCTGTGGCACCTGGTCAACACACTAGTTGTGGCCAGGGCCTCTCTCTAGTTGCACTGTACTAGGGGTTTCTAATGATTTGTGGTGTGGTGGCTCCTTTGATTTGTTATAGTTGTTACTCTATTTGCTATTGGCAAGGGGCTGCTCTCTATTTGTGGTGGGGTTTCCAATCTAGTTTTATCCAGAAGGCTCCTCTCTTGTTACAGTTGGGTAGCTCTCTATTTGTGGTGGGTGGTCAAGTCTCTACTTGTGGTGGAGGTCTCCTCTCTAGTTGCATTGGAGAGAGGTTTTCTGTAATAGTTGCATTGTGTGGTGGGGCTCTTCTCCAGATGTGGTGTGTGGGCTCCTCTCTAACTGTGGCAAGCTGCACATCTCTAATTGTGCTGTGGGTGATCCTCTCTTGTAGTGATGTGTGTGCATGGGTTCCTCTCTTGTGGTGGTGTGGTGTTCCTCTCTAGTTGTGCTGAGGTCTTATCTCGATTTGCTGTGAGAGCTCCTCTTGAGTTGAGACAAGGGACTCAGAGCTCCTCTTGAGTTCTTTTGGTGCCACTTCTCGATTTGCAGCAATGGACTCAGGGCTCTTCTCGATTTGCAGCAGGTACTTGGTGTTCCTCTCGATTACAGCTTGGAATTCAGAGTTCCTCTCGAGTTGCCATGGAAGGCTCCACTTGAGTTGAGGTAGGGGACTCAGAACTCCTCTTTGTCTCCGTGGGTAGGGAGTCCTCTCTAACTTTGGCCTGGGTTCTCCTCACTAGTTTTTCACGGGATTCCTCCTTTGTAATTGTGAGAGATCCTCTCGAATTATTTCAGCATGTTCATCTCTATTTGTGGCACAGTGGCTCCTTTTTATGTGCGATGTCCTCGGGCCTCCTCTCTAGTTGTGGTGAGGGGATCATCTCCAGCTCTTGCAGGGGAGTGTCACTGATGTGTTGCCAGGGGCTCCCCTCATGATGTGGAATATGGCTCCTCTTGAATTAGGGTGGATTCTCACAATTCCTCTTGAGTTTCATTGGGGACATTAAGACTCCTCTCAAGTTACATCAGGGGACTTGGGACTCATCTCCAGTTGCAGTCTGGAACTTGGGGTTCCTCTCAAGTTGCAGCAGGGGAGTTGGGCCTCCTCTCAAATTGTGGCTGGGAACACAGGTTTCCTCTCCAGTTGTGGTGGGAAACTTGGGGTTCCTCTTGAGTTGAAATAGTGGGCTTGGTGCTCCGCTTGAGTTGCAGGTGGGAACGCAGGATTCCTCTCAAGTAACTGCAGGAGACTTGGTTCCTGTCGAGTTGCAGCAGGTAACTCAGAGCTCCTTTAGGGTTGTGGTGGGGTCTCAGGGTTCCTCTCAAGTTGCAGCATGGAACACAGGGGTACACTCAAGCCATGGAGGGGGAACTTGGGGTTCCTCTAGAGTTATGGGAGGTGTTCAAGTTTCCTCTTGAGTTGTGACAGGAACCTCAGGGAATCTCTCATGTTGCCTCAGGGAAGTCAGACCTCTTTTCAAGTTGTGAGGGGCACCTTGGGATTCCTCTTGAGTCGCTGCATGTGAATAGGGCCTCATCTCGAGTTGAGGTGGGAAACCCTGGGTTCTTCTCCAGTTGTGACAGGCATCTTGGGATTCCTATCAAGTTTCAACAGGGGAGTCAGGCCTTGTCTCGTTTTGAGGCATGGAACTCCACTTTTCTCTCAAGTTGTAACAGGGTTGCCAGGCCTCCTGTTCAGCTCAGGAGGGTCTCAAACAGTAGGACACAAATGAAGCAACTCAGCACACATGCATGCATTCAGACAACATCCGTCTCTGTACCTCCAGGAATGTAGGACTACTGTAAAATTTTCCCAGAAATAGTCAGTTTTAATGGTTTCCATTTGGACTTTCTCACCATGACACCACCAACTCTACAGTTTAGGGAACCTATGTTGGTATGCTGCCAACTGCTAAGAATATCTATTCTAATTATACATTCTGGAACTTGCAAATAGCTATAGAATGAGCTCAGGAACTCCCTGGACTCACTATGAGGTGAATCTGAGCTAAAATTCTGTTGATAAGTTGACCCCCATAAGGTTCTACTTTACCTGGATGTTCACAGTGACAATTTGTGTCTCTTGGAATCAATGTCATTTCACAACCACTGTTCAATTCAGTTCAGTGGATCAGTTGTGTCCAACTCTTTGTGACCCCATGGATTGAAGCACATTAGTCTTCCCTGTTCATCACCAGTTCCCAGAGCTTACTCAAACTCATGTCCATCGAGTCAGTGATGCCATCCAACCAACTCATCCTATGTTGTCCCCTTCTCCTCCTGCCTTCAAACTTTTCCAGCATCAGGGTCTTTTCCAATGAGTCAGCTCTTCACATCAGTTGACAAAAGTACTGGAGTTTCAGTTTCAGCATCAGTCCTTCCAATGAATATTCAGGAATGATTTCTTTTAGGATTGACTGGTGGGATTTCCTTGCAGTCCAAGGGACTCTCAAGAGTCTTTTCCAACACCACAGTTCAAAAGCATAAATTCTTCACTGCTCAAGTTTCTTTATAGTCCAACTCTCATATCCATACATGACTACAGGAAAAACCATAGCTTTGACAAGATGAACCTTAGTTGGTAAAGTAATGTCTTTGCTTTTTAGAATGCTGTCTAGGTTGGTCACAGCTTTTCTTCCAAGGAGCAAGCATCTTTTAATTTCAAGACTGCAGTCTCTATCTGCAGTGATTTTGGAGCCTCCCAAATAAAGTGTCCTGTAGTTTTAGAAAATTACAATTATTCCCTTTTCCCAAGTGCATTTACCTTGATAAAATTTTTGTGTTTCTCTTGGGAGGATGGGATAAATATTACAAATGAAAATTATGGCTATTGTTGCAAGTCCTTCTTTAGAGGACCAAAATTCCCCTTCACTGAAAGGTTTCTGGGGCTATAAAGTGGCTCAATTCCAGGAAGTAATGAGGAACCATGACTATCTATTTTAATAATCTTAGTTCAATTTTGGTCGACTTAAGTCTATTTAGGTCGGTAGGTGCCCAATATGCTACTGGAGATCAGTGAAGATGTAACTCCAGAAAGAATGAAGAGATGGAGCCAAAGCAATAACAACACTCAGTTATGGAAGTAAAGTCCAGTTCTGTAAAGAGCAATATTACATAGGAACCTGGAATGTTAGGTCCTTGAATCAAGGCAAATTGGAAGTGGTTAAACAGCAGATGGCAAGAGTGAACGTTGACATTTTAGGAATCACCAAACTAAAATTGGCTGGAATGGGTGAATTTAACTGAGATGACCATTATATCTACTACCATGGTTAAGATTACCTTAGAAGAATGGAGTAACCATAATGGTCAACAAAAGAGTCCAAAATGCAGTTCTTGGATGCAATTTCAAAAATGAGAGAATGATCTCTGTTCATTTCCAAGGCAAACCATTCCATATCATGGTAATCCAAGTCTATGCCCCGACCAGTAATGTTGAAGAAGCTGAAGTTGAATGGTTCTATGAAGACCTACAGACCTTCTAGAACTAACACCCCCAAAAGATGTCCTTTTCATTATAGGGGACTGGAATGCAAATGTAGGAAGTCAAGAAACACCTGGAGTAACAGGCAAATTTGGTCTTGGAGTACAGAATGAAGCAAGGCAAAGGCTAATAGAGTTTTGCCAAGAGAACACACTGGTCATAGCAAACACCCTCTTCCAACAACACAAGAGAAGACTCTACACATGGACATCACCAGATGGTCAACATCAATATCAGACTGCAATATTCTTTGCAGCCAAAGATGGAGAAGCTCTATACAGTCAGCAAAAACAAGTCTGGGAGCTGACTGTGGCTCAGATCATGAACCCCTTATTGCCAAATTCAGACTTAAATTGAAGAAAGTAGAGAAAACCACTAGACCATTCAGGTATGACCTAAATAAAATCCCTTATGATTACACAGTGGAAGTGAGAAATAGATTCAAGGGATTAGATCTGATATACAGAATGCCTGATGAACTATGGGCAAAGGTTCATGACACTGTACAGGAGACAAGAATCAAGACCATCCCCAAGAAAAAGAAATGCAAGAAAAGGAAAATGGCTGTCTGAATAGCTCTTAAAAATTGCTGTGAAAAGAAGAGACACCAAAAGCAAAGAAGAAAAGGAAAGATATACTCATTTGAATGCAGAGCTTCAAAAAATAGCAAGGAGACTTATGAAAGCCTTACTCAGTGATCAGTGCAAAGAAATAGAGGAATAGAGTAGAATGGGGAAGACTAGAAATCTCCAAGAAAATTAGAGATACCAAGGGAACATTTCATGCAAAGATGGGCTCGATGAAGCATGGAAATGGTATGGACCTAACAGAAGCAGAAGATATTGAGAAAAGATGGCAAGAATACATAGAAGAACTATATAAAAAAGATCTTCATCACCCAGATAATCACAATGGTATGATCACTCAACCAGAGCCAGACATCCCGGAATGCAAAGTCAAGCGGGGCTTAAGAAGCATCAGTATAAACAAAGCTAGGGGAGGTGATGGAATTCCAGCTGAGCTATTTCAAATCCTAAAAGATGATGCTGTGAAAATGTTTCATTCAATATGCCAACATATATGGAAAGCTCCTCAGTGGCCACAGGACTGGAAAGGTCAGTTTTCATTTCAATCCCAAGAAAGGCAATGACAAAGAATGCTCAAACTACCACACAATTGCACTCATCTCATACATCCCACATGCTAGTAAAGTAATGATCTAAATTCTCCAAGGCGGACTTCAGTAATACGTGAACCATGAATTCCAGATGTTCAATCTGGTTTTAAAAAAGCCAGAGGAACCAGAAATCAAAATGCCAACATCCGTTGATCATCAAGAAAGAAAGAGAGTTCCAGAAAAACATCTGTCTCTGCTTTACTGACTATGCCAAAGCTTTTGATCATGTGGATCACAACAAACTGTGGAATAAATATTCTGAAAGAGATGGGTATACCAGACCACCTGACCTGCCTCTTGAGATATCTATATGCAGGTCAGGAAGCAACAGTTAGAGCTGGTCATGGAACAACAGACTGGTTCTGAATAGGAAAAGGAGTACATCAAGGCTGTATATTGTCAACCTGCTTATTTAGCTTATATGCAGAGTACATGAGAAACGCTGGGCTGGAAGACACACAAGCTGGAATTAAGACTGCCAGGAAGAATATCAATAACCTCAGATATGCAGATGACACCACCCTTATGTCAGAAAGTGAAGAGGAACTAAAAAGCCTCTTGATGGAAGTGAAAGAGGAGAGTGAAAAAGTTGGCTTAAAGCTCAACATTCAGAAAGCTAAGATCATGGCTTCTGGTTCCATCATTTCATGGCAAATAGATGAGGAAACAGTGGAAACAGTGGCAGACTTTTTTTTATTTTTGGCTCCAAGATCACTGCAGATGGTGACTGCAGCCATGAAATTAAAAGAGACTTACTCTTGGAAGAAAAGTATGACCAACCTAGACAGCATATTAAACAGCAGAGACATTACTTTGCCAACAAAGGTCTGTCTAGTCAAGGCTATGGTTTTTCCAGTGGTCATGTATGGATGGGAGAGTTGTACTATAACAAAAGCTGAAAGAATTGATGCTTTTGAACTGTGGTGTTAGAGAAGACTCTTAAGAGTCCCTTGGACTACAAGGAGATCCAACCAGTCCATCCTAAAGGAAACCAGTCCTGAATTTTCTTTGGAAAGACTGATGTTGAAGCTGAAGCTCCAATACTTTGGCCTGTGACTCACTTGAAAAGGCCCTGGTGCCAGGAAAGACTGAAGGCAGGAGGAGAAGGGGACAACAGAGATGAGATGTTTGAATGGCACCACCAACTCAATGAACATGGGTTTTGGTGAACTCCAGGAGTTGGTGATGGACACGGAGGCCTGGCATGCTGCAATTCATAGGGTCACAAAGATAATGCTCAAACTACCACACAATTGCACTCATCTCATACATCCCACATGCTAGTAAAGTAATGATCTAAATTCTCCAAGGCGGACTTCAGTAATACGTGAACCATGAATTCCAGATGTTCAATCTGGTTTTAAAAAAGCCAGAGGAACCAGAAATCAAAATGCCAACATCCGTTGATCATCAAGAAAGAAAGAGAGTTCCAGAAAAACATCTGTCTCTGCTTTACTGACTATGCCAAAGCTTTTGATCATGTGGATCACAACAAACTGTGGAATAAATATTCTGAAAGAGATGGGTATACCAGACCACCTGACCTGCCTCTTGAGATATCTATATGCAGGTCAGGAAGCAACAGTTAGAGCTGGTCATGGAACAACAGACTGGTTCTGAATAGGAAAAGGAGTACATCAAGGCTGTATATTGTCAACCTGCTTATTTAGCTTATATGCAGAGTACATGAGAAACGCTGGGCTGGAAGACACACAAGCTGGAATTAAGACTGCCAGGAAGAATATCAATAACCTCAGATATGCAGATGACACCACCCTTATGTCAGAAAGTGAAGAGGAACTAAAAAGCCTCTTGATGGAAGTGAAAGAGGAGAGTGAAAAAGTTGGCTTAAAGCTCAACATTCAGAAAGCTAAGATCATGGCTTCTGGTTCCATCATTTCATGGCAAATAGATGAGGAAACAGTGGAAACAGTGGCAGACTTTTTTTTATTTTTGGCTCCAAGATCACTGCAGATGGTGACTGCAGCCATGAAATTAAAAGAGACTTACTCTTGGAAGAAAAGTATGACCAACCTAGACAGCATATTAAACAGCAGAGACATTACTTTGCCAACAAAGGTCTGTCTAGTCAAGGCTATGGTTTTTCCAGTGGTCATGTATGGATGGGAGAGTTGTACTATAACAAAAGCTGAAAGAATTGATGCTTTTGAACTGTGGTGTTAGAGAAGACTCTTAAGAGTCCCTTGGACTACAAGGAGATCCAACCAGTCCATCCTAAAGGAAACCAGTCCTGAATTTTCTTTGGAAAGACTGATGTTGAAGCTGAAGCTCCAATACTTTGGCCTGTGACTCACTTGAAAAGGCCCTGGTGCCAGGAAAGACTGAAGGCAGGAGGAGAAGGGGACAACAGAGATGAGATGTTTGAATGGCACCACCAACTCAATGAACATGGGTTTTGGTGAACTCCAGGAGTTGGTGATGGACACGGAGGCCTGGCATGCTGCAATTCATAGGGTCACAAAGAATTGGACACGACTGAGTGACTGAACTGAAACTGGAACAAAGCAGAAATAGAATCACACACACAAACTTAAAGTTACTAGGTTGGAAGGGGAGGGGTAAACTGAGAGATTGGGGTTGAAATATACAAACTAAACTGTCTAAATAGATAAATAGTAAGAACTTATTCTGTGGAGAAGGAAATGGCAACCCACTCCAGTATTCTTGCCTGGAAAATCCCATAGACAGAGGAGCCTGGTAAGCTACAGTCCACGGGGTTGCAGAGTTGGACACAACTGAGCGATTTCACTAACTAACTAACTAAGAACCTACTGTATAGCACAGGAGCTCTACTCAATACTCTGCAATAATCTGTATGGGAATAGAATCTTAAAAAGAGTCAAAGTATGCTTATGTATCACTGATTCACTCTACTGTATAGGAGAAGCTATATAACATTGGAAATCAACTGTATTCTCATAAAAATGAAAAAAAGAGTAAGTGTAAAGCAATAATACAAAACAAAAGATAATATTGTCCAAATAGTATTTTCTTTTTGGAATCTCAACGTTTTGCATATTAAAGAATATAATTTATTTAATGATAGATTGTATTAGGCAGATATTTATTTTGCAAACTCTACAGTTACAGCTAAAAATTAATAAGGAGCATCGGATTAAAAAAATGGTTCAGTTCAGTAGCTCAGCTGTATCGGACTCTTTGAGACCCCATGGACTGAAGAAGCCCAGGCCTCCCTGTCCATCACCAACTCCCAGAGTTTACTGAAACTAATGTCCATTGATTTGGTGATGCCATCCAATCAGCTCGTCCTCTGTCATCCCTTTCTCCTCTTACCCTCAATCTTTTCTAGCTCAGGGGTTTTTCAAATGAGTCAGTTCTTTGTATCAGGTGGCCAAAATTTTAGAGTTTCAACTTCAGCCTCAGTCCTTCCAATGAATATTCATGACTGATCTTCTTTAGGATGGATTAGTTGGATATCCTTGCAGTCCAAGGGACTCTTAAGAGTCTTCTCCAACATTACAGTTCAAAAGCATCAATTCTTTGGTGCTCAACTTTCTTTATAGTCCAACGCTCACGCCCATACATGACTACAGGAAGAACCATAGCCTTGACTAGTGAAAGGTTGTTGTTGAATTACAATGCCAGGATTCTTGGCCCCTGGAGGAGAAGAATTCAGTCTGGGGCCAGAGACAAGGCTTGATCGCTCAGAGCTTTTGTGTAACAAAGTTTTATTAAAGTATAAAGGAGATAGAGAAAGCTTCTGACATAGGCATCAGAAGGGGGCAGAAGGAGTGCCTCTCTGCTAGTCTTCAGCTGGATGTTATATAGTCACAAGCAGCCTGTTAATGAAAGAAAGGAATGTCTCAAAACTCAGAATGGCACCAGGCCCTTCACCCATAAGATGTATTTTGGGATAATCTTGGCACCAAATGGTTTATCTTGGGCCATAAAATGATTAACTTGAATCTTGAAGAAGGGCAGATCACCATACAAATAGTTTTATTCACATAGATTAGAGGAACAATATCGGAGTATAACATACTGGTATATCAAGTAGGTTCTGAGCCAAAAGGGGGAACCTACTTGAAGACAG
Source organism: Oreotragus oreotragus (assembly GCA_006410675.1). Lineage (NCBI taxonomy): Eukaryota > Metazoa > Chordata > Mammalia > Artiodactyla > Bovidae > Oreotragus > Oreotragus oreotragus. The sequence continues at coordinate 343,437 of SJYX01022041.1, forward strand.
AGTTTGGGGTAAATGCATAGTACATTAGCCTAGCTTAAGATAAACATTTCCATAAGAAAAAGGCATTGGTTAACTTCAGGTGAAACCAGGTGTCACTATGGCAACACAGAATTTTAAGAGAAATCTTTTAAATTTGTATAGAGAAGGAAAAAATATCGCTAGTTTGTTTCCTCCTGCCTCTAAAGAGAGATAAAAATGTCTGACACTTGCGGGCTATTTCCTCTGTTTGGAGACCCCTGGCCTTCCTGCCTGTTACCCTCCCACTAGATGGACCTTTGTTGTCAAAGTAATGTCTCTCCTTTTTAATATGGTGTCTAAGTGATACATAAATACTAAAAGTATATTAAAATCACAAAAAATAATACGAGAAAACATTGAAAATATATATGTATAAGAGAAAATATATGTATAAGAGAAATAAGACACAAACAGCAAGGCAGTAAATTTAAATTTAGTCATATTTATGTAACCGCTATTAAAATGTATAGCTGTCCAGTCAATATACAGCATGGTGTTGATGTTGTTCAGTGGCTATGTCTCGACTGACTCTGCAACCCCATGAACTGCAGCATGTCAGGCTTCCTTGTTCTTCATTATCTCCTGGAGTTTGTTTAAACTCATGTCCGTTGAGTCAGTGATGCCATCTCATCCTCCATCATCCCCTTCTCCTTCTGTCAGTGAGCTGGCTCTTTGCATGACATGACCAAACTATTGAAGCTTAATTCCCCAGTGAATATTCAGGGTTGATTTCCTTTAGGATTAACCAGTTTGATTTCCTTCCTGTTCAAGGGACCCTCAAAAGTCTTCTCCAACACCACAGTTTGAAAGCAGCAATTCTTTGGCACTCAGCCTTCTTTGTATTCTAACTCTCACATCCACATGTGACTACTGGAAAAACCATAGCTTTAACTATATGGAGCTTTGTCAGCAAAGTGATGTCTTTGCTTTTTAATACCCACTCTAGATTTGTCATAGCTTTTCTTTCAAGAAACAAATGCCTTTTGACTTCTTGGCTGCTCACCATCCACACTGATTTTGGTGCCCAAGAAAATAATATAGAGCATGGTGACTACAGTTAAATAATTTTGCGTATTTGAAAGTTGCTATGGTTTTTCCAGTGGTCATGTATGGATGTGAGAGTTGGACTGTGAAGAAAGCTGAGCACCGAAGAATTGATGCTTTTGAACTGTGGTGTTAGAGAAGACTCCTGAGAGTCCCTTGGACTGCAAGCAGATCCAACCAGTCCATTCTGAAGGAGATCAGCCCTGGGTGGTCTTCGGAAGGAATGATGCTAAAGCTGAAACTCCAGTACTTTGGCCACCTCATGCGAAGAGTTGACTCATTGGAAAGACTCTGATGCTGGGAGGAATTGGGGGCAGGAGGAAAAAAGGATGACAGAGGATGAGATGGCTGGATGGCATCACAGACTCGATGGATGTGAGTTTGAGTGAACTCTGGGAGTTGGTGATGGACAGGGAGGCCTAGTGTGCTGCGATTCATGGGGTTGCAAAGAATCGGACACGACTGAGTGACTGAACTGAACTGAATTGAATGCAAAAACAATAGTTTGTAGGACTGGAAGATGGAAACAGATATAGTAGATTTAATGGAATATGAAAACACAGAGAACAAACACTAATGAAGTGTTATGAGAATTGTCAAAGTGTGGACTGCCTGATATCTGATTATATGAACTTGAAGTGAAGCAAGATAACGGGCCTGTGTGTGTATGTGTGTGTGTGTTAGTCCTACTCATATGCTTTTGCCATTTGCATTCCTAAAATGAATAATCATAGGGTTTAAATAAAGTTACATTTATTAGATAAAATTACAACGGAATTATATAGGACATATTTTATTTGGTTGTAAGAGGAGATGACAATGGATCAGAGAATCACATATGTTAAGAACAGACTATATTAAAATATCATGAAAGTGAAAATCATTCAGTCATGTCTGACTCTTTGTGACCGCATGGACAGTCCATAGAATTCTCTAGGCCAGAATACTAGAGTGGGTAGCCTTTCCCTTCTCCAGGGGATCTTCCCAACCCAGGAATCAAAACCAGGTCTCCTGCTTTGCAGGCAGATTCTTTACCAGCTGAGTCACAAGGGAAGCCTGAGAATACTGGTGTGGGTAGCCTATCCCTTCTCCAGTGGATCTTCCTGACCTTGGAGTCATACCAGGGTCTCCTGCACTGCAGGTAGATTCTTTACCAACTGAGCTATCAGGGAACCCCAAATATCATGAAGAATGGGTCATATTTATGGACTGAGTTAAAGGTTAATTGGTATTTGTAATGTAGTGTACAGAGGGTATTAATATGGAACATTATTGGACCCCATGATGTAATATGCTTTCCATGTGTAGCATAACAGATGGGTGAGGTACACAGATGAGAACAATATGATTGCACATATCTGTTCCCCCAGTAACAAGGAATGAGTTTAAGAAAGTCAGTTCTCACTGGAGTAGAAATTGGAGGGCTTAAAATGTTTTGAATAAGAATTAGGCAAAAGTTTTAAGTGAAAAGGTTTGAATTGAAAGGAAATGGAATAAGTCAATAGGTACAGAAAAAGAAATGGATGAACTCAAAGAAAAACAATAGCAAGCCCGTGTCATATATAACTTCACTTTTAAAAGGGGTGAAATAATTTAATACTATTGTTGCACAATAAGCTCTAAATAAAAATGCATACATCGTATTGTTTCTGGTATCATTACTGCTGCTGGTCAGTCACTTCTGTCATGTCTGACTTTGTGATCCCAAGGGCCATAGCCCGCCAGGCTCCTTGTCCATGGAATTCTCTAGGCAAGAATACTGGAGTGGGTTGCCATCCCCTCCTCCAAGGGATCTTCCTTTGCCAAGGATCAAACCTACATCTCCTGCATCTCAGGCAAATTATTTTACTGCTGAGATACCAGGGAAGCCTTCTGATATCATTACATCCAAGTATTAGAAAATGGAGATTTTATTTCTCTAATTGACTTTAACTGCACATCAGTTCATTGCTGAGGTTTCAAATCTCATTTCTTAGAAACTGAGCAAGGCAAAGGCAGCAATACTTGCATGGATTATGTAAATAGGTTCATGCATCTGATCCAGTTAATAGAAGGGAAACGTTGCTCAAAAGCATTAATGAATTAGCCATCTTGAATTTACCATATCTACAAATGGAGTACAAATTAAGAACAGAAAAATCAAATACCACCACTGCTGCTGCTACTGCTACTGCTAAGTCACTTCAGTCATGTCTGACTCTGTGCGACCCAGTAGACGGCAGCCCACCAGGCTCCCCCGTCCCTGGGATTCTCCAGACAAGAATACTGGAGTGGGTTGCCCTTCCTTCTCCAATGCATGAAAGTGAAAAGTGAAAGTGAAGTCATTCAGTCATGTCCGACTCTTTGCGACCCCAGGGACTGCAGCCTACCAGGCTCCACTGCCCATGGGATTTTCCAGGCAAGAGTACTGGAGTGGAGTGCCATTACCTCCTCCAAATATCACCACAGTGATGGAATTTATCCTTTTGGGGTTTTCTGATATTCCCATTTTCCAATGGATTCTTTTGGGGATATTTTTAGTTCTCTATCTGACCATCCTGATGTGCAATAATGCCATTGTACTGATAACAAGAATTGACCCTACTCTCCAGACCCCCATGTACATTTTCCTCAACCACTTTTCCATTTTAGAAATCTGTTATGTAACTGTCACTATCCCAAGAATGCTCACAGACCTTCTGAACCAGAAAGGGCACATTTCTTTCATTGCCTGTGCTACACAAATGTGTCTGGTCCTTCTGTTTGGAGGTTTAGAGTGTCTCCTCCTGGTCATGATGGCCTATGACTGCTACGTGGCCATTTGTAACCCTCTTCACCATGGTCTGCTCAAGAGCCCCGAGGTCTGTGTCCAGCTGGTCACTGCCTCCTGGGTCAGTGGAGTTCCTGTTGTAACGGGGCAAAGATGGTAGGTTTTCTCTGCCCTTTTGTGGGTCTATCACAATTCATCATTTTTTCTGTGACCTCCCCGCCCAGTATTCAAGCTTGCTTGTGGGGACACATTTGTGAACGAGATAGCAGTCTATGTAGTTTCAGTGGTGTTCATCATGGTTCCATTTCTGTTGACTATGGTAAAATCATCTCCAAAATTCTGAAATCGCCATCTGCCAGAGCGAGGGCTAAAGCCTTCTCCACTTACTCGTCTCACCTCACAGTGGTGGTCTTATTCTATGGCACAGCCTCTACCACCTATTTACAAACCAAACCAAATTGATCTGAAGAAACTGGGACACTGATCTCTCTTTTCTACACAGTTTGGATCCCAACGTTGAATCCCATTATATATACTATGAAGAACAAATATATCACAGTAGCACTGAGAAAACTACTAAGTAAATTATCAACTTGACTCGAAGGCTTGAAATTACAGAAGCAATTTGTTTCTACATTTCTCATGTAAATACATCAGAAAATATCATCTAGTTTATTTCTATGTTCCTATAAAATGATATTTAATATCATCACTGCCATCTCACATTATGTGAAAAGACCTTATTTCAAAGAGTTAAGGATTATCAAAGAGTCTGGATTATTAAAGCACACATTGTCTCCATGGCAATGATCTGTTCTGAAGACCTATCTTTCCTCTCACTAGGAAAGAGTGAATTAAGAGATTTCCTGACCAATAAAATGATAGTTGACTGTTATATATGATCATGGTCATGCCCTGTAAGAAATTTGCTTGAAACTTCCCATTCCTTCAGACATATTCACTGTCCTTTACTGTTATTTAGGATTGGTTTTAGACAAGAAAACAACAACCACATCCAAGTTGGTGGGAGTAGGGGAATCTGAGTGCTTTCTTGCAGTTTTTCCTTCTTTCTCTGTTTTGCAACTGTCCATAACACTTTCAGATTACAAACCCTGAAAGGATCCTTTATTACCTCAATGCTGACTGTTCTCTGGTGACGTCATTTCCTCCGTCTTGTAGCTTCATGTTTTGCTTTTGTAGTGTCTCCTTAGTATTAGGAATATTAGGACTTTAAACTATAAACTGCATTGGGTGAATGTTGATCCCTGTTAATATATGTCAGGTTACAACCTGCAAACCTGAACTTATTAGGAAAATAAGAGCCTTTGCAGATATAATTCAGTTAAGGACTTTGAAATAAGATTATCTTAGTTTAAGGGAAGGGCACTATATCCTATGATCAGTGTTCTTAGTTCTTACAAGCGGGAAAGAGAGATTAAGTTAAAAATAGAGATGCAGTGACACATAGAAGAATATCACGTGAAGATGGAGGAAGCAACCAGGAGTGACACAGCCATGAAGCAAAGCAGGTCAGGGACCACCAAAAGCTGAAAGAGGCAAGGAGTCACTATCCTTTTAGAGTCTGTGGAGGAAAACCCTGCCAGCATTGCGATTTGGGACACTGGCTTTTAAAGATGTGAGAAAATAAACTTTTGTTCTTTAAACCACTCAATTTGTGATAATTTGTTACATTAGATCTAGGAAAGTAATACACTGTGTAAACAGTCATTTTATTAATGTGTTTTTATTCTAATCATCTGGAAAGAATTCTGTATCTTTTGGGAACAATGATTTTAAAAAAATGTAGATTTTTTTTTTTTTTTACTTTAAAAACTATATCAATGAACCCTTATAAAAATATTTGCCCAAGAATGATGGTTAATTGTTCAAGGATGTTTATTAAAAGCTATTTTAATACTGCAAAAGACAATACTAGCAAAGCAAAGGGAAGCTGTTCTCATTTGGAACATAGTAGACATGGGTGCCTGTTTCCCATGTGATGTTGCACAGTCTCTCAAGACAATGTTTTAGAGCCATGCCAGTGAGGAATTCCCAAGCTTTCAGGCATGTAAGTAAGTACATAAATACATGTATAAAACATAACTCTATATTTGTAAAACAAAGGGAGATAGCACCCATATATTCATATAGCATTTCACACGTGCATCTCTCTAGTTGGTGTGTATATATGTCAGCAATATCTGGATGTGTATTAGAAGAGAGAAAGGGCTGCTTTACAGTGATAGGAGTTCAGATAATGTCTGACTTATTTACTTATTTATACTTTTTTGTAGTATGGATTAATTACAAAGAGAATAATATGCCCATCACAAAAATAATAATTTTTTTTCAGAAAATAAAAACTACATATGGAAGAAAATTATTGCATTTCTTCTTTTTTTATTGCCTCCCAACATTCTACAGAATATTTAGTAGCTAACAGAAATTTCAATATCAGCCAAATAATATTTGATGTTTGAAAGAAATAGCACATTTTTAATGAACTAAACAGAGCCAGAATATATAATGTTTGGTCATGTCTTTAAAAAAGGACTAAAATGGCTTTAAAAATAGTTCCAAACAGATTATGAAATGTATACATATGTACATAGGCACTTTACATATGTATAATATATATTTTATATAATATAAACATATATTTCAATATTCATTGGAAGAATTGATGCTGAAACTGAACCTCCAATACTTTGGCCACCTGATGCAAACAGCCAACTCATTAGAAAAGACTCTGATGCTGGGAAAGATTGAGGGTAGAAGGAGAAGAGGGTGTCATCAGAGGGTGAGATGGTTGAATGACATCATGGATGCAATGGACATGAACCTGTGGATGCAATGGACATGAACCTGGGCAAGCTCCAGAAGATGGTGAGGGACAGGGTGGCCTGGAGTGCTGCAGTCCANGGAATTCCCAAGCTTTCAGGCATGTAAGTAAGTACATAAATACATGTATAAAACATAACTCTATATTTGTAAAACAAAGGGAGATAGCACCCATATATTCATATAGCATTTCACACGTGCATCTCTCTAGTTGGTGTGTATATATGTCAGCAATATCTGGATGTGTATTAGAAGAGAGAAAGGGCTGCTTTACAGTGATAGGAGTTCAGATAATGTCTGACTTATTTACTTATTTATACTTTTTTGTAGTATGGATTAATTACAAAGAGAATAATATGCCCATCACAAAAATAATAATTTTTTTTCAGAAAATAAAAACTACATATGGAAGAAAATTATTGCATTTCTTCTTTTTTTATTGCCTCCCAACATTCTACAGAATATTTAGTAGCTAACAGAAATTTCAATATCAGCCAAATAATATTTGATGTTTGAAAGAAATAGCACATTTTTAATGAACTAAACAGAGCCAGAATATATAATGTTTGGTCATGTCTTTAAAAAAGGACTAAAATGGCTTTAAAGATAGTTCCAAACAGATTATGAAATGTATACATATGTACATAGGCACTTTACATATGTATAATATATATTTTATATAATATAAACATATATTTCAATATTCATTGGAAGAATTGATGCTGAAACTGAACCTCCAATACTTTGGCCACCTGATGCAAACAGCCAACTCATTAGAAAAGACTCTGATGCTGGGAAAGATTGAGGGTAGAAGGAGAAGAGGGTGTCATCAGAGGGTGAGATGGTTGAATGACATCATGGATGCAACGGACATGAACCTGTGGATGCAATGGACATGAACCTGGGCAAGCTCCAGAAGATGGTGAGGGACAGGGTGGCCTGGAGTGCTGCAGTCCATAGGGATGTGAAGAGTTGGACACAGCTGGAAGACTGAACAACAACAAATATATATTTATATATAGCTATACTATATAAAATAAAGTTACTATAGAAAATAAAAATAAAAATTATCTGATTTCACTCTTTTCACAGAGATAACATCAAACACACACACACATACACACACACAACCAAGAAGCACGTTTCACTTCAGTGATAACACTGGTTCTTTTGGATTTTTCTATATTCCCAATGTTTGAGTGTTTCTCTTTGTAATATTTTCCTTTTTTATGTGATTGTCCTGGTGAGAACCAACAACAATACTCTTTTTATTTTTTAAATAAATGTATTTATTTATTTATTAATTTTAATTTTTACTTTATTTTACTTTACAGTACTGTATTGGTTTTGGCATACATTTATTTTAATTGGAAGTTAATTACTTTACAATATTGTATTGGTTTTGCTGTACATCAACATGTATCTGCCAACAATACTCTTATAACCACAGTTGACCAGGCTCTCAAATTCCCATGTATTTTTTCCTCAGTAACTTTGCCTTCCTGGAAATCTAGAATATTCATAAACCTTCAGTCAGAAGATATATATATATATATATTTTTTTTTTTTGCATGAACTACAAAGATATATTTTATTTGTATTCTTGGGGACACAGAATACTTGGTCTTGACAGTTATGGCCCATGACTGCTATGTGGCCAACTATAACTTCCGCAACTTCCTCTACTTATAAACCAGGAGCTCTGTATTCAGCTGATGAGCTTAGCTCTTGGATCAGTGGTGTTACAGCCAGGATAAGGCAAACATGCCAGATTTCCCCTCTGTCGTTTTTGGATCTAACTACAAGCTGGACTGTGTTGATGTTTTTCTAAATGAAATGTCAGTCTCTATAGTTGTACTATTAGTGAATCGTTCGGACACTTGGCTCCTACAGTAAAATAACTTCTCCATCCTATGTTGCCATCAGCAACGGGATGAGCCAAAGTTTTCTCCACCTGTTCACCTCACATCACGCATGTGCACTAAGCTGCTTCGGTTGTGTGCAACTCTCTTCAACCCCGTGGACCGTAGCCCAGCCAGCTCCTGTGTCCATGGGATTCTCCAGGCAAGAACACTGGAATGGGCTGCTGTGCCCTTCTTCAGGGGATCTTCCCTACCCAGGGATCGAACCTGCTTCCCTTATGTCTCCTGCCTTGGCAGGTAGGTTCTTTACCATTAGTGCCACCTGGGAAGCCCCATAGTTGAGCCTTTATTTTGTGGACCCAGAACCATTACATATTTATGATGTGATTCCAAACACTTTTACAGGAAAGGTTTTTTCTCTATCCTTTCTATAGCGTGTTACCCTGATGTTTAATCCCATGATATGTACTCTGAGGAATAGGGATGTCATGACAGCCTTGAGAAAATGACTGCCTTAATGTTTAACATCTTATCTACTGCTTTGAGCTAGTGATCTTTTTCCCCACTTGTCTTAATCAGACATTATTTGGAATTTTGCTTCCTGTATTAATATAAATTGATTATCCTCATGAACTTGCCATTTTATGCTTGACTTTCTGATATCAGGATTATCTCCCTAGTGTTTGTATTTATANGTCTTAATCAGACATTATTTGGAATTTTGCTTCCTGTATTAATATAAATTGATTATCCTCATGAACTTGCCATTTTATGCTTGACTTTCTGATATCAGGATTATCTCCCTAGTGTTTGTATTTATAAGAAATTAATTTTTTGCTGATCTCATACTTAATGGACTAGTCTCTGTCAGCAAAAATTCATTGCTTATTCGATTTGTTGCTGTTGTTCAGTTGGTAAGTCATGTCTGACTCTTTGTGTCTTCATGGACCATAGCATGCCAGGCTCCTCAGTCCTCCACTATGTCTGGAATTTTCTCAGATTCATGTCCATTGCATCAGTGACACTATTAATATCCGACCGTCTCATCCTCTGCTGTCTCCTCCTTTTTGCCTTCATCTTTACTAGCATCAGGGTCTTTTACATTGAGTTGGCTCTCTGCATCAAGTGGCCAAAGTACTAAAACAATATAGTATATTTTATCTATCAGTTGGCCTCCCAATATTTTTATCCAAAATTCATAATGTATATTCTATTTTGTCTTCCTCTGTATTGTTATAACTTACTTAAAAAGATTTCAGCTAGCAAAGATTACTGCATATGGAAAGCTTTAGAGAATACTTGTTGAATGACTATAGAACATGGGTACACTTGAATAAGCAAAAGTTCATACTGCAGAAAATGTAGAAAAGATGGCCATTTAGTAAATTATATTAATTTAATTATATACAATGGTGCGAAAGAAGAGAGCTTGACCCTAACTTCACAAAATTTATTTTAAAATGTAATCTCAGATAACTTGTAAACTTAAGTAAAATGCATAACAATGAGTCTTTTCCAAGATAATGTTTATTAACTTCATGATGTTGGTGTGAGAAAAGTGTTTTTGATAAAATTATTAGTCATAATGTAAACATTAATCTGTTGCACTTCCTGAACTAAGAAATATTGCTCTTCAGAGTGAAAATTTTCAGCATAAAATGTTTAAATACACTATAGTTAAAGGAGTGCTCTAAATCAAAGGCATCAAAAATTTAGGAGAAAAGTTGACAACAGACTTAAAGGTGCATTTCACAAGACGTAATAAAGTAAGTGTCCAGAAAAAAGAAGAAAATAACTCATTAGCAACCAGTAAATGCAAATTAAAAGATTAAAACCAAATGAAATCTATGACACCAAATGAAATCTATGACACCACATGAAATCTATTACAAGGATGAAATAAACAAAAAGACAGAATAAAGTAAGTGTCCAGAAAAAAGAAAAAAATAACTCATTAGCAACCAGTAAATGCAAATTAAAAGCAGATTAAAACCAAATGAAATCTATGACACCAAATGAAATCTATGACACCAAATGAAATCTATTACAAGGATGAAATAAACAAAAAGACTCACCCTATCACATACGTAAAGGATGTAGAGTAATGAAAGCTCTCCCTGATGCTGGTATGTGAACTGTACAACATATTGGCACACAGCCTGCCTTCATCAAGAAAAGCTTACGCTTAGCCATGTACCAGAAGAAATATGTGCACATGTGTGTCAAGGGACTCATCTGAGAATGCTCATTCCACATCATTCATAATGTCAAATCTTTATCAAAGTAGAATTGACTATAATGTGATAATTTCACACAGAGGAAAACCAAGGACTTATAGAAATGAATAAAATGCAATTACATACAGTATGCATTAAGCATATTTTTAAGCAAACCAAATCATAATCATACTGTATATTTCCTCTTTTGTTAAGGTGAAAAGCAGTATTTAGAACACCATTTATCATATGTACATACATAATTCCCTCTATTTCCTAAATTTTATTTAATGAGCATATTCTATCATGGAAAAAAGCATAATACTCTGTCTTACTTTTGGCTATGCNCATACAGTATGCATTAAGCATATTTTTAAGCAAACCAAATCATAATCATACTGTATATTTCCTCTTTTGTTAAGGTGAAAAGCAGTATTTAGAACACCATTTATCATATGTACATACATAATTCCCTCTATTTCCTAAATTTTATTTAATGAGCATATTCTATCATGGAAAAAAGCATAATACTCTGTCTTACTTTTGGCTATGCTTCTATTTTTTTCTGAAACTAATTTAGAAAAATGAATTACCTTTTATTATAAAAAAGTAGTGATCAAGCAACAAAAATATGATTCAAGACTGATGATACTACAGAATTGCTTCGAAAAATAAATCAACATCTTTATAAAAGGACATACTTAAAGCCAAGTTTAATTTTCCAACCTCTAAAACAATTAAAAACAAGTAAGTTTCATTTGTGGTTAAGAGGCACTGGGTCACAATAAGCCAATCTACTTTTAAGCGCTAGAAATTTTTGATAAATTATAGAACATATTTTAAAAATATATAACTGTGGGAGAAAAAAGAATAGATGACAATATCAAAATCAAGGGTCATTAAGTCATAAAATAGTCACAGTTTTTCAAGCACAAATTTGTTGCAATATCATGCTACTGCATATTTTATGTGTGCATGCCTAGTGATTAATTCAAAGAGTGAGCACAATTGTGATGTTGGTCAATTGGATATTCCTTTCCACACATACACATAAGAATGCATAGGAAAATGTCTCAGATTTTTTAACACTGTATCATTGTTCAGATTACAATTTACTTTTTTTTTTTTTTTTTAACAAATGAAGCTGCCTTCTGTATGTTGAAGGAATAATTTTCTTCTGTGAATTGTTAACTCATCTGCTTTACCCATTTTAAAAACTTACACTTTGGACTTTTCCTCTGTATTAAAGAAGGAGCAGAGATCACTTTATTTGAAATCAGTTGTAGCATTTTTTTCCATTATATTAATTATATTTGAGACTTATGTGGCTTGCTACTTTTTAGCATCTAGAATCATTTATTTTTACACAGTTTTTTGTTTGTTTGTGTGTGTGTGTGTCCTGCATTCTAAATTTTAATAAGTTAAACTTTCCTTACTCCAAAACCATAAAACCCATTTCTTAGAATACTGTCATCATTTCAGTCTAAAATATACAAAATTGTGTATCATTTAGGGTTTATCCTGCTGTGAGATAGTTATCAAAAATACATATACTGTTTTTTTTCCCCTCTAAGGCTGCCCAGTTGTCTGAATAACAGTTATTTTAAATGCCCACGCTTTACCAATTTGGTAGGCTATTTTTAGTCAATGAAATTTTTCATGTGTATTTGAGCCTTTTCTGGAATTTCTATTCTATTCCATCAGAAGGCTTCTTTATTTATGCATGATACTGTGCTGTGCTGTGCTCAGTCACTCAGCTGCGTCAGACTCTTTGTCAGATTCCATGGACAATAGCCTGCCAGGCTCCTCTATCCCTGGGATTTCTCAAGCAAGAAGACTGGAGTGGATTGCCATTTCCCACTCCCAGGGATCTTCCTGACCCAGGAATCAAACCTGCATCCCTGGCCTCTCCTGCCTTGGTAGGCAGATTCTTTACCACTGAGCCACCTAAGAAGCCCAGGCATAATATTGTATTCTGCGAATCATGAGGTCTTGTAACTCCTTCCCAGCACTAGCTATTTCTTGGATTAGCTCCTGCAGGAGCTAATGTCCTTGTCCTTTATTACATTCACCTTGTCCTTTATTACATTCGGTCCCCGTGTGAGAAGCCTGTCCCACCACGCTCTACTCACGGGCCTTCTGTGATCTTTGCCGTGAGGCTCCTGATACTTTTTAATTAACCTTCCAAATCACTCACACTGTCACATTACTATATGTGTTCCCTCTTGTAAATGTTTTCTCTTCATAATCATAAACCTTAAGAAATCACTATTTACTAAATAACAGGAAACAATATCCAATTTTTGGGGTTATGAGAAACTGGCTCTAAGCCAAGATTTCTAAACAATCTTTATGTTGGAGAAAATTTTCCACATTTAAAACATATAACTCACATACTTTTTGCTTAGCATCTTTCCCATGATCTCAGCTGGACTTATTCCAGAGTCTCATTTTATTGTAACTAGAGTCTGATTCACACCTTGAACACGTAAAATAAATTTGGGAAAAATTGGTGGTAGGCTGCAAAACGACTTCACTTTCACTTCTCACTTTCATGCATTAGAGAAGGAAATGGCAACCCACTCCAATGTTCTTGCCTGGAGAATCCCAGGGACTTACTCCGTCCATTGGATTTTCCAGGCAAGAGTACTGGGGTGGGGTGCCATTGCCTTCCCCGATTATATATATAATAATATATAATAATTATTATATATATTATAATATATATTATTATATCAGAATATATATTATAATATGTATTATAACTATTACACAGATTTGTCCTCTAACTGGGAGTCGAGGAACATATCATACAGAGATTCTGCATAATGCATTCATAGTAGTTAAGGTAAGAGCTGGATGGGTGCCTGTATTGGATCGACCCAAATAATACTGTGTGAGTGTGTATGCTTAGTCATGTATGACTCTGTAGCCCACCAGCCTCCTCTGTTCATGGAATTCTCCCGGCAAGGATTCTGGAGTGGGTTGCCATTTCCTACTCCAGGTGAATTTCCTGACCCAGGAATCAAACCTGTGTCTCTTGCATCTCCTGTACTGGCAGGCCGATTCTTTACAAACTGTACCACCTGGGGAGCCCACAAATAATATTACTTAGCACCTTGTTCACATCTAAGAAATAAAATGCACTGTGTCTTCTTCCCCGGAGAGGCTGAAGTAAAACGTTTTCTGAGTAGAGTGAGAGCTATCTGGGAAAATTAAAAAAAAAAATACAACAAGTTAGAAAATTCACAAAGTGATGATTTTAATTGGAAATTTAAATGTGCCAGGTGGCAGAGATCCCTTGGGTAGAGATAACTACATTTAAAGAGCATTTTATGTTTAGAAAGGACAGAATATTTAAAGGCCAGTTGAATAACTTTGATGAAACAAGTAATTTCACTTACAGGAACTAAAATATTCTGACCTTCTCTAGTAATTATAGTAAGGTTTAATTCTTATTTTAAATTTACATTTACACATTAAAACATGTGTAATTTATAAATTTTAACATGGTAGCAAATGTTTTGGTTTATTAAAGCAACTTCTATATATTTCTTTAATAAATAAATAATAAAGATAGCTTTAAGTCCAACATTGCTTTTAAATTATTTTCAAGCATTACATTACTAATTTTTATCATATATACAAATATACTTGAAATACACCTTGTTTTACTCTTGAAAAATTCAAACTCAAATCTTATCTATTTCATGTCATACAAGATTTGACCACCAAAATATCGTATCTGTACAATTCAGTTCAGTTCAGTAACTCAGTCATGTCCGACTCTTTGCGACCCCATGAATCGCAGCACTCGAGGCCTCCCTGTTCATCACCATCTCCCGGAGTTCACTCAGACTCACGTCCATCGAGTCCGTGATGCC